>JALMQS010000061.1:7249977-7493230 GCA_024734495.1 Forficula auricularia
ATAACTCTTCAAAAAATCATTTTTTGCTGTTTTTGCTGATTAAGATATATATATATTTAATACACATTCTAGTTTATGTTTGAAAATATGTGTAATTAATAAATATTAGGGTGTCAGGTTTTGGTACATGAAAATATATAAATTTGCAATCATGAATAAATATGCCATGATCCTAATTCTGATCACTATTATTCTAGTGCCTTCATCATTTAAACATTGTCTTTTTTGGCCTCAAACGCCTGTAAATAATAAAAAAGAAAAAACCGTCAATAACCACGTCCACTGAAAGGAAGAAATTACCATTTGAAGAAAGAAAATGAAAAAATTGAAGAAAGAAGAAGAGAAGCAAGAGAGGAAAAGAATCAGGGATGGGAAAAAAGCACAAAAATTAAATAAGGATGCTGTTATAAACGATAGAGAAGAAAGTGGTTCAGATAATGAAGATCTACAAATCAACATGAATGAGTACGTACTCGTCAAATATATGGACGATATGTACCCCGGAATTGTAGAAGAAATGAATGACGATAATGCATTTGCAACTGTAATGGAATAATGTGAACAATTTGGATAAAGATGGCCAAAAGAAAAAAGATTCTCTACCGTACGAGTTTTCAGATATCACAAAAATAATTTCTGCTCCCTTCCCTATAAATACAATAAAAGAGGCATTTATAAAGTCAAAGAAATGTGTTTAGAATAATTATTTAAATATGTACATGTTTTAATTCCAATAAATTAACATGAAATAGTGAAGTTAGTTTTCTCATTAATATATCAAAGAATTTTTTTTGCAACCAAATTTTCTTTGGAGAGACGGACTGGTAGAAATTTTAATTGAATGTAATGGAAGGCAGCCCAGGGGTAGTGAGGAAAGAAAATATTAACACATATCAAATAAGGTGTAATTTATTGGAATCCTTCCTCCTTTCCTTTCAAACCGACGTTTCGGAGGAATTAGTGTTCAAAAACTTTCCTCTTTTTTAACAAAGGCATAGAAAAACAATTTTTTTTCCTCCTTTTCTTAATTAGAGGGAAAAAACAGAGAAAAAAGAGGAAAGTTTTTGAACACTACTGTGCAGAGAAGAAAGAAACATTTTATTTGTTTCATTCATTGACCCTTTGAAACCCTGAAGAAGGAGGGAAAAATCCTCCGGAAACGTCGGTTTGAAAGGAAAGGAGGAAGGATTCCAATAAATTACACCTTATTTGATATGTGTTAATTTTTTCTTTGCTCACTACCCCTGGGCTGCCTTCCATTACATTCACTATCAAAGAATAATTAACACATTAACGAGAATTGTTTTTGATACGTCATTATATATATTTTGTCCTACGTCTAGTGGTATTAGCTCTTAGGGCCGGTTGTATGTCGCAAAGTCAATGCTTTTACCATTAACCCAGGGTAGATGGTAAATGGAGGGACTGGGATGGCCAATCCAGATGCCAGGTGCTGAGCGGTGCTGGCAGCTGATTGGCCATCCCATTCCTCCGTTACCATCTACCCTGGAGTTAATAAGCAAAGCATTTTTTGCATTTCGGCCTTATAGTGTCAGGAGGCCCCGGTACATTTACCTTAATAATTTTGGGGTTTTTTATTTTTAATGAAAATGATGAGAGAAGGAGTTACATCAAAAAGGTGAAGCCCCTAAAGGCCTGAGTTGGCCCCTCCATCGTTGAAAAAGAGGAGGAAGAATTTTATGGCCTGGGCAGGAGTCCGAAGGTATCTGTGGATACGGGTCTTAAATAGCTGAAGGTTATAAGTTGCGGGAAAGACGGTGGCAGGGAGCGAGTTCCAGTCTCTGGAGGTCATAGGGATAAAAGAGTTGGCGAAAGCGCTTGTTCGACTTTATCCAATTTGACAGCGAAGGGGTGCTGAGTGTTCGCGTGTTTCTCATAAAGAGGGCTTTGGGGGGATAATTGATTTCAGCTCGACTGAACAGACACCGTGATAGTATCTGTAGTACAGGGAAAGGGCAGAAACGGTTCTTCGGTGAGCCAGGGAGTCGAGTGAGTTGGTTAGAGCCGGGTCTCCTATTAGTTTAATTGCTCGCTTCTGAATCGCATCCAGTGTAGCAAGAGAATGGATGCACCCCTCCACAGATGAGAGCCATATTCGAGACAGGGACGAATTTGGAGCGCTTATACAGTATAAGAAGTTGACTGGGAGTATAACAGCGTCTAGACCTAAATAGGAGACCAAGCTTGCGCGCTGCAGCTTTAGCAGTGGTTGAGATAGCGGTCATTCCATGAAATGTCAGACCCTAGAGTTACGCTCTAGCATTGAAATTTTATGTTATGGGTTTGTTGATTGAATAGGTAGTTAGTAAAAAAAAAAAATAGAATTAGAAATAAATCATTTATTTTTCTAATCATAGATAAACTGTTAAAAAACTTATATTTGTAAATTTGTATATAATAAAATTAACGAGGGCACATTGCATGTCTGCCCCCGTCGACTGGGAGATTCACTCCGGTAATAAAAGAGGCTTGTTCACTTGCTAGGAAAGCGATTGCTTCGGCCACTTCATCGACGGTTCCTGGACGACCCAGGGCATGGGTTGTCTTCGCTCTCTCCAGGAATGCTTTATAAGCCTCGTCATCTAATCCCCCTCTTCGTTGCAGTTCAGTTATAATTACGCCAGGGTTTACAGAATTCACTCGAACCTAGAAGAGAAAATTCAAAATATAAGTTTTTAGATATCTTGGAAATAACAAGGTCAAAGTTTAAAGATCACTAGATGTCCGTGACATTTAAAATTTCAAAATTTCTCTTTATCTATTTTCACTTGTATTAAATCTATATATTTTAAAGATAAATATATCATAATATATTATAAGTATTTTCTTTTGGAGACATGCTGGTAAAAATCAATCGATATTTGATATAGAGGCAGTCCAAGTATAAGGAAATGAACAAGAAACGTCACTAATAATATACATAAATTATTTTATTTTGCCGAGAGTAGCAGAGTTGTTGATTCATAAAGAGAAACAAGGAGGTTGTCCTCTGCTTGATGCAAATAAACATACACACATATCGTCGGGTTACTGCCAAAACAAGCTAACTCCACTTTTACTCAATTCGGAGTTAAGTACTCCATTAGATTAAAAAATGTTCGAAAAACATACTGACAAAAAACCAGACAACTTACTTACTTTGATTTTTTTCAATCAATAAATCATTTTGAAGCTGTGACGATTTTTCATTTCAATTTAAATTTTCAAACGACGATTTCTCAAAAGTTCAAATTATGGAGTTAGCTTGTTTTGGCAGTAACCCGACGATATATAAAAAATATATATATATTGTCGCCTTAGTGTAAACCTGCTAAATCCATTTTTTATCACATATATATTATCACATATTATCCGTTCGAAAGAAAAAGAGAAGCAGCATCATCTAAGTAAAACTACTGCTTAAAATTACGATCGTAAATTGTAGAAAAAAATGTGAAAAATATTTCTTTCTTAAACAACAATATTAAATTTTGTTTGTTTGTTCTCTGCCCTGTAAAAATTTCCTCGTTGTGGGTTAGCAGGTTTACCTCTAAGGGCCAGTTGTACCTATGTCGGTTATTAAAGTCTTTGTAAAAGTTGACAAAGGGTAAAACCTTAGAATTCGCCGTGTGCCCGGCCGGATGGCCAATCAAGATGACACGCACTTTCATCTGATTGGCCATCCGGCCGGCATCGAGGTGAATTCTAAAGTATTAGCCTTTGTCAACTTTTACAAAGACTTTACCAACAGACATACAACTGGCCCTAAGGCGACGATATGTATATATATTATTTATTTGTTTGAGACTATAGTTTCGAAGGCTTGGCCTTCATCATCATACTTTTTAATTATAAATATTTTTTTCATGGGGTCAGTATCGCGTGGATATTGAAAATTTTTTGCTCTTTACTTAGCCGAAAGGCAATTAGAATTAAAAAACAACTATAGTCTCAAACAAATAAATAATATATATACAATATATATAAATATATTTTTAATATATATGTGTGCATGTTTATTTGCATCAAGCAGAGGACAACCTCTTTGTTTCTCTTTAAGAAATTATTTTATTCCAAATTTGTACTTTTTATTATTCTTGGTCCGTCTTTCCGTCAAATCTTGATAACATAATATATTTACAATAATTACTCTTGAATATTCTTGGTGATAAGACGGATTATGTAAAATAATTTTTAAATTTGGATAAATCAGAAAATTTTCATGACTTTTTATATTACCATATATAGGTATATGTTTATCTGTATCAAGCAGAGTACATCCTCATTAATTTCACCTTGAATATCTATTAAATTAAAAAAAAGTTTTCTTTAATTTGCCTTGTCCTTGAACCCAAGCAGACTTAAAGATATTACTAACTATAGGCATAGCTTTATTAGTGTGATCTGATATCATATAAAGTGGACGAAGTATGTGGATATGTATGTATGTGGAAACGATCTGATTGGCTCAGTGCATAGCCAATGCCAAAGTCCGTTAAATTATTAGAACGATTCTGATTGGTCAGATAGTGATCGTGCTTAGGCAATGTGTTAAATAAATCTTTCCTTATTCTTCCTTATTTAAAGAATCACATTTCATTCAGCACTATATCTTTCGATACTTACAGTAAAGATTTTAAATTTCAATTATTAAATTGGTATGAACGAGACGTCCCCGCGCAGGGGTTAGTGTACGCCGGGCCGAAGGCCCGGTCGTCAGCTAGTTAACCATAGTTAGGAGCAGGATCGTAAACCAGGTATGGTCAGGGAGGGTAGCTGCCCTCTCCTAGACTCAAAGTGAATCTTAAACATTTTATTTAAAATCTATAAATAATTACTGAAAATTAACCAATGAGAAGAAATTGGATATTATTAATTTTATTAAAGTCCATAGCATCCATATTATTTATTTAATCAATTACATTTGCAGGTATTTGGTCAGGAAGGTGTAAATCAAAAAATTGTCATTGATTTATGCGACGTTTCGCCAACTTTATTTTGGCTTCATCAGGCGTCTCAATGATTATGATTAATATTAAAATATAACAGATGTGCACATATTTATGAATAAAATCAATTGTCAAAGAGAAACAAAGAGGTTGTCCTCTGCTTGATGCAAATAAACATACACACATAGGTATATATCGAGATGATATATCTGTATATATATATATTATTTATTTGTTTGAGACTATAGTTTCGGAAGACTTGGTCTTCATCATCAGTCTTTTTTAATTATAAATGTTGTTTTTCATGGAGTCAATATCGTATGGATATTGAAAATGTGATGCTCTTTTACTGGTTGGCAGCTTAGAATTTGCATCAAGCAGAGGACAACCTCTTTCACAAAGAGAAACAAAGAGGTTGTCCTCTGCTTGATGCAAATAAACATATACACATATATATCAAGATGATATATCTGTATATATATATTATTTATTTGTTTGAGACTATAGTTTCGAAGACTTGAGTCTCATCATCAGTCTTTCTTCAATTATAAATGTTTTTTCATGGAGTCAATATCATATGGATATTGAAAACTTGGTGTTCCTTCGTCACTAGAATGCTAGAAACATTTATAATTGAAGAAAGACTGATGATGAAGACCAAGTCTTCGAAACTATAGTCTCAAACAAATAAATAATATATATATACAGATATATCATCTTGATATATATGTGTATATGTTTATTTGCATCAAGCAGAGGACAACCTCTTTGTTTCTCTTTGTGAATCAATAACTCTGCTACTGTCGGCAAAACAAAAACTTTTCAATTAAAATCAATTGTGATTATTTCTTTTTTGTTCCGAACAATGATCCAATTTATATAAAAAAGAATGATTCAAATGACAAGACTAATTATAGTATTTACTTATATTTATTTAATACCTTCAAACGTACTTGATTAATTATAAATTTTTTTACTTATAGTTAATTTATTTATTGTAATCCATGCGGTTCCCTCTTGGTCCTACCCTTGGTTAGGGGGTAATATTGGGGTCGAAGGAATGTCAGAAGATGCGCATTGTCATGAAATGTGTAGCGGGGCCGGATAAAGGGTGATTGGGCCCAATCGGGCCCCGCGTTACCATCAAAACGAACAAAAAAAATTTCGAAATTTAAAGCAAATTGCTTTTGACGATAATGGATAAATTATGAATTATTCAAATAATTAAAAATATATTTATTTTAAGTTCGCATTGCTGGATGAAATTTATTAATGTGTTTATTATTATATAATATATACTTTATAATATAGAAAACTGATACCCGTAAAAGTTCATGTCAAATGTATTGAATTTAATCGGGATAGTCCTATATTAGAGAGATTTTGCACTACGTACGTAAACTATTATGCACTACTATAAACATATATATATACTGAATTTGAATTTTATTTAAATATTTAATATATAGAGAGGGCCCCACAAAAAAAATCCAATCGGGCCCCGCACCTATTCGATCCGGGCCTGATGTGTAGTCTTCGGATACGATGGAAGTATTAGGAGAGGGAAATTGCGGAATAGAGTCTTTAGAGAATAACAAATCGACTTGCCTGTTTGGGAGCAAGGTCAAGTGCAGTACATCTGGTTAATTGATCCACTGCCGATTTACTGATATTGTAGGCCAAAACCCCAGGGAAAGATCTTAAGCCATTGACGCTAGAGACGTTGACAATGGCGCCTTTCGTTTTAATGAGATGCGGCGTGGCCAGCATCGTCAAATGATACAGAGAACGAACATTGGTGTTCATTATTCGGTCATATTGCTCTAAAGAGGTATTCTCAATACCCCCTGCTTCCAAAATTCCTGCATTATTAACGAGTACATCGAGCCGTCCGAAATGATCCACGGTCGTCTTCAGGATTCTCTCTGCATCCTTTTCGACAGTGACGTCGCCGAGGACAGTCAAAGGCGAGGGTTTCGATTCACAGCCGTCAGCAACCGTTTTAAGGTTATTTTCGTTTCTACCTGTTAATGCTAATAGAGCCCCTCGTTTGGCCATCAATCGGGCGGTTTCGGCCCCGATGCCTGAGCTGGCACCCGTGATAAGGACAACTTTACCGGCGAGAGACATGTTGGCCTTGCGAAGGTCTTCACTGAAAAAGAAAGTCACAAGCAAACGGATTAAAAGTCATTCACATGTCATATGTTTGTTCAAACTTCAAAGATAAAAAACTCAGGACAAAACTAAAAACATTGGCTTTATTATTATATAATATATAACAAAATAAATACTTCAAATTTAAGCGGAAATATGAATTTAAAATTGGAAAATCGGAAAGATCAGCAAAAATATTTTTAAGCTTTAAAAAGTTAAATAAATTTATAATTTTCTCATTAATATATCAAAGAATAATTAACATATATTAACGAGAATTGTTTTGATCGCCCTTTTTTAAACAAGATATAGGTATATGTGCCCATAATTATGAAAGTGGTGTAAGTCAAAAAATTAAAAAATTAGTTTTTTCATATTTTATGTTCCATCCATTTAAAAAGTACATTTATAAGATGCCCTTTTAGGCCTATCTGAAACTATAATCGACGCGAATAAATCTAACGGTCGTGACTACCAATTCGAAAACTATACACTTCATTCAAAATTTCGAAAAAAAGGAGGGTCTGCTGTTATATTAATAGCATTTGCTTCTTCGGGTTCAAATCGTTAACTTCCCGCATATTTGTCATATTTTTATAATTATTCTTTCTTATAGTAAACATATATCAAGAAGTCAACAAAGTTGACGAAACGTTTTGGCAATAAAATATAAATTATCTGCATAAAAGATATAGGTAGTCCTTATTTCCCTATAACAACTTTAATAGTTAAATATAAAGTGTCGCTTAAATGCAAAGCAATGTAGGTATTTTGAATTAAGTTTTTTGTCCGAATTTCAGAGTTATCAAATTTATATGAATAAATCAAATGAGTGTGTTCTCTGCTTGATGTAAATGAAAATAGACATAATAATATATAAGTATATATAAAAAATAAATTTTATATATTTGACAGTTTCGGGTGCTTGGCCTGTATCTTCAATTTAATATAAATATTTTGAACGTATATATTTTATTGCATTTTTATGATAAATGTTGTCATTTTTTATTTGGATATTTTTATTTATAATTATATTCTTGGATAGGCAAAAATAATTTAACGCCTTAAAAATTTGAATATAAAATGCCGCTTAAATAATTCTAACTTAATATTTTTAAATTATAAATATTTTTTGTGCAGAATTGTAGTGTTATCAAATGTAAAAATAAATCACTGAGTGTGTCCTCTGCTTGATGTAAATAAATATAAAAATATATAAAATGAAAACATTATTGTGAAAACGTTTATTTGAAATCCAAATATTCGTAAACGAAACGAGAAGACAGCTCCACCCCCGAAAATTTTGATTTCAATAAAAAATGTATATTCTAGGTAAAAAATTTTGGTATAAATATTTTGAACTATAAAACATACTACCATCAAGATCTGGTAGACTCAATGCTGAATTGAAAAGGGCATACTTCAAATATAATGAAAAAACAAATTCCGAATAAAATAATAGATTAGAACGTTATTTTCATTATTATTATCATTTCTGTCCATAATTTTTGTATTAATTTGAAAGTTTATATAATAATTAAATTTGAGATTTCTAATTTACTTATAGGTATGTAAGGATCAAAAGAAAAAAATTCTATTCTGGTTTTAAAAAGAGTACCTATTGCTTCATTCTATTTAGGTTATTTCTCTGTTTTATATCTAATGTAATTGTTAATATAAAAAGAAAAGAAAGAAAAGTTGTTTATGTGAATGTGCCAAATATTTTTTGAAATTTGTGTTCTGATGGTCTTCAATGATGGTAACGAATAAGTGATAACAAGAAAATTTAGCCAAATGTGTGACATGACAATTTGAAGCCCTGAAGAATTCGGCAAAGTCGACGAAACGTTGGCTGATAAATAAAAAAAGTCACACTTAAAAACTTCTCCTTATGCAATTGGATGTTGATGAAAGCAAGTCCACGGTGGTTGTAAAAATAAGACTATAGAGGTTTTATTATAGTATGAACCGATGTTTCGGAGATTTATTCTCTCGCTAGGGGTAATAAAAAGTCAATGAAGCATAGTTCAAATCATAATTACTTTGAACTACTTTCATTGACTTTTTGTTACCCTGAAGAAGGAGAGAATAAATCTCCGAAACGTCGGTTTAACAAATAAATGTAAAATAATAAAACCTCTATAGTCTTATTTTTTACAACCACCGTGGACTGCTTTCATCAACATCCAATTGCATATTTATACCAGTCCGTCTCCTAAAGAAAAACTCTATCAACTTTTCTTTATTTTCTTATTATAAACTTTCAAAGTTATTTTCATTCTCTCAAAAAATCCGGCGATTCGGAGAATCTGCAGCAAGGAAGATTGGCTACTTATTCAGGTCCACGCGATTTTACAAGCCCCCACATCTTCTCACCATCTACAAGGCCCAAATCCGCCCCTGTCTCGAATACGGCTCTCATCTATGGAGGGAAGCCTCTAAATATTCTCTTGCTACCCTGGATGCAATTCAGAAACGAGCCGTCAGGCTAATTGACGATTCTACCCTCACAGACTCCCTCGACTCGCTAGCTCATCGAAGAAATGTCTCTGCCCTTTCCCTTTTCTATAGATAGTATCACGGCAGGTGCTCTGATGAGATAAAATCAATAATTCACCCCAAAGCATGTTTTGCACGTAGCACGCGTTTTGCCGACTCCCAACACTCTTTCGCGGTCAAATTAGAAAAGTGCCGGACCACTTCATTCGCAAATACATATATCCCCATGACTTCAAGGAACTGGAACTCTCTCCCAGCCTCCATCTTTCCCAGCACTTATAATCTTCAAAACCGGAGTGCATAGACACCTACGTCTACACCCTCTCACTTAATCAACTTTCCCTTCTCTTCGGTAATGCAAGGGTCTTTCGAGATCCATAGGGGCTGCATCTTTACTAGTGCACCCCTTCTTGCAGTCGATTGCATAAAAAAAAACAAAAAAAAACATTCCTCCTTCTTCAGGGCTTAAAATGGTCAACGAAGGAATCTCCGTGAATATTAATTTTATTTTTAAACTAGCTGCAAGGCCCGCCAACAGGCGGCCCTCTTGCTAGCCAGGAGAACGCCCCCTGGACCCCCAACCCAGGAACCCAATGATCATGTTCATTCGTGCGCCCCTCCAAACCCCCTTTTGGGATCAAAATATCAAAACGTTATATAGCTAAAAACGTAAGTTAGAAGACATCTGATGCAAATATGAAATTTCATAATAATCCCGTCAGCCGTTTTTACGTGAATCGTGAGCAACTTTTCGGAAACGACGGAAACAGACACACATGACACAGGAATTTTGTTGAGGGTGTTTCGTTCATAATTTTGCTTGAAACGTGTGCAACCAAAATTTGGCGTGATTTGGAGCAATGTACAGACAAAACCTTAATTTTATATATATACAAGCAATTAAGTTTAAAACTGTGTACACAACATGATGGCTTGGTGATGACCGGAGCGGGTCAAAACGTTGGTAAAAAAATTAATTTTATTTATTTTTGGGTGCACATAAAAATCGACCTTTGTGCCTGAATTTAAAATTAAAAATATTATAATATATCGCTTTTAACTAAAACGAGCGTGCCTTCTGCTGGAAAAATAAATTTTTCAATTTATTTATAACAATTTTCCCAGCAAAAGACACGTTCTTTTCATTGTTTCCTTTAATTTATAAAAATTCTGCTATTCTCGGCAAAAGAAAGTTTCAAAAGAAATCTTAACAATAGTCAAATTTTGAATATTATACATTAAGATATTAAAAAAATAAATAGCTAGCAATAAAATTACAAACTATATAGACATGTTTTTATACTCTTTTATTTATAGAATATCTATCTTATAATTATTTTAAAATAATAATATATGTACATTTTAATTTTTAATCATTATATATTTTCAAAAAAGTATGGCAATTTCAAAGGGAATGAACATTTCAGTAAAATTTGACAGTTCATACAATCTAAATAATGAACACGTGTCATTACAAACACAGCCCTGAATATAAAATTAATAATGCATTAAAAGTAATTGAAAAATATTCCTTTCTACTAGATTCATTTATTTTGGTAAATATAGATGCACCTTTATTACTATAATCTATAAATATAAGAATTAAATTCAAGGGCTTATTGCAATAACATGATAAGCCCCAAAACTGAAAATGTAAGATAAGAGGTTTTAACTTTTAAAAAAATCAATAAAATTAAATACTGTTGCAAGTTATTTTAATGTCTGCTTTTTTAGATTCATAGAACCTATGGTTGAATAAAAGGCAAAGAATGAAGTATATTTTTACAAACAAATGTTGTTTTAAATATTATGTGGCTTGTCTTGCTATAACAATAAGTCCTTCATGTATAAATTGTTCTCATTTCCTTTTCTTTTTAGGATTATCATGTGGATAACCATTGGAAAAAATTGCCAACTGCTTGGCAAACCTCCTTAGAACATTTGGATTTTCAACAGATTGCCTCGATCTTAAATAATTATGATCATATTAGGTATTTTTTCAATCTTGATGTTTGGCTAAAAAATATAAACCAATGGAGAATTGATGAAGGAAGGCAGCCCAAGGATATTAAAATTAAATTCAAATAAAAGAAATTTATTGAAACGTCATATTCATCCTCTTAAAAAAACCGACGTTTCGGAAGATCTCCCCTCCTTCTTCAGGGTTTAAAAGGGTCAATGAAGGGAACATACAGGATTCTCCCTTCCAGCAGTACTCAAAATTTTCCGTTTGCTAACAGAAGAATCATATAATTAATTAATAAGTTGTTGTAGGGAAATAAGGACAATAGCTTATGCACGTATTTTTATTTTATGCCAACGTTTCGTCAACTTTGTTGACTTCCTCAGGGCTCAAACAAATTAATTTCTTTGCATATTTGTCATTTTATAAATATTCATTCTTAGCAAACACATATATAGGCACAGATTGAAAATAGGACCTATTTTCAATCTGTGCCTATATATGTGTTTGCTAAGAATGAATATTTATAAAATGACAAATATGCAAAGAAATTAATTTGTTTGATCCCTGAGGAAGTCAACAAAGTTGACGAAACGTTGGCATAAAATAAAAATACTTGCATAAGATATTGTCCTTATTTCCTTACAACAACTTATTAATTTAATCGATGGACATAAATAATCAAAATAATATAATTAATAACGGGTTACCGTTGTCCAATTAAGATAAAACTTTTCCAATCTCGTTTTTAGCCATTTGGCAACTATTATGTGGGTCAACACCTCAAAAATTCGAAGAGTGGTTTCTTGTGACCATCTAATGACCATAATTCACTTTTCCGACAAGTTGGTAAAAATTGCCTATCTTTGATTGTGGCTAAACAGCTGAACCGATTTTAATTATTTCATATTGGTAAGAGCGAAATTTTCGTAGGACTCATGGTTTCGAGTTATAAACGAAAATCTGAAAAAAGTCCAAAATTTTCGTGGCTTTTTAGGCCCTCAAATATTTAGCACCATCAGCTAGAAACCGTCATATAACTCTTTTGGGATGCCTAAAGTCGATTAAAGTTATTTCCAGCTTGTGCATATTTATTGGCCAGCGAGGCCTTTTTTCGGTCTAATTTACCTGGGCTACTATCCTTCATAAAAATCAAACTTTGATTTCTATTTAAAATTATCAAATTTGTTTTTCTAGCTCAACTCATGTTCTACCTCTTTCTTTATTAACGCTAAAGAAATTGTCGAATTCTCTATCAGTCCCAAGAGATGCATCTTTTTTTAAAGAAGCATGTTTTAAATGTAAACCTAAAACTGACCCCATAAAGAAAAAAGAAAAATCAATTTGCTTTCATCATCCTAGACTGAAAAATATATTTAATAAAAATGTGAAACCGAAAAAAAGACATGAAATTATGAATTTAGCTGAGGTTTGTCTGAAATAAAAATACTTTTTTTTCTACATAAATCCAAGTACTTAATATTTGTTTTCAGATATGTGCAGATACGTCAGAAGAAACAGGATGTAAATATATAATAGATATTGGTTCTGGATTAGGACATTTAGCAAGAAATCTTGCTTTCGGATATAAAATGAAAGTTTGCTGTCTGGAAGCTCAAAATGATCTCACAAAACAAGCAAGTAAATTTGTAAATTATAAATAAGTGATGCCCTCGATTTCCTGGCCCATCGAAGAACCGTCTCCTCTTTCCCTATTTTATAGATAATACTATGACGTCTGCTCTGAAGAGATAAAATCGTGCAGACATTGCCTCCTCAATAAATTTAGACTTATGTAGACTTAAAAACTAGGGATCCCAAAACTTAGTTAACTTCAATGTAGTGAAAACTCAGTGTTGCCTTATTTCTAGGCGCGTCGACAGAAATCTCGCAAACATATCATTCGATTCAAACTCACTGGAATTCAGGGATAAAATTTCAATGCTAGGCGTAACTCTAGAGTCTGACCTTTCATGGAATGACCATATCTCAACCACTGCTAAAGCTGCAGCGCTGAAAGCTTGGTCTCCTATTTAGGTCTAGACGCTGTTATACTCCCAGTCAAGTTCTTACACTGTATAAGGCTCAAATTCGTCCCTGTCTCGAATATGTCTCTCAGCTGTGGAGGGGTGCCTCCAAGCATTCTCTTGCCACACTGGATGCAGAAGCAAGCAGTTAAACTAATAGGAGACCCGGCCCTAACTAATTCACTCGACTCCCTGGCTCACCAAAGAACCATTTCTGCCCTTTCCCTGTACTACAGATACTATCATGGTGTCTGTTCAGTCGAACAGAAAACAATTATCCCCTCTAAAGCGAGAAACACGCGGTTTTCGAACGCTCAGCACCCCTTCGCTTTTAAATTGGATAAAAATCGAACAAGCGCTTTCGCCAACTCCTTTATCCCTATGACCTCCAGAGACTGGAACTCACTTCCAGCCACCCTCTTTCCCGAGACTTATAACCTTTAGCTGTTTAAGACCCGTACCCACAGATACCTTCGACCCCCGCCCAGCCCATAAATTTCTTCTTCTTTTTCAAGATGGAGGGGCCAACCCAAGTCTTTAGAGGATGCACCTTTTTGGTATAACTCCTTCTCTTATCATTTTCATAAAAAATCCCATTTAATGTCTAATTTGCCCTAAACACACGATTTTCAAACAATCATCATCTCTTCGCTATTAAATTAGATACTTACCGAATAAACGCATTCACCAAATTGTTTATCCCTATGAATTCTAGAGACTGGAACTCTCTTCTTACATCACTCTTTCCTACGTCATATAACTTTCACTGTTTCAAGAACTGCAACCACAAGTAACTTCCGACTCTGACCCAATCCCTGAAATTTATTCCTGTTCTTCTTCTTTTCTTTTCACGATGCAAGGATCCAGATTACAGGGGTTGCACTTTTTTGGTACAACATCTTATTGCATTAATACACACTGTGGTGCAAAAAAGTGGAACACTTAGAAAAATTTAGTTTTTTCAAATAATTTTCAGAAAAAACATATTTTATTTAAACTTTTAATACATTCTGTGATTGTACAAATATTTTTAAACATTTTTAGAGTGAAAACAATGTATTAGTTTAATTTAAACCCTTTAAAATTAAATTTATTTAAACTAGCATAAATTTTCAGGTTTGAAATCTGATCCCTTTATTGAATTGTATTAAATGATTATCGTCTAATATCGAATTAAATTGAATATTTTAATGTTTATCAGTTCGATTTGAATATCTCATCTTTTAATTTAATTTCATTTGAAATATTGTCCAAGCATAATGCCTCTAAAGACCGAGGAAGTAGCTCAAGCTGTAGCTCTAATAAATGATGGAAGATCGTATCGGTATGTCGCTCAACGATTTAAAGCATCGGTTGGAAGTATCCACAGAGCTGGAAAACGATATAGAGAAACAAACTCTTATGCCAGGAGACCGGGATCTGGTCGAATTAGAGCTTCAAATGAGAGAGATGACCGATTCATACTATTGGAGGTATTGAGGGATCGGCATTGTACAGCAGCTCAAATTCAACAGCGCCTTCTACAAACTCGACAAGTCAACCTAAGTGTTTGGACTAGCAGAAGACGTCTCCGGGAATTAGGGTTGATGTCAAGGAGACCAGCGACAGGCCCTCTTTTGACACAGAATCAATCTAAGTGTTCCACTTTTTTGCACCACAGTGTCTCAAAAAATCCCATGATGCATATTTATAATTAGGATCATTTATACATTTTACATTATGGTCTTTATCATGGCTCTTCCTGATTTACAAATGGAAGTACACTATCTTAAAATTTTGATTCTTCTATAAAAATTCGATCTATTAAGTACTCCAATTATACTGGCTTTGATGAGCTAGACAAGATAGAGATTGTAGATTTTCTGATTATGATTTTATGCTTACCTTGCTGAGTCCATTTCTTTTTGAATGGGAAGGGAAAAGCTAAACCTTTTCAAGATACGAAACACATGCTACTGAATTTTAAATCCTGATATTTTTAATAATAAAACATTTTAGGATCCCTTATCTTAGTCTTTCAGCAATGGTAATCATTGATAGTCGAGTCTTCAAAAAAGCAATGCTGAATATCCTTTCCTCCACTATTAGACTAGAATCAATGAATATTTTTGATTTTAAGGTGAAAGCTCATTAATGTTTAAAATAAAAACAACCCAGCTGCTATGATCACTTATAAAAATAGTATCTATTACCGAGCGTTGCTCGGTAACTTTTTGCATCAGTTAGCTATACAGGGTGGTACCGAATTCATGGTACAAACGTTAATGGTAGGTACAGGACATTGTAACAATGAGTTATTGTATAGGAATGTATAGTCGCAAGTGACGCCAGAGGCGTAAACAGGGAAATAACGGCTATACATTATACATACATTATACACTATATTACTATTACACTATACATACATATACATATTACATACACTTATTACACTATACATTCCTATACAATAACTCACTGTTACAATGTCCTGTACCTAACATTAAAGTTTGTACCACAAGGACCACCCTGTATATTAATCCCCGAACCCCCACCTCCTGCACCCTCCACCCCTCACCTAGACCCCCACCCCAATTCCGTATATATATATATATATTGCTCGTTTAATATAATAAGATTCTCTTATATAAATATGAGATTTTTATATTTTCAAAGCTTATCTCATCCTCTTGAAATAAAACAAGGATTGTTTAGAGAAACAAACATTTCTGCATTACATTTTCGAAGATTGCTAGAAAACAAAAATATTTTATCATTTAAAATTTCAGAACTTTAATTTCATTAGCAAGCGTCTCGTATCTTGAAAAGGTTTAGGTTTTTCCTTCCCTTTCAAAAAGTAATGGACTCAGCAACAGTTGAACATAAAATCTATTCAAAAAATTTACAATCTTTATCTATCTTGTCTACTAGTAACTGATCAAATCCAGCATAATTAGATTATTGGTTGCATCTAATTTTTCTAGAAGACTCAATACCTTAAAAGTGAGAACTCGTATTTGTAAAAGACCGTCAAAAAGAACATGGTTATCTTCTTCTGGTGTTTTGCTTATATTTGGAATAACATCTTAGAAGATAATCTGGATGAGTTCATTTATTGCATTCTGAAGAGGTTTTCTATCTTAATCTCACTTTTATTAAATTATACACTGCGGTGCAAAAAAATCGAGCCACCAACAAAAACTTTATTAAATAGCAAATTATTTATAAATTTTTACAAATAACCATATAATTTTTTCTATTAACTCTTAAACTAACATATTCAATAAATATTGTTCATAAATATCTCTTTATCTATTGACCGTATAATAAAAGTACTTATTATCAAATTGATAGATTATAAAGTTTTCTACAAAAAAGGTTATATATGTCTTTTTGATAGAAGCAACCATTTAGGAAATATAGCCATTTGAAAGAAAAAATATTTTCATATTCTACCCTTTTAATAAATGAACAACTGTGTATGTGCGTTTGTGTGTGTTTTCTTGGAATTTTTTTTATTGCCGTCATAAAAATTCCTTTGTCGAAAAAAAATATAAAACAAAGCAATAAATCATCAATTAGCGGCCTAGTGACCTAAAGAGAAGTAAATATTTACAAAATGTTTATCAATATTTCCAAGTAATTTATATAAACTAAAACAAATCCATTCATTTTATTAATGGAATAATTCAGATTGGATTATCTCCTAAACGGTTGCTCCTATCGAAAAAATACAAAAATGCTTTTTTGTAGAGCAGTGTATTATCTACAAATTGTATTTGAACTATTTTTCTCTATATGACCAATAGGTAACCAGAAATTCTCGGAAAAACTAAAAACTAAAGCACTAAAGCTTATAATGTTTGAATTTGATACCCATGATAACAGAAGATCATTATAAAAAGCTTTTCCTGGTGACATTTTTTTTCTGTTCTAAAAAGTAGAACTTATTGGATTATTTGAGGGTTTCTTGGTTTAGAATTTAAAGGTCAAAATATATGGGAGAAATTTGAAGCTACTAGAATTTTTAGTTTTCGAGATATTAAGCCATTTAGTGGATGAGATACGCCCATACATATACATAAATCTTATTATATCAAACGAGCGATTCTTGTATATATATGTTGGAGTAAAACCCCGTTTTGTAGTAAAAACGCGTTTTGCTGAATACCTTTATGGCAACTAGAGTTTACTGATGTTGGTTGAGTTTGGTTCAAGGTCTAGAATCTTCATTTTTGACCTTCCGCCTCATTTCGTGTCTTTATTTTCAAAAATTTTTAAACGAAAATGTCAAAAATTACATCCTCTACAGCTTTTCTTCTAATTTTTGACATTTTCGTTTAAAATTTTTTGAAAATAAATACACAAAATGAGGCGGAAAAAAATGAAGATTCTAGACCTTTCAACTAACCTCAACAAACATCAGTAAACTCTAGTTGCCATAAAGGTATTCAGCGAAACGCGTTTTTACTGCAACATATATATATATATAGAATCTGTTTCTCGAAAACGGCTCTAACGATTCGGATGAAATTCACGGGTTAGGGAGTTTTTGTGTTGACAATTCGGTCTCATCTTCGGCTAAGTTGTTTTTGATGGGTTTTTTGTTATTTGAAATTCACAGGTGCTTGTTTGAATAAAAATTTATAATTACATTTTTTTCAATTTTCTTTTAATTAAATTAATTGTTTTTTTTTATTTTAAATTCCCCTAATAGATCATTACAATATTACAAATATTATTATATATTAGAATTTGCCAATTTAATTAATTTTAGGTATTTTTCTATAAAATAATTTATTTATTAAAATATTTAGAGTCTAAGTTTCCAGGACCATTAATTTCACAGTGACGTAAACTGCCCACCTAGATCTTACGATTTAACCCCATTAAATTACTTCATTTGGAGTTTTTTGAAAAGTAAAGTCTATGTGAATAAGCCAACAAAAATTGCACAGCTGAAAAACAACATTCGGGTCGAAATTGATAAACTTGATTCTGAAATGTGTGAACGCGTCCTTCAAAATTTTGGTGTTTGTATGAGGGCCTGTATGTAGACTTGCTTGTGGTGAACATTTAAATGATGTTATTTTCCACATATAATTGTTCTTCTTCTTCCGGATTTCTACTTCTGGTGACGCTTCTCCGTTCCCAGTTTCCACGTTTCACGGTCTCAGACATCCACAATCTCGAGATTTCTGGAACTCATATCCTCATTCACCTCGTCCATCCAAGAGCGCCTGGGTCGACCTCTTTTTCGTCTTTCGGGAGGGATCCATTCTAGAGCTTTTTTTGGGATTCGTTATTCGTCCATCCTTTTTACGTTGTCCTAACTAAACTAACTCTTTAAGTGGGAGATAGATTTAACCTAATTTATCGCGCGGAGAATTTACCACTGCTCGAAGCCCCTAAAAACTTAGTAAATTGGACTATATCTAACTTTCTGAGATTTGGCACGTGATCCCGGCTTCTTTTCCTTCTACTCTGTTCTTTTCACGATGGAGGGGCCAGCCCATACATACCTTTAGGGGATGGACCTTCTGGTGTATCTCCTTCTCACATAAATATCATTAAAAAAAAAAATTTAATTTTTTTTTTTTTTTTGATTTCGTCAATAAGATCCCCGTCCATGTTCATTAGTTTTCTTATTTCTTCGTTTCGAACTCTAACAGTTCTCGTCAACCCACAACTTCTTCTTAAGAAATCCATTTCAGTGGCTAAAAGTCCGGCTCGGTTTCTAACTCCGATATCCCATACCTCTGCTCCATAGGTAGTAACACTACTACTACTAAATTGTTAAGAGCAATATTTTTATAAAAATAAAAAAAATCAGAAAAACCAAAGTATTTACATGTTTTATTAAAAAAAACCCATCTAGACAGGACTTTTGAAAGGTTCGAGGCAAAAGTGGTACCTACCTGTGCTATAATCTGGAAGGACGTTTAAAAACCAAGTTTGGAGCACTCTGTCTATTTAGTTTTATCAAAAACCTACTTGATTATAGAGGTTTATCATCGAAAATGAGATTTGTAGGTTGGTCCACTCTGCTTTTGAACTCCTCATATATGGTTGATATATTAAATATCAAATAATTTTTTATAGAATTAATTTAATCATTTTTTTCATATACCTTCAAAATTCCGATGACTAAATAAAAGTTCGGCGTAGGTGGTCTGAATCACCCTGTTTATCTGAATCGAATCCCCTCTTCTATCTTTATATAATATGAATGTTTATTTATCAATCTTCCCCTGTGATAATAAAATCAATAGGATACAGAGACAAGCTGAACCCACCCTTACAATGTTGGGGTGTGATTGAAACCATTTTACGAACAACAATCAATCAACAGGAGATAGGAATAAATGTCCCCTTTTTCGAACAATCGAGTACTTGTGAACTTTCTAAAAATTTTAGTAATTAAATTACTCAGGCATTAATTATCTCAGGTAATTGAGATGCCTTTTAAGAACGAATATAAAAATTTGAAAATGTATCAAATCAAAAAATTGAAAATTTTTGGAATAATTCAATAAGTACAATAAAATAATTGGAGGGAAAAGTGAAAATGAAATGACACTCGCGGTAAGTGAAACTGCTAATTTCTTAATTTTAATAAATTTTATTTGTCATGAACTCTTATTGGATTTTATAATAATAATTTGAATTTTCTAATTTTTAATCAATTCTATTTGTCTTGAACTCTTAGTAGGGTTTAAAAAAATTATTTCCCTTTTATTGAGTCATTTCTCCTTTATTGTAACAAAAAATAAACTGACACGTTCTGATGAGGCCATCCACTTGACTTTAACATACAACCTTGGCCCCTCACTTATATGTAATATTTAATAAAATTATTTATAATCATGTAGGGGGAGTTAGTTTTTGCAATTTTCCATTTCTGGGGGTTGATTATGTATACAACATTTTGTTGAGTTTGGTACAAGAGCCTAGAATTTCATCCCCACCGCCATTTTGGGCTGTTAGTTTTTGCATTTTTAGACTTCTGGGGTCCCACTGATTATGTATGCAAAATTTGGTTGAGTTTGCTCAAATGGCCTAGATTTTTAATTTTTAACGGATGGCTACCCCCTTAATTTTGGGTCGATATGCACCAAAATCTAATCAGCTCTTAATCTCAATGGACCAAAACTACACGTGAACTTTGGTTTTGATATTCACACTAGTTTTTGAGCTAGCTCCTCCACACAAATTTGATAACGCACAGACTAACAGACCAACAGACATTTTGACAAAACAATTATTATCTCGAAAAATATAATTTTTTCGATGTTCAATATTAGAGCTTTTTTGTAGACCGAAATGCCATGGTTTCGCCCAATTTTGTTAATCAAAATAGTTTCAGCCGTTTTTGAGATATTTCGAAAAAAAGAAACCAAAAAAACACTTTTTTCATGCACGATTACAATACTTGATCATACCCTGTATGGTAAAGTAAAAAAATCAAACAAATATGTCGCTAAAGAAGTTTCACTTAAAAAAAAAATGGTTTAAGATAAAAAGCTGAAGTTTGGCACAGAAGTTTATAAACATGAGTGCAAAATTTCATTTCATAGTTATAACACAGATCGACAAAATTTTTTTTCCTTGTCCTAAGATTTATTTCCTTTACTTATGTGCTGGCTAAAAGGGCTTTGTTCCCGGTGACATTAAATAAATAAAAAAAAAGATTTATTTCATGATTTTTCTATTTATTGTGCATCAAAATAAAGGAAAACTACCTTTATTCCATATAAAGTTTGCTTTTGTAGTGGTTATAATAATAATAAACGACGAAAATGGCCATTTTGACCTATTTTCGAGTCCCATTAGATATTAGACACCAATATTTGAAATCACAAGATTTTGTTGACGTAATAAAAAATATTTTCTCTTTGATTTTCAAATTACCACTTGTTTGTAACTCAATTAGAATTCGCGTTATAATTAAAAAACTAAGACCATATGTTTTTATCGAAATTTATTATCCTTTATAATCATGTAGTTTTAGTTTTTTAGTTATAACTCGAGTTCTAATTGAGCTTAAATCAAATGGTAATTTGAAAATCAAAGAGGAAACTGTTTTCTATTACGTCAACAAAATATTTTGATTTCAAATATTGCTGTTTAATATCTAATGGGACTCGAAAATAGGTCAAAATGGCCTTTTTCGTAATTTTGACCGATAATATCTCAAAACACTGAAAAAATTGAGAAATTGAATGAAAATCAGCTTATAAAACTCTACTGGAATCCATTTTAGGTTTACGGGTACACATTTTTGTCGGCCTGTGTAATCGTTCGTTATCTCTCCATATATGAAATAATACAAAATACAAGTAAAAGTAAAATAGAATAAAACTATTTCTATTAATTATTTATCTTCCTTATGAGGTTTAATAAGTCACAATTGTGAAAGTTATATTTTCACTATTTAAGACAAAGGAAATTGAAAGGAAATTAATTAAATTTTTCTTCTTTTTCTCTTTATCTTGTTTGTTCTTTTAATTTAAATTTTTACAGATTGAGACAGTTTCAGCAACCATTCGTCGCCATCTTCAGTCTAAAATAGAAAAAATAGTACTGTGAATCACATTTCATCTCCAAAAGAAGTCAATTTAGACAACACCCCTCTCTCAACAAGACTCACATCTGTTATTTATTTTTGTTTGTTTTTTTTTGTGTGTGAGTTACAATTATAATATAATTATATAGTTTTACCTATTTCTGTAATTCAGTATTCCTTAGTATTTTCTTTGCAGGAATGTGACTTATTAAACCTCATAAGGAAGATAAATAATTAAAATATTAAGTCTATTCAGTATTCACTCAAAAAAACTATTTCTATTAAAAAATTCCAATTGAAGAATTTTATAGTAAAAAAATGCAATTTCCAAGTTTATATATTTTGATATTTATCTTTGATATTTTTTGACACGTTTAATATAATAATTTTCAAATATTTAATTTAATTTTATTAATTTTCTCAAATATCCGTTGGTAAAAGAGGGAAATGAAAAATTGATAAAAGCGAGTGAAAAAGAGAGAAATAGAGAGGGAATCATTCTCAGTGGAAAGTATTTATTTCCTTTTAAATTATATATCTATGTATTTTTTTCGGTAACTAAGTGAAAATTTCCCAAATCCATTTGCATTTGAATCGTTGAAGCGAAAAAAGGCAAGGGGGATTAGCTGACAGGCTGGCTGAATTGTCACCTCTGAGCTGATGAGGATATATTAGCAAAGTAGATTTACTCAGGAACTTTTTACAGATTCGTTTAGGTAAAATCTAGATCGCCTGGTAAAATGATGAAAAAACGTAATTCATATATAAATTAAATATAAACATATTATAATGATTACAAATCCAGCATTTAAAGATATTTTCTTTTTACGGGACATTTCGAAAGTGAATTCTATAGAAAACTGCTGAAAAATCTCAAATAGAAATGGGAAAAGTCAAAATTCGGTACGTTTTTTCGCCCAGCTAGGTTTAGAGTTATCTCAATAAATTTAATCATAAATTAAACTACTCAAAATGTATTTATTGATTTAATTAATTTTCATGTCGTAATTTTAATAAATATTAATTTGCAATCATCTACCAATTAGAGAGTTGAAAAATAAATAAATTAATAAAAGGAAAATAAAAAAAATTCTTATTTTTTCTACAACTTACGATCGTAATTTTAAGTATAGTAGTTTTACTTGGACGATACTGCATCTCTTTTTCTTTTCGAACCGGTATTAATATGTCATATAGTCATGAAATCAACTGGTGTGTTCACCACACGACTTTCACATTTTCATTTATTTGAAGTCATCGCGACACTACTAATTTACACCCCTTCCTTTATTTCGTTTTTTTTGATTTTCTCAAAAACGGCTCTAACGATTTCTTTAAAAATTAGTGTATTTATCAAGTGTCATGAGTTATTAGTTGTGTCAAATTTTTAATTACATTGAATCAAAAGAAGGGGTTGTAATTTAGGAGTGTCGTAAAATAAATATTTTAATCGTTCATATCTCGTCTTCGGAAAGTCGCAGAGCCTTGAAATTTAAAATTTAAGCTATCTAGAGGCTACAATAAGTATAACAATATTTTGGCTAAAATAGAAAAACTGGAAGTTGATGTTTACGTATCTAAGAATTTACCCCCCCCCTGCGTTTCGCAACCATAAGTCTCAGAGATACGAAATTCGAAACTTAAGCTTGATAGAGTAGAGTTGATGATGTAGAAGGAGTAAATCAAGCTTTTGGTTGAAATCGGAAGACCGGAAGTTGACATTTACATGAAAGAATTTTCCTTTTTTTGATTTTCTGAAAAACGGCTCTAACGATTTTTTTAAAAAATTACTGTATTTATCAAGTGTCATGAGTTATTAGTTGTGTCAAATTTTTATTCTCGCCGCGACACTTCTACTTTACACCTCCTTCCTTTATTTCAACCGGATTAAAAATTTGACACAACTAATAACTCATGACACTTGATAAATACAGTAATTTTTAAAAAAATCGTTAGAGCCTTTTTTGAGAAAATCAAAAAAAAAACGAAAAAATGTCATGTAAATGTCCACTTCCGGTTTTCTGATTTCAATTAACTGATTTAATGCGCCACGCAGAGGGGGGCAGCCCTTTACAAAGAAGAAAACAGATTTTTTACAAATAATAATGAAAAAATCACATCTCATCAGCCGTCCAAACAATGCGCCAGATGTTGTGGCTAATAATTATATCAATGCATATATGGGCGTCGGTAGATCAATATCTCCAGAACAGCGGCCAGAGTGTTGGGAGCACCAACAGTGCCCCACAACTGTACAGTGCAATTAACACATTAAGATAATAAAACAATAATTAAATATGATATGATTGGTGTACTCCTTCTAGCCTATATCGAATTTAAGTTTCGAATTTCGTAGCTCTGAAACTTATGGTTGCGAAAAGCAGGGGGGAGGGGTATGTACATCCGTACATGGACCAATGGATTTTTGGCCCCTTTTTGACCTCTGGGGACCACAAATTCCGATTTTTAACTATTAAGGGCATCGACCCCTTCCACCTAGAAGTTACAAAATTAAATGAACTTTTTTCATCCCTGATATACAAGCTCTCAAAGAGTCAGGACCCAGACTGACCATTGCAATACTTTCCCATTATATTCTATGAATATAAATGTGAAAGTAAAAAAAAGGAATGAATTTAGCAGGTTTACACTCTATGGGTCGGTTATATGACGCAAAGTAAATGCTTTTTACCACTAACCAAAGGTAGATGGTAAATGGAGGGGCTGGGATGGCCAATCAGATGACAGGAACTTTCAGTGCCTGTCATCTGATTGGCCATCCAGCCCCTCCATTTACCATCTACCTTTGGTTAGTGGTAAAAAGCATTTACTTTGCGACATACAACCGGCCCTAAGCCGACGATATATAACAGGTAGCTCTGTCCCTTTTCCCCTCCTTCATGTGCTCTTTTATATTTGTTTTTAATTTTTAGAGGATAAAAATTGCTTTTAAAAATACTTTTGAAGCCCATAATTTTAAAATTTTTTCTGGAAGGGGGAGGGGAGCAGCCCCAAGTACATGACCATCCCAAAATAGAAGAAAGACTGGAGCCCTCACTGCTAATATTATAACTTTTTCAATAAATATTCAAAAATTTTGACTAAAGCCAACATTTCTGGAGACAATAGTGAGTAATTGACAAAGTTTTCACGTTTTATTCTAAAATTTATATTATCAAATAAATAAAAAAATAAATAAGTGTTCGCGAATTTTCCAGGTCAATGTATTTTCATTAGCTTTTTCTCTGACCTAATAATCAAAGTGAAATGAACCATAGCCCTTGTTTATCTTTGTCTTTCTTATTTAATTTCATATTTTCCTTCTAACTTAGACAAACAACGATAGTCTCGGCTGGATTATTATTAACCCCCCGAGGAGTTAATTTGCATTTATATTCTCCTTGTTTAAAATTGTATTTTAATGAAAATTAAAATCTTAATGAATTATTTACATGTGGATATTTATTCATAAGACAAAAATATAATCAAAATACCACACAGGGAGCAGCAATATTTGTACAATATAATATTCGTGTACAATGGAGGAATAGAATCGCGCTATAACGAATTAGAGACGGGATTATTAAGGAGCTTAAAAGATGAGAGGGATAGGCTTTTGATCATTCAGAATATTACTACACACTTATAGATATCATTATCGCTTATATTCTAATAAAATAAAGTCTACCTATAAAAATTAGTTTTATGAAAATTAATATTTTATTTTTTCTTAAAAATTCTCCATCAAGGTGATAAGGGTCCCTCCTTTGTATCAACTAACCTTCGAAATGAGGCTTCAAAAAGTAATTTTTTTCGAGTAATTGCAACGAAAGTAAATATTTTAAACTCTCTATAAAATTTACTATTTAAAATGAGATTAGTTTTTTGAAAATTATTATTTTATTTTTCATGGAAATTCTTAATCAAGTTGATAGGGGTCCCCCTTTGTATCAACTAACCTTCAAACATGAGGCTTCAAAAAGTAATTATTTTCGAAATATTCCAACGAAAATATATAAATATATTAAACTCTCTATAAAATATATTATTTAAAATGGGTTTAGTTTTTTGAAAATTAATATTTTATTTTTTCATGGAAATTCTCAAAAAAGTTGATAAGGGTCCCCCTTTGTATCAACTAACCTTCAAACAGAGGCTTCAAAAAGTAATTATTTTCGAGATATTCCAACGAAAATATATAAATATATTAAACTCTCTATAAAATATATTATTTAAAATGGGTTTAGTTTTTGAAAATTAATATTTTATTTTTTCTAGAAATTCTCAAAAAAGTTGATAAGGGTCCCCCTTTGTATCAACTAACCTTCAAACAGAGGCTTCAAAAAGTAATTATTTTCGAGATATTCCAACGAAAATATATAAATATATTAGACTCTCTATAAAATATATTATTTAAAATGGGTTTAGTTTTTTGAAAATTAATATTTTATTTTTTCCTAGAAATTCTCAAAAAAGTTGATAAGGGTCCCCCCTTTGTATCAACTAACCTTCAAACAGAGGCTTCAAAAAGTAATTATTTTCGAAGATATTCCAACGAAAATATATAATATTTTAAACTCTCTATAAAATATATATATTTAAAATGGGTTTAGTTTTTGTAAAATTAATATTTTATTTTTTCCTAGAAATTCTCAAAAAAGTTGATAAGGGTCCCCCTTTGTATCAACTACCCTTCAAACAGAGGCTTCAAAAAGTAATTATTTTCGAAGATATTCCAACGAAAATATATACTATTTTAAACTCTCTATAAAATATATATATTTAAAATGGGTTTAGTTTTATGAAAATTAATATTTTATTTTTTCTATGAAATTCTCAAACAAGTTGATAAGGGTTCCCCCTTTGTATCAACTAACCTTCGAACATGAGGCTTCAAAAAGTAATTATTTTCGAGTATATTCCAACGAAAGTAAATATTTTAAACTCTCTATAAAATATAGTATTTAAAAAAGAAAAACTTTTTTTAAAAACCAAACTTTTATTTCAAAATTCACAATTAAGTAGAAAATAAATTCTTCTTCAGTACCCAAAAATTTCCATTCTCATATAAAAGCGTGGGCTACTATTTTTTATTAAATTTCAAGTTAAAAACTTCCAAGCTATTATTTTTATACAAGTAGGAATTTTTGTGTACTGAAGAAATACTTGTTTTCTAGTTTTTAGTATGTTTCGAAATAAAAAAACATTTTTTTTTAATTAAATAAAAGATTAACGTGTTTTAGACAATCTTTTTTTTATTAATGTTTAATTTTAATTTCCGTACGACTTTTCGTCCCTTTCAGGACTTTATCATGATCATACGTTTGATATAATTTAAAATTGTTTTTTGTAAATTGTTTGTGCTAATTTGTTATAAGACATATAGTATGAATTTATTGTTTCTTGTCTCGATTATTTTACTATGGTTTCTACAATTATTGTTTTGCGTAATTGAGTACTCGATAAAGTCCTGAAATGGACGAAACGTCATACGAAAATTAAAATTAAACATTGATAAAAAAAAAAATCGTCAAAAAAACAAAAACGAATTCATCAAGCAGAGGACAACCTTATTGATTTTTCTTTATGAATCAACAACTCTGGTACTCTCGACAAATCAAAATCTTTTCAACTCATTCTTAGAATTTATAATTTTTTAGCTAGGACCTTCAAAATAGGTTTAAAACAAAAGTAAAATCTCAAATGGAAATTCTCACTTCGTTGATAAGGGTTCCCCTTTGTATCAACTACCTCTTCGAAAATGAGGCTTCAAAAAGTAATTTTTTCGATTAATTCCAACGAAAGTAAATATTTTAAACTCTCTATAAAATATAGGAGTAGTTACTATTTAAAATTAGTTTAGTTTTATGAAAATTGAAATTTTATTTTTCATGGAAATTCTCACTCAAGTTGATAAGGGTTCCCCCTTTGTATCAACTACCCTTCGAAATGAGGCTTCAAAAAGTAATTTTTTCGAGTAATCCCAACGAAAGTAAATATTTTAAACTCTCTATAAAATATACTATTTAAAAAAAGAAAACTTTTTTTAAAAACCAAACTTTTATTTCAAAACTCACAATTAAGTAGAAAATAAATTCTTCTTCAGTACCCAAAAAATTTCCATTCTCATATAAAAAAAGCGTGGGCTACTATTTTTATTAAATTTCAAGTTAAAAACTTCCAAGCTATTATTTTTATACAAGTAGGAATTTTTGTGTACTGAAGAAATACTTGTTTTCTAGTTTTTAGTATGTTTCGAAATAAAAAAACATTTTTTTTTTAATTAAATAAAAGATTAACGTGTTTTAGACAATCTTTTTTTTTTATTAATGTTTAATTTTAATTTCCGTACGACTTTTCGTCCCTTTCAGGACTTTATCATGATCATACGTTTGATATAATTTAAAATTGTTTTTTGTAAATTGTTTGTGCTAATTTGTTATAAGACATATAGTATGAATTTATTGTTTCTTGTCTCGATTATTTTACTATGGTTTCTACAATTATTGTTTTGCGTAATTGAGTACTCGATAAAGTCCTGAAATGGACGAAACGTCATACGAAAATTAAAATTAAATATTGATAAAAAAAATCGTCAAAAAACAAAAACGAATTCATCAAGCAGAGGACAACCTTATTGATTTTTCCTTTATGAATCAACAACTCTGGTACTCTCGACAAATCAAAATCTTTTCAACTCATTCTTAGAATTTATAATTTTTTAGCTAGGACCTTCAAAATAGGTTTAAAACAAAAAGTAAAACTAAAAATAATTTTTAAGAAAAAAATAAAAACCGACTTCAAAAAATTAAATGCAACAAATAAAATACACTAAAAGGTATAAAATAATTATTATCTTATTTAGTTACAACTAAACGACGAAATATTAACATGAAATTACTTTTTGAAGTCGGTGCCAAACAAACTATACCTATAAGCGAGCATACCCTCCAAACGTACTAAGTAAGATCTGTCGAGTGCGATTCATAAAAGGTATATGTTTGGCACCAACTTCAAAAAGTAATTTCATGTTAATATTTCGTCGTTTAGTTGTAACTAAATAAGATAATAATTATTTTATACCTTTTAGTGGATTTTATTTGTTGCATGTAATTTTTTTGAAGTCGGTTTTTATTTTTTTCGTAAAAATCATTTTATTTTTCTCTTTTTAGTGATGTTATTAATAGTGATCAGTATCATCAGAACTTGATCAAATTAATATGGCACCATCCCCAAGACACCCCCTATCGGATAAAAAAAGAACCATCGAAATCGGTCTCATAAACAAAGAGGTTAGGTCTAAACAAACCTAACAAAAAAGGTCTAATACCTATGAAAAAAAACGAAAAAAATGTGGGACCAATCGGAAGCTAGACTGGACCCAATGCAAAAAAAAATTTCAAAATCGGTTGACAATTGGCGGAGATATGAGGTAACATAGGCACAAAAAAAAAAAAAAAAAAAAAAAAAAAAATTCAATCGAATAGAGAACCTCCTCCTTTTTTGAAGTCGGTTAAAAAATATCAAAATTAAAAATAAATTTATTAAAAACATTTTTTTAAAATACACTTATATATAAAATAACATATTATGATCCATATTGAAGTTATTATATGTATTAATCATAGCAGATTCTTGTATTCATTATAAACAGAAATTGGAAAAAGCAAGAGATCTTACATTGAAAATATCTTAATATAATACTAAATAAAATATTAAATGAAAAAAAGAGATGATATAATATGGTAAAGAAAAGTATTCGTTGAGTTTAATAATCCAGACCGGATCCTTCGATTTTCTTCTTGGTCCATTCATCGAATTTCAAGATCATTTCTGGGGACATTTTTGCTTTGAAATTGCCAACTGAGCCTGATCGCATAAAATTCCCTTCCGCTTCGATTAGATTATATTTTTTATTGAATTCAACCACCTGGAAAAAATGTATATATGGTAGATATAGGTATAAATTATTTATTTATTATTAAATACATATTTTCTAAAATAAATAAAAATATGTCTGCTCTTCATCCACATAAGCTCACGGAGAAGTAAAACTTTAGCCGTAGATCTTATTGAAATAATTTAAATTTCTTAATTTTAATAAATTTTATTTGTCATGAAATATTATGGTGGGTTTTAAAATAATAATTTAAATTTCCTAATTTTAATAAATTTTATTTGTCATGAAATATTAGTGGGGTTTAAAAAAATTATTTCCCCTCTATTGAGTCATTTCCCTTTATTGTAACAAAAAAAAATCAAACAAATATGTCGCTAAAGAAGTTTTACTTCGAGAATATCTCATTTAAACTCCGCTTCTTTTTCTAAGCAATTTTGCCTTGATATTCTTTTTATAAAAGACTTGAGTCCCTTGGGCTTGGTTAACACCAAAAATATAATAAAGCACTGCTCACCAAATTTAATTCAGCAGCCAGATCTGTTTTTTACACCAAGTGTATTTCGAAATTGAGAATAAGATTCATATAAAGGGTGTTTTTTTAGAGTCGGAAACTTAAAATTGAAAGAAAACACAGAAAAATGTTTTTAATATCCATGAAATTGGCTTTATTTGACAGATAATTTTATGGCATTAATATTTGAATATAATTTCGGGGATGTTGCTGCCACGGCTAGGGCGTACATGGTTTAATCTGGAGGTCAAATTTTCACACACTCTTCGCAGTGAATCAAGCTGTATTTCTGCGTCGAATGTTGGCTTAAATGGCTATGTCAATAAACAGAAATGACGCATTTGGAGCGATAATAATCCACAAGCTATTGTCGAAACACCATTACATCCTGAAAAGTCACCGTATGGTGCGCTTTATGGGCCGGTGGAATTATTGGTCCATATGTCTTCAGAAATTACGATGGTCAAAACGCTAAAGTCAACAGAGACATGATTACTAACTTTTTCGTGCCTGAATTGGAAGGCATTAATGTTGCAGACATGTCATTTCAGCAGGACGCGCCACATCCCACACAGCACGCGATACAATTAATTTATTGAACAAAACATTTGAATAATGATTAATTTCACGAAATGGACCTGTTAACTGGCCACATCGTTCGTGCGATTTGACGCCATTAGATTATTTTCTCTGGGGATATATATATAGCTTAGAAAACAGGAAGTTGCTATTGAAGACATATGTATGGAGCATAGCCATGTACGGGTGTGAAACCTTGGACAATTGGAAAAGCGGAGAGAAAGAGATTGGAGGCTTTCGAAATGTGGTGCTACAGAAGAATGATGAATATCAAATGGATGCATAAAATTACAAATGAAGAAGTTCTTGGAAGAATCGCAGAAAGAAGAACCTTGTGGAAGAGTCTGAAGAAGAGAAGAGGTCAGATGATGGGGCACACACTGAGACATGGGGGACTGCTTAAGAATATCTTGGAGGAGGAGGTGGGAAAGAAAAGGGGAAGGGGAAGACCCAGATTATAATATTTCAACCAAATAATTGGGGATATGGGATGCCAGACATTTAGAGAGGTCAAACAGCTGGCGGGGGACAGAGTCGAGTGGAGACGGATTGTTGCATCAAACCAGTCTTAGGACTGTATACTCAATGATGATGATGATGATGGGGATATATAAAGTCGCATGTTTACGCCGTTAAACCAGAACAAATTGTGCACTTGGAAGACAACATTCGACGCATTATTCCCGAAATACAGCCTGATTTACCTCAAAGTTGTGTGAAAATTTGATTTCCAGATTACTCCATGTACGCGTCAGCCACGGTGGGCACATGCCCGAAATCATATCCAAAATTATCTGTCAAATAAAGCCAATTTCATGGATATTAAAAACATTTTTCTGTGTTTTATTTCTATTTAAAGTTCTCCGCCTCTAAAAAACACACCCTTTATTATATAGAAAATAATTCATTGCTAAATTCCTATATAAACAGCAGTGTTATAACGATTTACTTTTTTAACAGTGGATTATTTATTGGGTTTACAAAGCTAATTTTTACCAAGATATGCATGTTATTTTGGTAGGTAACTTTTTAGGAACCCACGTACCAAGCCATTCTACCAATTCGCTATCATTTACATAGTGAATTTGATACGACCTAATGATTTAATCCACGTGTTAACACATTAAATTAAGTCTACGGTTTTAGCTGTAAACTAAATTAATTCTAAGTGTAGTGACAATTCCGCTTTCTTTTGAACCATAATTTGACGTTACTGCTTATCAATTTAAGGTAAAATTGGAGAAAACTTTGCTCACCTCTTCATAATTAACAGATCTATTATTTTTCATACTTTCGAAACTTAAATGATCGCAGAGTTTCTCCAGCTGGTCGGCAGAGTAAGATTTTCCTAGAAAATCTGAGGTAGTTTTCACCACCGAAGGTAAATCCTAAACATACAAATAAATAATTAAAAAAAAATACAGGATATTAGTACTAGTCCGTGGCATTAGTGACAAAAACACCAAAATATTTCACTTCCGGCAACCAGTATTAAATTGTGTACAGTACTTATACTAAGAACATATAATTATATTGAAAGTCAATTAGTTCACAAATTTTACCTTCTTCATATCTTCATATTTAATAAATAGAACATTATCTTCGTTTCTTCTTTCCCAGAAACTTAAAATATGTTCCCAAAATGGAGCGAAGCACACTAAAAAAAAATCAAATTTATAATTTTTATATTTTTATATAATATATCATGTCTCTTAAGCTGTGATACCTCATAAGGGGCGACCCTAAATTACGTGAGGTGATTTTGGCGAATTTTTGACCTCCCCACCCTAATCTCACGTGAGATTTTTTAAAATACCTATTTTTTATGTAAATACGTTAATCTGTGATTGATTGCGTTGGATTTATTTAAAAAACAAAATTTTCTTAATTTTTTTATTTTAGACTAGTTAAGACTAAAATTATTATTATTATTATTACTTAATTTAACCTAGTTTTCTGGGAATTTTATACTGTTTCTTGCGGAAAAAAATACTTGAAATTTTCCGAGACCCCCCACCGGGGGGCGTCCCTAAATTACGTGAGGCGCGAAAAAATAAAAAATACGATCTTTATACGATTTTTTTCAAAAAAACAAAAAATTAACGCATCATTTTAGAGGCATCTCGTAAGTCAGAAGAAATTCAAATTATCCTACAAAACTAAAATAAACACTCTCTTACAAAAACAATTAGAAAATCTAGAAAAATAAATTTTTAAAATGTTTTTTCTTCCTCCTGTAAAATTGACTTTTTTGAGTTATACAAGTTGTCACAGCTTAAGCGACGATATATAATTTATAAAATTTAATCATGATATGTTATTTATTTTATTTTCTTCTCTTACATGTATCGTTGAGAAAGAGTTTGCAAAAATCTTCAAAACTTCCTTTATAACCTTCTAAAAGGACACAGTGATGATAGTAGGAAACGCAGGTATCTTTTGCATTCCGTGATACGTAGATAATCTTAAAAAAAGAAGAGAAAATAGTTATTATTTGGTTTTCTATAGCTTTATACTAGCGTTACTTAATCTATGGGTCGCGACCCCAAATGGGGTCGCAAAACAAAATGTTGAGGTCGCGAAAATTTAATTTAGATACATAAAATTTAAAGAACCAGTTATAATCCACCCTTATTTATCTTTATTTTGATATATTACATTTTATGTAGAGCACAATTAAAAAATCGTAATACTGTCCATGATAAACAGCGTATAAACTCTACTGGAATCCATTGTTAGGTTCACGGGGAGGAATTTTTGTTTAGTTTATGTCAAACAGAGTATTTTCATGCTGAACCTTTGATAGTTAGTTGAACAGTTGATTTTGTTTTAGTAGTCCAGAGAGAAGTACAAGCAAAATAGCCGGTGGAGTAGATGAGAGCAAATCAAAACATACAGCCAAGTGTGGGTGAGGGGTTGTGTACTTTTTACCCATCTGTGTTATTCAAACTAATTACAACAACTCTAAAATAACTCTCATGAAAATGTACTCACTACTTTCATGAATATTTACTTAATTTTCAATCCAAAATGTGCAAAATTCGAATGGTGTTAAGATAAAAATTACAAAAATAACTTATTTAATAGGACGATCTATTCAAACATAATACACTACATCGATTTTTACAGGATATGGTCAAGTATTGTAATCGTGCATGGAAAAAGTGTTTTTTTGCTTCGTTTTGTCAAAATATCTCAAAAACGGCTTAAACTATTTTGATTAAAAAAATTAGGCGAAACAATGGCATCTCGGTCTACAAAAAAGTCTTAATAAGTGAATATCGAAAAAATTATTTTTTCGAGATAATAAATATTTTGACAAAATGTCTGTTAGTATGTTAGTGCGTTACCAAATTTTTGTGGACGCACTAGCTCACAAACTAGTGTGAATATCTAAACGAAATTTAACATGTAGTTTTGGTGGATTGAGATTAAGAGCTGATTAGATTTTGATTGAAATCGGACCCAAAATTAAGGTGGAGGGAGGGGTTTCAAATTAAAAATGGGCCTTTAAACCCCTAATAAAAATAATAATAATTAAAATGATAAGATTTTCAAACTAATGAAACAAGAAAAATGAAATATACTATAAAATGAACCTATAATAAAAAAGAGAGTTATTATTCTTTTCGGGAGCCCGAAATTGGGAGGTTCAAAAAAATAAAACTATCAATATATATATAATTGTAGACCCTTTAATCGATTTGTACAAATTTTCGCATATGCACCAAATTTATACACTAGTTCCCCGCGTCTAGGGCGTCAAAAATTTTCATTAATAAAATTTTTTTAAATTTACCCAACGGAATTCCTTTAGGTGCAGAGAGTGTGGGATTTTTTTTTTTCATGACTACTTGTATGCTTGTGGATGGACCTCAATTTATTTTTTACCTTGATTATAGGATACCTGTAGTAGACTATTATGAGCCAGATTTCAAGTTTCTTAACTTATCTACTTTAGAAGATACAGGCTATGACAGACAAAACACGTGTAAAGACGAACGGATGGAGAATGAAGTCTCACCATGAAGCCCCATTTTTAGCGTTCCGATTAAAAGGTAAAACGGCACTCTATTAGTGCCACTACAATGTCTGTTTGTCTGTCCGTTTGTCAGAGGATTGTAACTCACAAACGAAATAAGATACAAGTTTATAAGCTCACTTAGCCTAGGCTCCGCCTTTGGCGGGCCTTTGGCTAGCTAGGGGCTTCGCCCCATGGACCCCTCACGTGGCTGCTTTATTGATGTTTTATTAGTTACAGAGAATAAATATATTATATATATAATATATATTTGGTTTTAATCTTTAAAATATATTTTTAAAGAAATTCCAAAAGCTAATTAATTCCTTTCAGTTAGTTTTGTTAGTATAGTTTCAATAATCCTTTATAATTAACTTTGATCAATATTGAAATGAATGAATGAGCTCGAATACAAAAGCCAAAAGGCTTAGTTCTTTTGAAATGGCTGATGGTCTTAAATACAATAGAAAAAGGATGAGGTGAGATTCCCAAGGGTATTTTTAAGAAAAATTATTTTTAAATAACATATTTTATTTTAAATTAAATATTTTTCATCTATATATATAATCAAAAGCTTGGCTGAAACTTTTTTATTTTTTTCTACCCTATTAAAGACGGTTTTCAGAATTTTTTTAAAATATTTTCACCCAACCCAAAAGAAGTTAGGAATTTTTGAAAAAAATAGCTTTTTTTAAATAACCATAACTTTTTCAAAAATTTAGTTATCATGACGTTTTTTTTTAAATTTACTTTAAAAAAAATAGATAGTTTTTTTAAATCTTTGTTGCAATATTAAATTCTTCTTCAACGATAATGTAGTTAGAACTATTGAGAATGAATGACACTCAAAAATCTTACAAACAGGGCCGCCAACACTTGTTTTTTTGCTAGTTTAGTTCTTTTATTGTTTGGCAAGCTATGTTGGCTAACCTGAATTTTTTTTCGTTTTTCCTGAATTTTCCAATTTTCCGGGCAACTTTTCCAATTTTTTTTACGTATTAACCTGAATTGGACTATTACGAACATTTAAAAAAAAAAAAATTAGCCAAATCGGTCCAGGCATTTGAGAGATCTGCGCTTACGAAGAAACAGAAATTCATTTTTATTATATAGATATGTAGGTATCTATTTGCTCCAAAATAAAAAAAAAAATCCCACTTAATTTTTTATTGGTTGATTATTTGAAAGGGGGGGGGGTGGAGTCGCATATTTTTGTGTCGAAAATACAAAATATATTATATATCATTATCATGAGTTGTGTTATATCCCTGTAAAGATCTCATTAAGGATACATTTTTAAAATTTAATTAACTTTAAAATGAAGGTGGAGCTCCAAAGTTTCTCATTCTCTGTTGAGAGGTGACTTAACTATAAATTATGAAAGATCCCCCAAATCAGGCGCGGATCCAGACCTCTGATTTGGGGGGCGGTCGCCGGTATATAAGATCTACTTTTGATCTCGGAAGTGTGTCGCGATCGAATTGTCCAAACCGGAGGAGAGACGCCCCCCCCCCACATACAAATTTATTTTCTCCAATTTTAAAATTTAATGTTATAAAAAAAAAATTAATTAAACATATAAAAAATGTTGATCTCAAATGCTTTGGGGGGGGGGGGGGCGGTCGCCCCCATCGCCCCCCCCCTGATCCGCGCATGCCCCAAATTCTCTAATTCTCTATCTATCAAAGACGAATAAGATCGAATTTGATATCTCAAATATTTTGGAAGGTACAAGTACAAAGTAGTGCGCAAGTCCGACTCGCACTTGGCGGGCTTACTAACTAATTTCGATTTTACTTAGGGAAAGTGGTGTAGGTTTTAGGTGAAACATGATATTAATTGGTCAAGTAAAGGGTGGGTAGTTTCACAGTGAATGAAATAAAACTCAAAGAGGTTTATTTCATTCATTGTGAAAACTACACACCCTTTACTTTATTGAATTAACTAATTTCGGAAGAGACAATAAAAGAGTGTATCTTATGCTGGAAAAATAAATTTTAGAAGTGGGCAAAGCCCTCGAAACTATAGTCTCTTTATAAGTAAATAAAAATTTATTTTTCCAGAAGAAGACACTCTTTTATTGTCTTCAATTTATAAAAATTCTGCTTCTCTAGGCAAAAAGAAACTTTCCATTTAACTAATTTTGGCATTAGAACCTAAAAAGGTATAGCATGAAAATATGGAATGTAAAAAATTATATTCATTGGGGCAAGAAAAAACAAAAACCTTTGTGACTTTGTAGCTATCTAATTTACAAAGTTTTAATTCGTACTAGAAGATTTTACCTTTGGTTTGACTTGACCCTCGGTGATTTGTCTTGGTAGCAGTTGCCAGGGCAGATGCGTTTTGATGTATCTTGGCGAAGGTAATTGGTCAATGTACGCGAGTGAATCGCTTACATACAGGGGCAGAGTCACTTCCGGGTTGGTTTCCAGAAAAGTAGTATAATCGAAGAGCGTGCAATGACTTGACAGGAGACACAAATTAAATTTAAACGATCAAACGATTATTATTATCATAGTTATCTAGAGGTTTTTCACTTCAAATGGAACATTTTCCAAATAAAATAATAATAATAAAATGTTCAATTTGATTTGTAAAATATTCAATTCGAGGTGAAAAAACTGTATTAAATAGGGGTCTTTTATGTAAAGGTACTATTTCATTTTAAAATAATTGAAAAAATAAGCTGATGTGTTCTGATGTGGCCATCCACTTGACTTTACCATACAACCTCGCCCCTCACTTATATTTAATAAAATTATTTATAATCATGTAGGGGAGGGGGTTAGTTTTTGCATTTTAGACTCCTGGGAGCCCACTGACTATGTATACAAAATTTGGTTGAGTTTGGTACAAGAGCTTAGATTTTCATTTTTTAACCCTACGCCCCCCCCATTTTGGGGTTTTTGCATTTTTAGAGGGCCCTCTAATTATGTATACAAAATTTGGTTGAGTTTGGTAAATGGTCAAGATTTTCATTTTTTGACCCTACACCCCCCTCTGGTCACCTAATAAAAAGGCACAGACCCGTTGTTCCCCATTTTTTGCGGTTAATTTTCGCATTTTTTAGACTTCTGGGGGTCCAACTGATTATGTATACAAAGTTTGCTTGAGTTTCCTCAAATGGCCTAGATTTTTAATTTTTAACCCCCCTCCATCCCCCTCTAATTTTGCGTCGATATGCCAAAATCTAATCAGCTCTTAATCTCAATGGACCAAAACTACGTGTGAAATTTGGTTTCGATATTCACACTAGTTTTTGAGCTAGCTAGTCCACAAAAATTTGGTAACGCACAGACTAACGGACACCCAACCTGACAACCGGACAAACAGACTAACTAACGGACATTTTGACAAAACAATTATTATCTCGAAAAATATAATTTTTTTGATGTTCACTTATTAGAGCTTTTTTGTAGACCGAAATGCCATGGTTTCGCTCAATTTTTTTAATCAAAATAGTTTGAGATATTTCGAACTTTTTTCATGCACGATTACAATACTTGACCATACCCTGTATGGTAAAGTAAAAAAAAGGAAAAAACGTCCATTCGGTACTCTCGGTGAGTGATCCCACAGTGTTTAGTGAAATAACCAGAGCTGGTAAAAATACACCACTTGAGAGGGGTTTGAAATTCTATAAATATTTCAATTTCATGAATATATTCGAAAAATTAAATAAAAAATAATACATTTAGAAAATTAAAAAAAAAATTAATTTAAATACAAAATAAAAAATTTCTCGAAATTTTTTTTTCAATATCCAAAAAACAAAATACTTTTATTATATAAAAATTCGGTTATATTCAAATTTGTCAAGTTATTTTAAATAAATATTACAATAAAAATTTTAATTTTAAATATACTATAAAACTGTGATATTAGATGTGTAGAAATTCGTGCAAGGTCCAGGCATGCCACGTCTTCCAAAAAAATAAAAATCACGACTTAGCAATCAAAAAGCAGGACCCGAACAATTCGTATGAAAATTCACACAATGAATCCTCATCCTCATCTTCAAGTTCAACAGGCTCAGAAGTGAACTCTAAACGAACATAACAAAAACACCAAAACTGACCCCAGCATAACAATCATTAATTCGGAGTCTGCGGTGACCAACAAGCCCAGCCTAGATCAAACATCTCAAGCCAGCTCAGTTACCACAACAAAACCCCCCTCCGAAAATAATAATGAAAATAAAAATAGCAATAAATCAACAGATTCTTCAAGGCCAGCACGCATAGAAGCAGTAATCTGGCCAAAAACTCCTCAGATTAAAATATGCGGCTGCCCGTGCCCCTGCAAGCCCCCACGAGACCTCCCAGAAATACTGAGAGAGGCCCAAGAAAAATACGTGCTAGCTCAAAAGCTAGCATCCCAATTAGAAAACGATAAAGGCCCGTCCATGACTCTAGTTCTGAACTCATTGGGAGAACTCTTCAAGGAAATGACCGAAACATGCATGGGAAAACCCAAGGCAAGTGATATCATCAGTGCAAAGATAAATACAAAACCAACCGGCCCCGGGCTGGTTAGTAAACCAACTCCAGCACAATGGCCACTCCCAGGACCGCCCAAACAGACAGTAAAAAAAATAGTAAACACAGCCATAAAAAATGAGATCAAACGCTCATCGAAAAACAACGGCTCCGAAAGAGTCGTTGTCATAGAAATGAGCGATGATCTCAAAAATTCATCCGAGCCAAAAAAAGCAATAATAAACTTTATAAAACCAGCAGAAAATGGCCTCCAAATAAAATCCCTCAAGCAAACCGACGGGAAAATAGTCATCGTGACTAACACCCCAGACCAAGCTAAAAAAATAAAAAATCTGACCCCCAAACTCAAGGAACTAGGCAAAATAAGATCACCCAAAGAAATCAAACCAAGGATGATACTATTAAATACCCCAGCGGAATTCAATGGCGAAGAACTCACCGAAACCATTATACAACAAAACCCCAATCTGGGCCTAACACAAGAAAATTTCGAACCTGTTTACAAAACAGGCAAAAGGGACCAGACTGTGTGCCATTGGGTAATCAATGTCAACCCAGAGTTAAGAGAGAAATTACTAAAAGTAAACTACATCTTCGTTCTCCACCTAGCATGCAAAATCCATGACTATACAAACATCAAAAGATGTTTTAAATGTCAGAGATTCGGACATTTAGCAAAACACTGCCGCGATACAGAGGAAACCTGTGCCCACTGCGCCTCAAGAGGACACAGGAATCAGGAATGCCCCTCTAAACTCAAGCCCCCCAAGTGTATAAACTGCACGAGACAAAATAAAAACAACTCCCATTCAGTCCGTCACGAGATCTGCCCGGTCTACCTAAACGCAACTAAAATAAACGTCAGGAAAACTAATTACCAAAAATATCCATGAATATACACACCCAAAAAGAACCGAACCAGCTGCTAAAGTTGAAAGTTATTCAACTAAACGCACAGAGATCCAAAACAGTAGCGGCGGAAGTTAGACATCAGACCAATACAGGGGTCGACATTGTCCTCCTCCAGGAACCCAACATAAGCAACAAAAACAAAAATAAACTCTCGGCATACACCGAATTATCGGACAAAATAATAATCCCCCCCGGAGAAAACCCAAAGGTAGGAATCATAATCAAAAACAAAAAAATTATACCACTATACATAGACTGTGGTGGGAGCGAGCATGTTCTTGCGGTGCAGCTCAGTCTCCCGGGAATGAGCTTCTATGTCATAAACGCGTACTTCCAACACAGTTACTCTTTCGAAATGCGATCAGAACTGCTGAATCTCATTGAAGTCCAACTCACAAAAATTGGCACCAACGAAAAAGTGCTAATTTGTGCAGACTTTAATGCGAAATCAGTATTCTGGCACTCACCAAATTCCGACATACATGGTGAAAATATAGAAATTTTCATCAATCAACACGACCTGGCAGTCTTAAACAAACCAGGCTTCCCACCAACCTTTAGCGCAACACGGGGATCATCTTATATAGATGCGACCCTATCAACACAAAATTTCGCAAAATCTATACATAATTGGAAAGTGATTGATAACCTTACAATTTCAGATCACAACTCTATAACCTTCGAAATCTGGTCCGAAAAAGACCAGTCATCACTTACCGAATACGCGAGCAGTAGATATAATCTAAAAACTGCTCAATGGGATCTATTTGAATGTGGCCTCAACACCTACTTTGAGACACAATCACTCACAAAATTACAATCCGACCCTCCGAATAGGGCCGCCGAGATTCTAAACCTCAAAATTAACGAAACCTGCGAAATAGCAATTAAAAAACAAAAACACTTCAACCGCAAGGTTCCCTGGTGGTCAGAGGAATTAACACTCCTAAGACAACGAGTGAACCAACAGTCAAAAAACATTAGTAACACCAAAAGGCGATTCGGTCCCTGTCCTACACTAGATAGGATGATAAACGAATACAAAAAAATTCGGAATAAATATACGCGACTAATAAAAAATTCAAAAGCCAAATGCTGGCAGGACTTTGTCACGGTTGAGGGAAATAGAGACCCCTGGGGACTTCCATATAAAATCATACGAAACAAAATAACAAGTGACTGCGTCTACCACGGGGCAGACGGAATCACTAAACTCGACGAACTAGGAAACAAAATGCTAACCAAAATGGTTCCCAGTTCGCAAGAGCAAACCACGTCGGATGACTATGCGAATGACAACTTGGAACCACCCATCGTGAGGGACGAAATTAAAAACTCGATCCTCAAGATGCGGAAAAAGACCGCTCCAGGTATAGACGGAATATATCCAGAAATTCTCGCGAAAATTTTCGAACTAAAACCCGAAATCCTCATCAACATTTTCAACAACTGCCTAGAAAATAGAACCTTTCCAAATCCATGGAAGGTGGCAGAACTCAAAATTTTACTAAAAAGTGGCAACAGAGACCCCAACAATCTGGGCTCTTACAGACCCATCTCACTGCTACCTTCAATCGGGAAGCTATTCGAAAGAATACTCCTCGGACGAATACAGACTGATTATAATAATATGAATCTGGAAAATAGCAGTCAGATGGGATTTAAAAAGGGACTATCAACTGATGATGCCCTCTTGCGAATCACTAAGCTCATCAGAGCAAACCAAAAACAGCAAAAAAACAAAAATATCCCCACAAAAAAAAATCAGGAAACGGTCCACACCATGGGACTGTTCCTAGACGTAAAAGGAGCATTCGACAATGTATCCTGGAGCGCTATCTTTCGAAGGTTGTCAAAAGCAAACATATCCAGTACGCTATACGAAACAGTAAAATCATACTTCACTAATCGTAGAATGATATTGAAACTTGGGGACACTAATAACGAAGCCACAATGGAAAGAGGATGCCCCCAGGGCTCAATTATGGGCCCCTTGGCCTGGAATTGGGTCATGGATGAGCTCCTCGACAAATTGACAGAGCTTGAATCCGAAGGCATACACGCCACCGCGTATGCAGACGATCTAGCCCTGATAATTTACGGGAAATCGCGAGACGACCTGATTAGTAAAGCCAACACAGCCATTACCGTAACCCAAAATTGGTGCCAAAATAGTGGCCTACAACTCGCAGAGGAAAAATCAATAGGAATCCTCTTTTTCCACACGCTTAAATTCAATAACAGAATCATTATTAAAATCAACGATAAAAACATACAGTTCAAAAAAGAAGCCAAATATTTGGGAATCTGGCTGGACGAAGATCTGACATTTATTCCACATTTCAAAAAAGTAAAGGAAAACATCAACTCACTTTCCAATAGCATTAAATCAATCGCACGACACAAATGGGGTCTTAATCAAAAAACAGTCGCCCTGTATTGGAAAAGTCTCTACCTTCCAATTGCTACATATGGAGCTGTCGTTATTGCTCAAAATCCTGAGCAAGTATCACTAAACAACGCAATGAATGCGATCGATCGAACCATTCTTCTTGGCTCAATAAGAGCATGCAGAACTGTGTCAACAGCAGCGCTTCGGGTATTAGCAGGTGCTGCTCCACTCCGACTAGAAATAAAAAAACTAGCAGCAAAACACAAAATCCGAAAAAACATCAACGCCACGTTAGGACGATATGAATTCATACAACATGAATCCATGGAAGACTACCGTGTCGAACGCGAATATACAAAACTAGATCTCGAAATAGGCAGACAATGGCAAGAGGAGTGGGAGTCAGGTGACACAGGTCACCTTACCAAGCGATTCTTTCCACGTGTCAACTACGGGGAGCATATGCCTAAATGGTATAATCCCGACATGGCCACGCTATTCCTCCTCAGCGGTTACGGGTCAATAAATGGCACGCTTCACGCGAGGGGCGCGGCAGACATACCCAGTCCAAACTGCCCTCAATGTTCAAACACTGAAGAAACTGTCGAGCACATTTTCTCTTCTAGAATGCCCGCTCTACACGGATCGACGGATACCCCTGAACTAGCTAATGAAAACTTCGAACAACCTTCCAAAATTACGGAATCCAAGCGATCTCATTCCGAGTAAATTCAAAACCTTCGCTGACCGGCCTTCCCCACCGGCAAGACTCATACTACAACAACTAAGGAGCCTCACTCCAGACGCTTGGAAAAACACAGAATAGAAGACCAGCGACAGACGGCATCAGAAATGCATATGCCTCCCATCCGCTCCTTCTCTGGCTCTTATAATGGACCAGTTCGGCCCAACCAGCCATTCTGATCTCAGACCAACGGGCGGGGACTGCAAAAGTCCCGGCCCCTTCAAAGGACAAAGCTAACATATATATACAGACTAACCGTAGATTACATCTTAGGAGCAGCACTGATAGCCAAGCAAATGCTAAGTTAGAAATTCTACAGTCCAATAGGGTTGGATACAGCACACAGGTAGCAATAACAACTAAATGCCAGTTAACTATTCAACATAGAAAATAGCAACAGAAGTATAGATACTTACCACTAGATTAGTGGCGCTGACAACCTGATCAACAAAACCCTAGGTATAGGTAGGCAAAGCACGAGAGGAATCGAGAGTTCACCCTCCTCGCGGTAACACACGGAAACGTCCCTTCAGGGCGGCTAAGTAACTCTCACCGCGGTCGCAAAACAAACCGATTATGGATCATAACCATCATCGTGTCACTATGCCTTAAACACAGTTAGTCAAAAAGTAATATGGTTGGTAATGAGCTTTCCGGCTGCTCGCAACTCAAGCTCCCAGACCTCCATCAAAGCAGCAAGTAGTAAAGAGTGCGTCCCTCGAGTTATCTTCAAGTGATGAGAATCCAAGCGCTATTTTTGGTTTAAAGTCGATTCCTCTATGTCCTCAGCAATGGTTACTAATAAAAACCGAAACGTCAAAAATCCAATATAGAATGATTATTCCTCAAGTACTAGATGAGAATCAATCGCTATTTTTGGTTTAAAGTCGATTTCTCTATGTCTTCAGCAATGGTTACTAATAAAAACCGAAACGTCAAAAATCCAATATAGAATGATTATTCCTCAAGTACTAGATGAGAATCAATCGCTATTTTTGGTTTTAAGTCGATTTCTCTATGTCTTCAGCAATGGTTACTAATAAAAACCGAAACGTCAAAAATCCAATATAGAATGATTATTCCTCAAGTACTAGATGAGAATCAATCGCTATTTTTGGTTTAAAGTCGATTTCTCTATGTCTTCAGCAATGGTTACTAATAAAACCGAAACGTCAAAAACCTAATGTAGAATGAGATTATTCCTCAAGTACTAGATGAGAATCGATCGCTATTTTTGGTTTAAAGTCGATTCCTCTATGCTCCAGCAGCAATGCTGTTACCAATAAAAAAACCGAAAACGTCAAAAATCCAATATAGAATGATTATTCCTCAAGTACCAGATGAGAATCAATCGTCTATTTTTGGTTTAAAGTCGATTTCACTGTGTCTTCAAAAGCAATGGTTACTAATAAAAAACCGAAACGTCAAAAATCCAATATAGAATGGTTATTCCTCAAGTATTAGATGAGAATCAATCGCTATTTTTGGTTTAAAGTCGATTCCTCCATGTCTTCAGCAATGGTTACTAATAAAAACCGAAACGTCAAAAATCCAATATAGAATGATTATTCCTCAAGTACTAGATGAGAATCAATCGCTATTTTTGGTTTAAAGTCGATTTCTCTATGTCTTCAGCAATGGTTACTAATAAAACCGAAACGTCAAAAATCCAATATAGAATGATTATTCCTCAAGTACTAGATGAGAATCAATCGCTATTTTTGGTTTAAAGTCGATTTCTCTATGTCTTCAGCAATGGTTACTAATAAAAACCGAAACGTCAAAAATCCAATATAGAATGATTATTCCTCAAGTACTAGATGAGAATCAATCGCTATTTTTGGTTTAAAGTCGATTTCTCTATGTCTTCAGCAATGGTTACTAATAAAAACCGAAACGTCAAAAATCCAATATAGAATGATTATTCCTCAAGTACTAGATGAGAATCAATCGCTATTTTTGGTTTAAAATCGATTTCTCTGTCTTCAGCAAAGGTAACGGATAAGAAAACAACGCAGTTGCTATGGTTACTCATAAAAATTCCTCCCAAATTTTTAGCATTTCACAGAGAGAAGCCTATCCATTCTTACTTAAGCAAGGCTAAATGAGCTATATTAAAACTTTCAAATGAATAAATTTTAAAGAATTTAAAAATTAAAAGAAACAACATCTAACTCATCAGAGTAAAGCACTTTAAAATATAATTTTACTAAAAAACTTTATTTAACCTTTTTTGTGGTCCTCAAGGTAATGAATTAGGATATTAAATTTCATCAAAATTGGTTAAGTCATTTTCAAGATATTTAGAAAAAACTAAAAAAGTACTGAAATAAAGTACTAATGTTTGTGGGCCGATATGTACCAAAAACTAATCAGCGCTTCATTTTGTTAAACTAATGGTAGGTTTTCAATTTCATTTCAATCGGTGCAACGGTGTGGAAAAAATCGTGGGCCAAAAAAGCGATAACATACATCCATCCATACATCCATCCATACATCCATACATACATCCATCCGCACGCACTAAATGAAAAAATCGCACTTTTTGGCCTCTCGACGAGACCCCATGTAATTTTTGGCAAAACCGTCACGTGCTAATATTCAACCTAATTGAATACTACAATTTGTGACTTTAATTGAGTCCATGGGTTCCGTAGTCTTTACCTGAGGACCCTTTGAAGCCACGCTTGCCCCGAGAGCGATTACAATACTTTACCCATGCTTTGCATTGGATAAAGTAAAAAGACCCTACACCCCATTTTGGTGCAGTTAATTTTTGCATTTCAGACTTCTGGGGGTCCACATTTATAATTTTGATTGAAATAAAAAAAATAAATAAAAAACATTAGTATATTTTTTCTTTAAATTTTTGAGGAACTCCAGCTACCTCTTGGGCTAAATAAAACTCACGAATTTCCTAGGGAAATTTCTACACATATAATATAGCCATCTAAGTGCATCTACATATATTAGTTTAAAAATCAACGGCTTGGTCGAGTTATCTTTATATATAGTACTTGGAGGCACCGAGCGATGCTCGGTAACTTCTTCCTTCAGTTAAAACCTTTATTTTAATATTATTTTTAATTTAAAATTCTGATAAAAAGGTCGATTTTTATTTGAGAGCCGTTTTCGAATTAAAAAAAATACAAATATATATAGTATTCGCCCACTGTACCCCCCCACCCCCGCTTGACCCCACCCCGAAACCTCGCCCTACCCCCGGATCCCCCACCACTGCACCCCACCTCCTGCACCTGTTTTGATTCAACCATATGATTCATTTTTATTCATCCAATTGTTAATAAATAAAACCTATCAAAATGTGTTGTTTTTTCAGAAAATTGAGACCTGCTTATGCGAAATATATTTTTAAATAAATTCTTGATTATTTTTTATTCTATTAAATAAATAAAGTTCTTTATAAAAACAATTATAAAACGTTTATTAATATTTCTAACGTTTATGGAGAACAAAATATGTTAAAATCCACAATCACAATACTTCTTCAAGGCCTTTTAGAACAATGAATTAAGGCAACCCATTGTCTGCCTGGGTACAAAAGGAAAAGAGTAACCTTTTTAAAACCCTAAGAATGGGATTTGTCTACCTGAGAATAATTAATTTGATTACGAAAAACCCATCAAAAACAATTTTGTCGAAGATGAGACCATGACAGATCGAATTGTCACCCCAAAAACCCCCTAACCCGTGAATTTCATCAAAATTGGTAGAGTCGTTTTCAAAATATAACCAAGATACAAATATACCAACAAATATATATACAAATAAATATACAATTTTTGCTCGTTTAATAAGAGTAGATAGAAGGTAGCGAGTCTGATTCATCATCATGATGACGATGATGAAGCGGGATGTAAAAAATTGTCTGCCCATAAATGTTAACTTAATAAAATTATCATATTAGTTATTACCTATGATCTGGCGAAAGGGAATTACATACTTATCCGAGACCCCCCCCCCCCCAAAAAAAAACAAAAAAAACAAAAAACAAAACAAACAAGCATTATATTATATTGAAATTATATTGAAAATTATAAATAGTATATTTCTATTTAAATAACACATAATTAATTATAACTATTCATTAACCATAACAACAAATAATACAATATAACTACTACTATTATTTGTTGGTATGTTCAATAAATAGTTACCTATAATTAATCATTTCCCAAAGAGAAACAAAGAGGTTGTCCTCTGCTTGATTGTAAATAAACATACACACATATATATCGAAATGTATACCTGTATACTGTATATTATTTACTTGTTTGAAGACTTGGCTGGCCTCATCATTAGTCTTTTTTAATTATAAAAGAAGTTCAGCGGAGTCAATATCCATATGATATTGACTCCATGAAAAACAACATTTATAATTAAAAAAGACTAATGATGAAGACCAAGTCTTCGAAACTATAGTCTCAAACAAATAACTAATATACATATACAGATATATCATCTCGATATATATGTGTGTATGTTTATTTGCATCAAGCAGAGGACAACCTCTTTGTTTCTCTTTGTGAATCAACAACTCTGCTACTCTCGGCAAAACAAAAACTTTTAAATTAAATTAATCATTTAACTAAAAATATAACATTCAATAAATTCAATCAAATAATAACAGCTACATATATGACACGTATATATTTTTGTCCTATATTCTATATGTTAAATTACTTAAAGAATAATCGGGAAAAAAATTCACTTTTCTCGTGTACCTAGATGTACAGGTTTTACACTTCAAATTTAACATTTTACAAATCAAATTAAACATTTTACACTTTAAATTGAACATTTTACAAATCAAATTAAACATTTTACAAATCAAATTGAACATTTTAATGTGTTTTGAAATTTTTTTTTAACTTACCTACATAAGATACCGTCAGTAACTGCCGCAAAAGAACGTTTATAAATTAAATTTACGTACATACATATGTATTTATGTATCTTTTTGTTTAACTGTACTGTACATGTTCAGGGAAGTTTTTAAAAACTAACCTTAATTATGTAATACATACATATTGTAATTAATCAAGATTTACATAGTATTTGCACTATTTTTAATTATTTTAGGGTGCCAAATTTATGTTATAATTATAATAAATATACAATTTAACTAATTCTTTTTCATTAAGAATAATCATTAATTATATGTATGTACATTGTACATATATATTATTTATGTATTAAATTATTTTGTTCGTAAATAAATAGCCAATGAATAAATTATTTAACTGTTCAATTTGATTTATAAAATGTTCAATTTGAAGTGTAAAACCTGTATCATGAAAAACTTGTTAATATATTAATTAAATATTCCTAGATACTTACTCTAAAAATGGGAAACGAACTGGTAGAGGTACTTTAGCTGCTTCATAATTAAGGTTTTCATTCAGACACCAAGACATCTCTTGAGTCCATGTTGTTCCTGAAAAATAATTAATTATTAAGCTTTAACTTAATTTCTTTTACCAAAATACAGGGTGGTGGGGCTTAAAGATCTACCACATTTTGAAGAGGTATAAAAAATGAAAAAATTTATATAGAAAAAACTGAATATATTTTTGAAAAGAACATTAAATAATTTTTTTTTAAATGTGTTTGAAACATTATTAGACAAACAAGGGGGAGGGGGGGGGGGTTAAAAAATGAAAATTCTAGCCCTTTAGATCAAACTCAACCAAATTTTGTATACATATTCTGTGGACCTCCAGAAGGCTAGAAATGCAAAAACTAACCACCCAAAACAGGGGATGGTCAAAAATAAAAATTCTAGCCCTTTCAACCAAACTATTTTGCTAGTTTTTGCATTTATAGTCTTCTGGGGTTCCACAAAGTATGTATACAAAATTTGGTTGAGTTTGGTCAAAAGGGCTAGAATTTTCATTTTTGACCTCTTCCCCCTTTTTATTGTAATGTTTAAAACACTTTAAAAAAAAATTATTTTATGTTCTTTTCAAAAATATATTCAGTTTTTGCTAGTTAAATTTTTTCATTTTTTTTATAACTCTTCAAAATGTGGTAGATCTCTATGACCCACACTGTAGTTATTGATTTTTTAAAATTCATAAAAAAATATAGCAAAATTACTAGGTAATATTTTTGAACGATTACAATACTTTCCCAAAGTATCATGGGGTAAAGTAAATATATATTTATTATGCATATGTTTTATAAAGATAAGGGATAAGACACCCTGCGAATATGAGTTGGCACAGCCCACCCGCCACGCCAGACCCTATATCATCAATTAAATATTATCCTCTGGGAACTGGATGGAACTTAAATACAAGCATAGGGTAATCGATCAGGATCAAGTCTACACCCAGAGGACTACACTCTGACGGCTCTTGTCTTAGCCCCTGAGCATTCAATAAACCAGCATCGCATGTCAGCCATTAATTTCCATCCCTTTCTACAAGATCTATATAGTTTGGACTTTGATTTTCAAAACATGTCCAGTGTTAAAAAATTAAATTTAGAATTATGGTCATCTATTGAGAGTGGACAAAGAAATTCTATACTAATTTATTAATTAAAATTTGTACCGTTTACATAATTATAGTAATATGATCAGCTCTTATTTATTAAAACAAAATACAAAATTATTAAATTAAAGATTAAATAAAAATGAAATTCCAAATTCCTATAGACATTAGGTATTGGCTTGAATTCGGGGATCAATGGCTAAAAAAATAATTATAGGAGCTATTTTCTTCTAGACCGAGAGCTACTGACCATTTTGGAAGATGATTTTAGAATCCAAATAACATGTCCCATACTGTAGGGTGATCAGCACAGACCCCTAATGTCAAATTCTTACTGGCCAAATCGAGTCGTTTTTAGGGACCCTTGAAGATGTCAAAAATACCGTAAAATCACCTTATTGATTATAACTCCTAAACTGTTTAGGTACTCTACGGCAAATTGTAGAGGATGTAATTTTTGACATTTTGTTAAAGAAAATTTGAAATCAACCACCCAAAATGGGGAGAGGGAGAGGGTCAAAAATGAAAATTCTACACGATTTTCTAAGATTCAACACCCCTACGCGCTTAAACTGGATACTAATCGAACAAATGCATTCGGCAATTCGTTTATCCCTATGACATCTAGAGACTGGAACTCTTATCAACTTATAACCTTCAGAATCCTTCAAGACCGACATCCACAGATACCTTTGACTCCTACCCAATCCATAAATCTCTTATCTTCACGATACAAAGGTCCACCGCGGAGTACAGAGGTTGTACCTTCTTGGTGCAACTTCTTCTTGTATCAATATCATTATAAATAAAAAAATAAAAATAAATAAAAATAAAATCAGAAGGTTTGAAATGCAAAAGTTAAGTTAAGTTTGGTACAAGGGCCTCGATTTTCACTTTTTGACCTCCCCCCATTTTGGGTGGTTAGTTTTTTCATTTCTAGCCTTCTGGAGGTCCACTGATTATATGTATATAAAATTTGGTTGAGTTTGGCCGAAAGGGCTAGAATTTTTATTAAATGAATTTATCTTTAAAGGACATCATAGATATTAGTTGAAATATTTTTACATTGCATATCAGAGAGGTTCGTCCCCTTAGGAATCGAACCCAAGCGCTAACTAAGCTTGCCGGGCCAGTAGCCAAACCCTTAAGACAAATCTCCCTCTGACATGCAACATATATAATTATTATAGCTTTTTTTCAAAAAAAGACACCCAAAAAGATACTTAAATCTTTGTTTTCACTGTAGAATTTTTATGTTTGACCCTCCTCCCATTTTGGGTGGTGGATTTCAAATTGTTTTTAAACAAAAGTGTCAAATATTACATCCTCTACAATTTTGCTTCTAATGGAATTTGCCATAGTGTACCTAAACAGTTTAGGAGTTATAATCAATCAATGAGGTGATTTTACAGTAATTTTTGACATATTCAGTGGTCGATTACCTACCCCTAAATACGACTCGATTTGACGAGTAAGAATTTGACTTTCGGGGTGTGTGTTGATCACACTACAGTATGCAATATGTTATTTGGATTCTAAAATCATTTTCCAAAATGGTCAGTAGCTCTTAGACTATTATGAAAAGCATCGCACTGGACATGCGAAGATCCCGGGTTCGAACCCCGTCTGATCCTTTTGTCTATAATAAAAAATATTTTCTTTGTATTCTAATTTAATTTAATGAAAAATAAACATTAAACAATTTATGCTAAAATTAAAAATACAAACAAGTAACAATGAAAAAATGAAAAACAACAAATTTTCAAGATTCAACACACTTAAACGTTATTTCGTTTAATAAAATTTGACTCGCTACAACCCGACCTTTACACTAATAAACACGGTCATACAAACACAGACATATAAAAAATAAGATATTCAGTTAGGATATGAACAATTAGGCTTTATTCCTGTCGTCATAAAAAAAATTAAATATTTGATTTGATTTGATTCACTTGATGTATATTGCAAAAAAATTTAATAAGCTTCAAGACTTTTAAGGAAGGATTACTGGTCTCGATTAATATTTTACTCATCGTCAGTTTCTCAGACTCAAAACCTTTACTACCATTAACACTTAAAAATCTATTGTTTAATCAAATGCAAAAAACACCTATTTACTTTAATTCACGGTGGTGCTTATAGGTATTAAATACAAAGGATTATTTTTCATTTTTTTTTTTAATTAATTTAAATGATGGTTTTTAATTAATCAAAATATTTCGGAAATTTTCGCAATATTTCTTCTTCAGCGAACCTCACCCAAAAATAACCGCATTTGCTCAGTTTTCGTTGAACACAGGACCAAAGAGACATTTTCCAGTGTGTCATTTTCAATTCTACTCTCCAAAAACAGTTGAATAATTGACTTGTCTGTTAAAACATCAAAAAAGAAATTAAAAATTTTTATTCGTAGTGTTTTTTGAGGGCAGAATTAAAAATAGCCCACTAGAAAATGTCTCTTTGGTCCTGTGTTCGAACTTTGAAAACTGAGCAAATGCGGTGATTTTTGAGTGAGGTCCACTGAAGAAGGAATATAGTGAACATTTCCAAAATATTTGTATTAATTAAAAACCACCTTTTAAATTAATTTTAAAAATAAGCCTTTTTATAATACACCATATACTTACGTTTAAAATGTCTATCTTTATAAAATATAGTATAAATACATATTATACGAAAAAAATTTTATTTATATCCAAACGCCTCCCACTCGATCGCGAACCCAAAGGTCGAAAATAATTTTCTTCTTCACTCCAGTGCGCAACCACAATGAGGCCGCGTCGAAAGACAATTATAAATTAAATTAAATTAGGGAACGAAGACAAGATTTTTATATTATAGACAAAAGGATCAGCCAGGATTAAACTGGATCTTCGCATGCGCACTGCGATGCCTTTATAAGAGGATAAGAGCTAAGGCTCTTATAAAGGCATCGCAGCGCACATGCGAAGATCCCGGGTTCGAATCCTGGCTGACCCTTTTGTCTATAATATAAAAATCTTTTCGTCGTTCCCTAATTTAATTTAATTTTTTTATTTGTTTCTATATAAACATCCAAGAACTATATATATCATTTTTGAAGTGAAACTTCTTTAGCGACGTATCTGTTTGATTTTTTTGTTACTATAAAGGGGGAAATGACTCAAAAGAAGGGAAATAATTTTTTTAAAACGCACTAGTCTTTAATGACAAATAAAATTTATTAAAATTATTATTTTAAAACCCACTAATATTTCATGACAAATAAAATTTATTAAAAAGAAAGAAATTTAAATTATTATTTTTTATTTAAATTTTTTCAATAACATCTACGGCTAACGTTTCACTTCCCCCGTGACCTTATATCGATGAGGCTCACACATGTTATATGTAAAAACAAATTATATATCCCCCTTCGTTAAAATGAATATAATATATGTAATTATTCATTAAACAAAAATCCTTCACCAATTCATTTTTCAATAAGAATCATTTTTTTTTTTGGATGGTCAAAAATTACAGTTACAATTCATTTTGAATACCCGGGTGTATTAATAACAAACCTCAATATCATATTATAGATGAATACTTGTTTCTGTGACCTTCATTAAAAAAATTTTGAATGAAAAAAAGAAAGACCTTCACCTGTTTTAGGGAAACTGACCACCCAAACGTCTGTGTCTTGAACTTGAAAATCTTCACAGCGTTGAGCAAAGTCTCGAAAGCGTTCTGGTAAAATCACACCATTTGCATTGATGTAACCCGAACGAAATTGACTTGTGAAATCGCTATTGAGCTTATTGCCGAGGTCACCTTCCTTCGGGGAATATTCCACAAGAGTTGGCATTTTCACTCACTTCGGAAACGTTAAAGAATAATATTGATACAAAATATAGAGAAGATAAATAAAAATACGAATAGAGGAAATTATTATTATTATTATCAATTCATAATATGCACGCTTTAAAAGGGGAAGGGAATTTCAGGACGAGTTCCGAATTGAGGTTTTAGGCGCTATTAGCAGATCCGAATTGAAAATATACGCTGACAAACTGATCAAATCGGAACCCCTTTAAAAGTGATTTGTTTATAACATGATATGATAGATTATTAGTGATATTAATTAATAATTCAACTTTCCTTCAGTCCACTGAGAAATTATTTAATTTTATATATATATATATATATTATTATATTAAATGAGCAATTCTATATATATATATAAGGTAAGGGGGTTTTTGGATTGACAATTCGATGTGTCATGGTCTCGTCTTCGGCTAAGTTGTTTTTGGTGGGTTTTTTGTTAATTGAAATAATTATTCACAGGTGGTTGTTTGAATAAAAATTTATAATTACATTTTTTTCAATTTTCTTTTAATAAAATTAATTGGTTTTTTTTATTTTAAATTCCACTAATAGATCATTACAAATATTATTATATATTAGAATTTGCCAATTTAATTAATTAAAGGTATTATTCTATAAAATAATTTATTAGAATATCAATTTCATTCTCTTAAAAAATCCGACAATTCGAAAGATCGTAGACCTCCTTCTTCAGGATTTAAAAGGGTCAACGAAAGAACCTCGGTGTATATTATTATCATTTTTAATTGCAATTACATTCAAAACTTTGTGGCCAGTGATACGTCTTGATGATGGCCAGAGCTGATGTAAACGTTGATAAAAATATAAATCAAGTTTTATTTCAATTGTATTTTATTTTGGCTGCGATTAAAAATTGACCTTTTTAGCTGAATTAAAAATTAAAAATAATATTAATATATCTCTTTGAACTGAATCAAAAAATGACTGAGCTGGAGGGGGCCGCCTATGCCTATATAAGAAATTATTTGCTTGGGGATGGATGGTCGGGTTTTGGGACGGAAAGATTATACTTTGATCCAATGATAGTGAGAATTTACGCTTAGACCCACGATGTCCGGGCCTAGGGAAGCAAACTTTTAGAGTCTGCAAAATTTAAAGAACGATTAAAATTTAAAAATCTATTTGGCTTAGTTTTGCTCAGATTGTATTAACAAATTTCAGTAAAGTATTTAAAATAATTATTAAATTGTTAAGCAAAAAGTTTCTCAATAAATATTTTTTATACACACCATATTTTTATTACTAAAAAAGGTTTTATCTTTTCTTGTGTTAATATCATTATAAAAAAATATTGTACTTTTTTAATCACCCTGTATTATGTATATATTTTTAACAAAATGAATTTATTTGAATATTTATCAATCCGAAAAGATTTAGTTTTTCAGTATAACTAGATTAAATATGGACATTCGGCTTTTAGAGTAGCTTTTCAATTTTTCCAAATATTTGCGAATGGTCTACAAATAAATGATCTGATGGTGTGGGTTTAATGGGGGAATTGTTTAATAGCTATTGAATGAAGTTTGAAAGGTGTAGGTTCACTAAAAAAAAAAAATGTAAAAGTTGACTATATGGCTCGTCGATTCCGAGTTGAGTGATTTCCAATCAAATTGACCCGTAATTGAAAAGTTTGTCGAAAGTGTTAGGGGCTAGATTTTTTTGATTTTTTTTTTTCCTAGAAATGAAAAATTGATCCTTGATCGGTGTTTTATTCGATGGAATGTCCAAAATAGAGCCAATTCACCCTCTCTGATATAAATAACTTTAGTTAGGGTAAAGTGGATAGGCACCCAAGGGAATGTCAGCAAGTTAAAAAGAGAAGGAAGAATCCAGAGCCTCTGTGTTTCAAGCAAGTCTAATCAAACTCGACTTTCTCTCTCTCATTCGCTCTTGATTGAAATTGAATTTCAATCCAAACTGTCAATTTAATCGATCACGAGCACTTCAAACATCAGTTAGAGAAAACGTACATTTTTGGGGCTGTTTAAAATTGCATAAGTCTAATTTTGTTGCTAAGTCAATCACATACAATTAATGTTGGAAGGGACTGTAAGTTTTATTCGAAAAGATGTATAGTGACCAGTCATTGATAGAACAGAGAGGGAAAACAAGAATGTTGAAGTATTATTGCTTTTCTATTTATTCGAAGGTTTTAACAAACAAACATCATTCATGAACTATAAAGATGAAAAAAGCATATAAACAAAGCAATAAATTACTATTATGTTAATAATATTCAAAGTTGATGTGGTCATCCACATGACTTTACCATACATATGGCCTCCTCTCTTATACACTGGTGGATATAGGCCTAGGCCCATGAGGCCCGGGCCTAGGGCGGCAAAATTTTAGGGGCGGCAAAAAGACAGAGATAATTCAAATTAAAAATTGATTTGGATTTGTTTTATTATAAATGGATAAAAAGTTTTTAGTAAATTTTATTACGGAATTTAGTTTGTAAGTATACTCTAAGGCAGGCTTCCGCAACCTATGACCTGCGGGTCACCAAGTGACCCACTTGAGTTCCGTAAAAAAATCACCTATAATCTTCCAGCACTTTGCGATAATTGTGTTAGCATTTATTCATATATAAATTACCATATTTTATACTGAAAAATAAAATAAATTTTTAAATAGTTTTGTTACCAGCCACAATTACTCTCAGTTTTGTTGCTGCTCTTAGCATTGGTAGCGAGGAAAACCCGCTAATTTTTTAAAAACCCATTCATAAACTGTCCCAAATATTTAATTATAAACTTCGCAAATAAAAACCAAATATTTGAGAGGATTAAAGAAATTCCACTAACAACCAGAACAGTTCATCATCGGATTGAAGATATGCCCAAAATTAATGACGCACAGGTCAAAAATGATTGTTTAGCCATGTAATTAGCATTGCATTCTATGATAGTACAGAAGTATATTAGTATGGCTAGGCTAGCGTTTATTACAAAAATAAATATGGGTACTTTTATGTTTTGTTTAAGCAAAAAAATCCATAGTTATAAGTCATATATGGTACATATCATGCAAATTGTTATTATATATTCAATAGAATTTATCTTAAGATTTTAAAACGAAAAATACCCACTAACCCGAAAAGTCTTTTTAATTGTAATATTTTGATTGATTTTGACCCACAGTTAAAAAAGGTTGCCGACACCTGCTCTAAGGGCTAGTTGTATGTCGGTTGGTAAAGTTTTGTAAAGTTGACAAAGGGTAAAACCTGAGAATTCCCCTTGTGGCCGCCAGGATGGCCAATCAGATGAAAGTGCGTCATCTGATAGCCATCCGGCCGGCCACAAGGTAAATTCTAAAGTTTTACCTGAGGGGTGAACCGCGACCTAATATCGTGTACACCTACTTCCACTTCCACTTTCATTGCTAAGTAGAAGGATCAACAGATGAAGGGACATTATCTAATGAATTCCAAAATAATTCCACATAATTCCAAAGACTTGTACACCTATTTACAATCGCGGTTCACCCCTCGGTTTTACCCTTTGTCAACTTTTACAAAGATATTACCAACCGACATACAACTGGCCCTTAATCTTTTAGTTTATCAATATTTGCCTTTACTTAAAATCTCTTTCGTTTTTATTTAAAAGCCACGGAATTGCACTAAGAATTTTTTTAAGCATTCCGCCTACAAATTGTTCCGGAGAAAGATCTTTTCCACCCTGAAAATGGTAAAAAGATATATGCCTGCAATTATGGGTCTTCAAGATAAACTTAATGCACTCGCATTATTGTCTATCGAGGCTAAATTAGTGCAAGAAATTGATTATTTCAGTGATATAATCGACGTTTTCGCGCGAACCAAAGCTAGAAAGTAGAAATTGATCTCATAAGTTAATTAAAAAAATGTATTTACTATTTATTACGGAAAATTATATTTGAGTTAGTAACTTATATTTTAAATTTTTTTGAAAAATTTATGTAAATCAATAAACAGTTATATTTTAAATAATATTTGATACACAAGAGAGAAACAAAAGAGGTTGTCCTCTGCTTGATGCAAATAAAACATACACACATATATTTCGAGATGATATATGTGTGTATGTTTATTTGCATCAAGCAGAGGACAACCTCTTTGTTTCTCTCTTGTGAATCAACAACTCTGCTACTCTCGGCAAAACAAAAACTCTTCAATTAATATTTGATAGTTTGAATATTTGATAATTAGCCATGTAATTTTGACAATCACTTTTACTTTGAAAAAAGGTCGCCACATTGGACAGGGTCTAAGGCGGCATCGAACCTAAATCAGCCCCTGCTCTTATACTTAATAAAATAATTTATAATTATTTACGAAGAATCCCCCTTCTTAATTTTGGGCCCATTAGTAATTAATAATATCTCCTTTTAATTATAAGACTATTCTTTTGAAAATATCAGCTTTCTTCGATTTTTGTTTGAAAATCTTTTTGAACACCCCCTCCCCCCCTCTGTTTGATCACTATCAATTTCACATGGTAATTTTCATAAGGTCGTATAGTGTGAATATGCAAAATTCAGGTCTGATATTCATACATCTAATTTTTATTATAGGTTCATTTTATAGTAAGTACTAGCTACCCTGGACCCCTCTGGGCCCCCACTTCCACCCTGAACTCTCTATACTCTATCTCCAACCACTCTCCACCCACGAACCCTCTCCCCGATCCCGGAATTATGGTACCTAGTATTGGAGTTAATTTTAATTGCTTTTTGAAAATAAATTTTATTTTTTTACTATTTCTTCATTCGCGTCCAAATTTTATTAAATATTTTAAAATCGCAGGGAAATGGACAAAAAATCAAACAACAGAGTTAGTTATTCAATTTACCAGACGTTTCGTCACTTTATTGAGACTTTATCAGTGGCTCATTCAATATAACTCTTTGTCAAAAATTTCTCAACTATAAGACCGCCAGTAACGAACATTTTCATTAAAACACAGTTAAAACATTTGTTCTCAATAAAAATGACGAAACGTCTGGTAAATTGAATAACTAACTCTGTTGTTTGATTTTTTGTCCACTTCCTGCGATTTTAAAATATTTATTTTTTTATTTTTATAGAGAAATGTTTGCGGAATTTAACTTTTCATATTTATATAATTTCATATAAATTGGTAGCCATACTATACCATAATTGGTACAAGCATACAGAGACAGGCATACATTTTTAGTAGTATGTGATATTTCATTTTTATTTTATTTTTAAAATCATTTTTTAGTTTGAAAGTCTTATAATTTTAATTTTTAACCCCCCAACCCCTTAATTTTTGGCTCGATTTAAAAACCAAAATCTAATCAGATCTTAATCTCAATGCACCAAAACTACATATGAAATTTCGTTTTGATATTCAAAATAGTTTTTGAGATAGAGCGTATACAAAATTTAGTAATGTACCTACAAACTACAAACATTTGGACAAAATAATTAATATCTCGTAAAATATAATTTTTTCGATGTTCACTCATACACTGTATGATAAAATATTAAGATGATGTGGCCATCCACATGACTTTATCATACACCTGGTCCCTCTCTTTACCGTTTACATATATATTTAATATAAAAATAATTTTTAAGAAAAAAAATAGAAACCCACTTCAAAAAATTAAATGCAACAAATAAAATACACCAAAAGGTATAAAATAATTATTATCTTAATTTAGTTACAACCAAACGACGAAATATTAACATGAAATTACTTTTTGAAGTCGGTACCAAACAAACTATACTTATAAGCGAGCGTACCCGCCAAACGTACTAAGTAAGATCCGTCGAGTGCGATTCATAAAAGTTATATGTTTGGCACCGACTTCAAAAAGTAATTTCATGTTAATATTTCGTCGTTTAGTTGTAACTAAATAAGATAATAATTATTTTATACCTTTTAGTGTATTTGATTTGTTGGATTTAATTTTTTCTTAAAAATTATTTTTCTTTTTCTTTTAGTGATGTTATTAATAGTGATCATATCATCAGAACTTGACCAAATTAATATGACACCATCCCTAAGACACCCCTTTCAGATAAAAAAAGAACCATCGAAATCGGTTCATAAACAAAGAGGTTAGGTCTAAACAAACCTAATAAAAAAGGTCTAATACCTATGAAAAAACGAAAAAAATGGGACTAATCGGAAGCTAGACTGGACCCAATGCAAAAAAAATTTCAAAATCGGTTGACAATTGGCGGAGATATGAGGTAACATAGGCACAAAAAAAAAATCAGTCGAATAGAGAACCTCCTCCTTTTTTGAAGTCGGTTAAAAATAATTTATAATTATTTTAGAAAAAACCACCCTCTTAATTTTGGGCCCATTAGCAATTAATAATATTTCTTTTTAATTATAAAACTACTTTATTAGAAATTTCAACTTTCCTCGATTGGTAACGTAAAAGTAAATAAAAATGTTGAGTCGGACCGCATATCGAAGTTTCCGTACCTTGGAACTCCCAAAATTCTTGAAATATCAAAGTAATTCTTATTTATTGTAAAAAAGGAGAGAATGAAGGAATTCGTGGGATTTTTCTATAACTTAAATTAAGCCATTTCTAAACGCTGACGGGTGCAAAAATCACTTAAAACAGCCAATTTGTAGTTCTCACACTGAGTCATTTTAAATCGAAATATATTTAAAAAAAATTAAACCAAATCCTACTTAAAGAAATATCTAAAGAGATAACTCACATTCTATTTTAAAATAGTCAAAAAATTATTTAAAATAATATTTGTAATTGATCTGAAAACCAAAAGGTCCTCAATGTTCTAATTAATAAAAATCTTTATATTCCATATTAAGATTATCGTATTTTATTAAAAAAGGATACAAGACACAGAAAAACACTTGGACACTTTTAACGAAACGAAAAACTACTTCAAAGATAAATAGACGATGTTTCTTTTATAGAACAATTTAATGTGGCCTTCATGCCCCCACCAGCAGAACATTAATACATTCACTGTTCAACTATAGGGAATAGAGAGGATGAAGAAATCAATCAATCACTACCTGATTGAAATAAGTCAATCTAAAGCACAATATCTAGGCCTAACATAAATATTGCGATATAGGTTTTCTTTTCTAGTACTATACTAAAAGTCAGACAAGCATATCTCTTCCAGAGTTGCATTCACACATATTGGAAAGCTTCTAAAAAAACGTACTTGGAACACCGAGCGATGCTCGGTAATTTTTTTATTCAGTTAAAAGCGATATATTAATATTATTTTTAATATATCAAACGCCTCCCACCCGATCGCAAACCCAAAGGTCGAAAATAATTTTCTTTTTCACTCCAGGGCAACCTACAATGAGGCCGCGTCGAAAGACAACTATAAATTAAATCAATTAGGGAACGAAGAAAAGAATGTTTATATTATAGACAAAAGGATCAGCCGGATTCGAACCCGGGATCCTCGCAGCGCACATGCGAAGATCCCGGCTTCGAATCCCGGCTGATCCTTTTGTAAAAATCTTTTCTTCGTTCCCTAATTGAATTTAATTATTTTTAATTTTAAATTCAGATTAAAAGGTCGATTTTTATTGTAGCCCAAATAAAATAAAATTGAAATAAATTCAACGTTTACATGACCATCATCAAGACGTTTCACTGGACACAAAGTTTTAAATGTAATTGCAATTAAAAATAATATTAATTTACACCGAGGTTCTTTCGTTGACCCTTTTAAATCCTGAAGAAGGAGGTCTACGATCCTTCGAATTGTCAGATTTTTTAAGAGAATGACATTATTGATATTCTAATAAATTATATTATAGAAAAATACCTTTAATTAATTAAATTGGCAAATTCTAATATATAATAATATTTATAATGATCTATTAGTGGAATTTAAAATAAAAAATCAATTAATTTTATTAAAAGAAAATTGAAAAATTTGATTATAAATTTTTATTCAAACAACCACCTGTGAATAATTATTTCAATTAACAAAATCTCATCAAAAACAACTTAGCCGAATATGAGACCGTGACAGATCTAATTGTCAAAACCAAAAAAACCCCTAACCCGTGAATTTCATCCAAATCGTTAGAGCCGTTTTCGAGAAACCGATTGCTCGTTTAATATAATAAAATATTTAATACATTTAGGAATTTCTAATTTTATTTTTTGTTTGTTTTTAGGAATGACCATACAGAATTTTCAATATGTTTGATATGTGGGTAACTGTCTCTCCTACCCACGATAAATCGTGGACAGAGACTCGTAGCAAGATCGACCTGGATCCAAAAGGTCTGTATTTCTAAAAGGTAGAACTGATTAAATTTTAAGCTTATAAAAATACATTGAAAACATAAATATTAAAAAGTGAAATTCGGTCGATGTATTTTCGCTAAAATTTTTTGGAATATTAAAAGGAATATTTATTCCTTTACCAGAAATAGAAAATATTTTTGAAAAAAGATTTTTATTTTCCCTCCAAAAAATTCTTAAATATCATTAAAAAAACCTCTATCTTCTAAATGATTGGTCTTAGAGAAATTAATTATATAAGTTTTTAGGTAGTACATTTGAATTCCCAAAAATCGTTTCATGTAAATTTTTTTGTATGTAACTCACTTTTCCTAGTATAAGAAATCAAATTTGAAATGAAACATATATTTCCCTTATTTACCTAATTTATATTATCTTATATATAAAAGCCCTTGTCAGACAGTACCCGTGGCGCTGTCAGGTGAACATGTGGGAGAAAAAGCAACTAATATTCAATGACAGTTGCTAGATTGTCAAATTTTTCAAATAAAACATCTCTATTCTCTATATGCATTAGTATTCTTTTTTAACCGACTTCAAAAAAAGGAGGAGATTCTCTATTCGACTGATATTTTTTTTTTTTGTGCCTATGTTACCTCATATCTCTGCCAATTGTGGACCGATTTTGAAAAAAATTTTGCATTGGGTCCAGTCTACCTTCCGATTGGTCCCATTTTTTTCATAGGTATTAGACCTTTTTGTTAGGTTTGTTCAGGACTAACTTCTTTGTTAATGAACCGATTTCGATGATTCTTTTTTTATTGGAAAGGGAGTATCTTAGGGATGGTACACATATTAATTTGGTCAAGTTCTGATGATAGGATCACTATTAATAACATCACTAAAAAGAGAAAAATAAAAATTTTTAAGAAAAAATAAAACCGACTTCAAAAAAATTAAATGCAACAAATAAAATACACTAAAAGGTATAAAATAATTATTATCTTATTTAGTTACAACTAAACGACGAAATATTAACATGAAATTACTTTTTGAAGTCGGTGCCAAACATATACCTTTTATGAATCGCACTCGACGGATCTTACTTAGTACGTTTGGATGGTATGCTTGCTTGATAAGTATAGTTTGTTTGGCAATCGACTTCAAAAAGTAATTTCATGCTAATATTTCGTCGTTTAGTTGGAACTAAATAATATAATAATTATTTTATACCTTTTAGTGTATTTTATTTGTTGCATTTAATTTTTTTGAAGTCGGTTTTATTTTTTTCTTAAAAATTTTAGTTATTTTGAATAGCTTTTTATCGTTAACAGATGTTTAAAATAAATAATTAGTATTTTAGTTTGTTGAAAGAAAATCAAAATCAAAAATCGAAAAAATATTAATTATTATTGGCCCACTATAAACCCGGTCTTAAAATTTGTAGAATGAATATAAATTTAAAATAAAAAATTATCAAAAAATCGAAGAGTAGGTACATACCTACATCATACAGTTTCAAATACAAAATCAAAATTTTTAAACTCAAAAATTGCATATAAAAACACTTTAAATAATTTTTTCTATTTTTTCCAAAAAGTATGTAAAAAACAAAAACTAAAAAAAAATTGAATTTGGACCATTTTTGAAGAAGTTTTTAGCAAAAGCCCGAAATTCGATATCTTTTAATCCGGTAATCAAAAAAATTTCAAAATAATCAGGAACAGTTTTTTGATATATACTAAAAAATGTGAAAAAATGAAGGAAATCAAAAATTAAAATTTTTCAAACCGTCCGATTAGCCGTGGAATGCCCCGTATATATTAGATGCGTTTGTTAATATATTTATAAATTTTGAAAATTTAAATTTTTAATTTTTGGAACAATCAGCTTTTAAACTCTTAGCAACATGAAGAGATTATATTCTTTGATATATCCATTTCACACTATTTGATTATTTTTAGGATAAGAATTCAATGATGAATATCAAATGGATGGATAAAATAACAAATGAAGAAGTTCTTGGAAGAATCGGAGAAAGAAGAACCTTGTGGAAGAGTCTGAAGAAGAGAAGAGGTCAGATGATGGGGCACACACTGAGACATGGGGGACTGCTTAGGGATATCTTGGAGGGGGAGGTGGGAAAGAAAAGGGAAGGGAAGACCCAGATTAGAATATTTCAACCAAATAATTGAGGATATGGGATGCCAGACATTTAGAGAGGTCAAACAGCTGGCAGGGGACAGAGTCGAGTGGAGACGGATTGTTGCATCAAACCAGTCTTAGGACTGTATACTCAATGATGATGAAGAATTCAATAGTTTAGCCAGGGTGGATGGGGAGTTTTTAAACATTGCTCTCCCTATTTCTGACATCTATAACATCATTAAAAATAAATCTCTATCAAAATGGCAACAACAGTGGGCAGAGAGCTGTAAGACCAAAGGAGGTCATCTCTTTAAAAACGTTCCTATAATTCCCCATACACCATGGCTCATATACAACTATTATTTTAAAAATCTGTCCACACTGATATTTCGTCTTCGTAGGGTCATGCACCCACACTGTCTCACCTACATGGACTGGCAGTCAGGGATACTCCATTTTGCGTGTGTGGTGGTGAAAATATTGGGGATATTGATCATATTTATTTGAACTGTGATAGATAAATAAATAAATAAATCTTTATTCCTCGACCTGCTTAGAGGCACAAGTCCTCGGTGGCTAGGTCCTCCAAACATCAATACAATCTAGCTACAATACATTAACAAACATCAATACAAATTAATTACAACAATTTAACAAATAATAAACAAATAAAAAAAAAAAAAAAAAGAAAAAAAATAGAAATGTATGCTCATTAACAAATAACATGACCATAGATTTCCATCAAAAAACAAAAAGTAATTTAAAAATTCCGCGCAAAAACCCGATACCAGGAGCAAGCGACGCATTAGCCATTCCGGCATTTGCCATAAGTTGTTAAGGAAACCTGGTCAAAACCTTAACAAGGATGGTATGACCTCTCTCTACCTCAGCTAATCTCTGCTTGTGAGAACTAAATAAAATTTTTTACAATTCTAGGACTTTAGGACTTGACACAATTTATAATTGATTTAATCATAGGAGGCAGAAGACTATAATCCCAAGTAGTAATAAATAGACACGACTTCCACAAATCAATGCCAAATCCTACAAATGAATGCAAACCTACATATTAATATCTGAATTAACTAACTTGTATGAACCAGGCTGTATTTAAATTAATACAATTCTTCCCTATATCCTTATAATCTATATAACCATCTGAATCATCCACATAACAAAAATACCACCACTGGTTTCAACACCTATACTTCTAGTCCCAACCCTGGATTGACTATCCCTTTTAACCATATTATCTAAAAAAAAAGAAAAAGTATTTTAAAAATAAACAAAATATTTACCTTAGTAACGCAGAGATTTCCTTATTCCAGCCTAATTTCAAAACCAACCCTTGCTTTTCCCAAAAGAGACAAAAAAAGAACTAAAAAAAAACTACCGAAAAGCTTCAAATTCGCAAGACAGCTTTTTGTTTACCCACCAGACTTCAAAGAGACATTATAAATATAAGATAAAAATTGACAAATTTTACGCTGATATTACTAAGGAAAAAATTTTGCTACCAACACGAATGACCAATTCTTCTCCATTATATAAATGTTAAATCGGATATTACCAAGATAATAATAGGTCATATTTTGTCTATTGGATGGTTTTGGAATAACACTTGACATACTACTCCATATCTCATTTAATCATTATATATTATGAATTCCTTAAAGCCATTACATAACTTATTCATGGACTTCGACAACGATCCTTAGAGACCTTTTACATGCCTAGGCCTCCGTTTTTATACTAAGGATCAAGGCAGGAACTGTTGTGGCCCGAGCGGCGTGTGCCGCTGGTATTCCTATTGCTGTGCTGTGGGGGGCGCCGCTCTGGTGTCATATTGGTCCTTGTAAAATAAAATTTTAATACTATAGTGTTGGGCAAATGCTTTGTTATGAGCAAGGCCAGGGAGGGAAAAAAATTCAATAATTTGAGGCGTTCCAATCTTGGAAAAGTTTTATTTTTGGATGTTTATAGATATTTAATGATTTGTAGCAAAATTTTATAAAATCAATACAACAGAAAGATGAGAATTCGTCAGGTGAGCTTCTAAGATATGAATCCGTGTGTACCTATATGTATGTGTATTTTCTAACCCTAAGCTTATTACTAGCTTTGATTATTAACTAACTATTTTATAAACTAACCAGTACCTGGAGAAGAACTATTAGTTTTATTTATATTAATTTATTTTCTTAATATTCTATTTCAGTCGAATGTGGTGAATAATCTATCAATCCTTCGACTTTGGTGAAAGTGAATACTCTGGACAAGCTTCAGCTAATCTCTCTTCGGATGTGAGTTTCAATTTTAATTTACTTTTTTAAACTAACCAGTACTTGGAGAAGAACTATTAGTTTTAATTTATATAAATTAATTAGTAACAAATTTCTCCCCATTATAAAGTAGTGTTTCTACTAATGTAGCGGGCTATAGTTGTTCTATTAATAATATGATTTATCTAAACAACACCTGCCAAAGCGAATACAGAATCCCGCCCAAGTTCGGATGAGTGGTGGGTGTATTGTTTTTGATTCCATTATAAATAATTCGATGTGCAGGACGTCAATGCCAATTTAATGAACTCCCAGGGAAGAAACAGCTGCACGAATTCACCCTGAAATATACTAGAATGAATTCTTGGTAGCCACAAAGGAAAAGAGCGGATCACTTGGCAAATATGAATGAATTCAACGCTTGAACGCTACCTAATAACTCCGAAGAGACAGAATCAAAGGAACAATATTATTGAAGACGATAAAAATTGAGAATAAACTTAAACAAGTGACATGGAGATCATTTATTTCCGATACAAGACAACAAATAAGAACACAAGTTTCTATATATTATATTTATAATATCCCAGTAGTTCGATTTTTAATGGGGATGCAAAAACAAGCCCCGGGAACAATTTTTTGTTAAAACTCTTAGGGCCAGTTTCATAAAACTAAGATGATCCTATGCTAGGGAAGACCCTGGGGTTAGCTCTCGAAATATGTTTCATAAAAAAAACATAGGGTTATCGCAGACTTAACCCCCCTATATTTAACTCTCCGAACTTGAGGGGTTAGTTAACCTTTATCCTGGGGCTAACTCTGTGTTTATTCATTGACATTAGAAAAAGTTTTATAGGTTAGTTTCAAATCAAAAGAATTCAAAACAAATCGTTATATTATTTATTTTTATATTTATTATTTAAATATACCTATATAAATGTATATAGAATTTTAATTTATGTTAACACGGAATTAGAATAAAACAAAAGAATTCATTATACCTATAGGTATTTTTTTAAAAGTAAATATCTAATAAATTAAATTAAAAATAAATTCTAACTAAAATCGAAGAAAGCAGATATTTCTAATAAAATAGCTAAATTTTTATATTTATTTCGTAGAATAAAATTAGATCGGAAACGATTGGAATCCCCAATTAAATTCTGATGCCAAATCATACCATATTTTTTTCTTTAAATTAGCATCAGAATCTAATCGTTTAGATTCCAACACATCTTTATGTTTATTTATGAGGAAAACTAAACGTTTCTCCTCTTCTATAGGTGAAATTTGGAGTTCTTTTATTTTTAATTGAAGATTGGTCCATATTCTATCTAAAATTTAATATTCAATTATTCAATACATTTCAAATTTTTAAAATTATATGATTTGTCTCAGTTTTGTTGTATATATATATATATATACTTACTTTTTTACCACTTTATTTTTATATGTTTAAATAGAAAAAAAAATTTGATTGTTTTTAAATAATAAAAGTTTACAAGACGAATGTCAAAACAAAAAAAAAATTTAAACATAATTTTTTTTATTAATATAATGATGCTAGACCGGTTTTATTATATTTTAAAATGATGAAGGCAGAGAATGCCGAAATGATGGGAAAAAAAAATAAAATTTTTTTAAAATATAATTTTTTTTTTTTTAAATAACTAAAATCTAGGGAATTTCGCCATTGCCAACCTATTTTTCTAACCTTGACTCAGGGTGAGCTAACATCGACACTATTTTGCTTTATGAAATTCATATTGTTTGGAACTCCAGGATAACTCTGAACCTGGAGTTGAGTAACCCGAGGATTATCTTTTTTTTATGAAACTGGCCCTTAGACTTATAGATATCCAGCATTTTCCATGACAGAATATGTTCCAGTGTTTCAAAAATCGAAGTTTTTCCATCATTAAATGAAAACCACTCATCCTATACACTTGATTTTTGTCTCATTCTGTAGGAAATTTTATTGACTTGACCGTTTACTTGGACCACTTTTTTTATAAAACTCTTACATTTATAGATATCCAGAATTTTCCATAACGCTTTTGAGGATATGGGTCATCCTGTACGGAAAATGTAGAATATCTATAAATCTAAGAGTTTTATCAAAAGAGTGGTCCAAGTTAACGTTCAAGTCAACAAAATTTCCTAGAGAATGAGATAGGAATCAAATTTCTAGTGGTTTTCAATTTATGAAGGAAAAACTTCGATTTTTCGAAACAATGGATTATTTCCTGTAATGTGAGATGCTAGAAATCTATAAATCTAAGAGTTTTAACAAAAGAATGGTTCAAGTAAACAAAATATTCTACAGAATGAGATAGGAATCAAATTTCTAGTGGTTTTCATTTTATGAAGCAAAAACTACAATTTTTTGCAAAAAATTGCATTTTTTTCAAGACTTCAACCTCATTGCGGCATGGGTTACCATTATCCAATTAAGATGACACTTTATTTCAATTGTAGCAAATTTAATCTAGTTTAAAAATGTATTGAGTAGTCTTTGTCGAAAACGTGCTCCTTCATGGTCAAAATGGGAAAAATCGTAAAAAAGTGCTAGTTTTAGGGACATTCAAAAGTGATCCCGGAAGCTGTTTTTTGAATCTCCATTAAAAATCGAACCACTGGACTAATTTTGCATTTTTTTTAATCGACGAGAAATTTTGTCTTCTTTAATTTACTATAGGACAGTTATTTAGAAAATATGAAATGTTTTTGAGTTATAAGCGAAAAACTGGAAAAAGTCTGAAAATTTCGAGGTTTTTCGGCCACCAAAAGTTGTCCCCCACACTTTCGAAGTCGCAAACTTAGATTTGGCATACCCACACCATACCAAACGATTCTAGAAAAAATCTTTTCCCGCAATTAATGTAACCCGAACCACTTTTTGGATCATCTATTCACTGGGCTCTAAAGAAAATCTTGTTTAAAATTTTCGAAGTTGAAATTTATAACGTCACAATCTGATTTCATAGAAACAAAATATGTATAATGTTTATTTTGTAGCTAATTATTTGTTTTTTCCTTAAATGATTTGAAATTTTCTTCGGATATTACATCACATGTTGACTTTTTTTATGATATTTATAAGAAACCGCTTAATCAGCTTTCTTTTTTTTTTCAAGATCAAATCAAATATGAAATAAAACATATTGACTAAGATTTTATGTGAAGAATTAAAATAATTAATAACCTATGTAAAAAAAAAATATATATTTTTTCAATTAATACAAAAATTTGAGTGTCTTATTTTTGAAAAATAGATGGAAATTTTTCAAAAAACAGCTCACGGGCATTTGGCCAAATATATATAATTATAAGTATATAAATACCCCTGGACCCCCAAACCACGAACCCCCACCACAGATTATGTATACAAAATTTGGTTGAGTTTGCTCCAAGGGCAAGAATTTTCACATTTTGATCATCCCCCCTTTTTGGGTGGTTTTTGGGGGAATTTTTTTAAATAAAAGTTGTCAAAAATCACATCCCCTACAACTTTGCTCATAATAAAATTTGCCGTAGAGTTAATAGTTTAGGAGTTATTTGATAATTTTCATTCGTGCGTCCCCCCAAACCCCCTTTTGGGGTCAAAATATCAAAACGTTATATAGTTATAAAAGTAAGTTAGAAGACATCTGATGCAAATATGAAATTTCATAGCCGTTTTTACGTGAATCGTGAGCAACTTTTCGCGGAAACCACTGAAACACACAGACAGACAGGAATTTTGTTAGGGGTGTTTTCGTTCATAACATTGCTTGAAACGCGTGCAACCAAAATTTGGCGTGATTTGGACCAATGTACAGACAAAACCTTAATTTTATATATAATAGATATAAAACAATTTTAGGTCACCCTCTGACATGGAATATATACATAATATCCAGTGCTACCGCGAGCTTTTTTTATTCGAATGTATAAGGTTGGCAACTAAGTAATTGCGGATTTCACTCATAGATGGCTTCAGTTGAATTTTAGGTTTGCTGGCGTAGTCCAAATGTAAAACACATTTTGTTATTTGATAGTTGGCAATTCAGCTGTCAATCAGTAAAAAAGTTTTTTGATCGGTTGCGTAGTTTTCGTTTGGCGTTCGTTGAAAAATGGAAAATCAAAAGGAACATTTTCGTCATATTTTGCTTTTTTATTTCCGCAAAGGGAAAAACGCATCGCAAGCTCACAAAAAGTTATGTGCTGTTTATGGCGACGAAGCCTTTAAAGAACGGCAGTGTCAAAATTGGTTTGCCAAATTTCGTTCTGGTGATTTTTCACTCAAAGATGAAAAACGCTCTGGTCGTCCAGTTGAAGTTGATGACGACCTAATCAAAGCAATAATCGATTCGGATCGTCACAGTACAACACGTGAGATTGCAGAGAAGCTTCATGTATCACATACATGCATTGAAAATCACTTAAAACAACTTGGCTATGTTCAAAAACTCGATACATGGGTTCCTCACGAACTGAAAGAAACGCATTTAACGCAACGCATTAACAGCTGCGATTTGCTAAAGAAGCGTAATGAAAATGATCCATTTTTAAAACGACTGATAACTGGCGATGAAAAATGGGTTGTTTACAACAATATCAAGCGGAAAAGATCGTGGAGCAGGCCAGGTGAACCAGCTCAAACAACATCAAAAGAAGGTTTTGTTATCAGTTTGGTGGGATTACAAAGGAATTGTCTACTTTGAACTCTTACCACCCAACCGAACGATCAATTCTGTTGTCTACATTGAACAACTAACGAAATTAAACAATGCAGTTGAAGAAAAGCGGGCCGAATTGACAAATCGAAAAGGTGTTGTATTCCATCATGACAATGCAAGGCCACACACATCTTTGGTCACTCGGCAAAAATTATTGGAGCTTGGTTGGGATGTTTTGCCACATCCACCATATAGTCCTGACCTTGCACCATCTGATTACTTTTTATTTCGATCTTTACAAAACTCCTTGAATGGTAAAAATTTCAATAATGATGATGATGTCAAATTGTACCTGATTCAGTTTTTTGCTAATAAAAACCAGAAGTTTTATGAACGTGGGATTATGATGCTGCCTGAAAGATGGCAAAAGGTCATTGATCAAAATGGGCAATACATTATAGAATAACGTTATTTAGTTCCATGAAAAAATTGTCTTTGATTTTCTAAACAAAATCCGCAATTACTTAGTTGCCAATCCAATACTATTCATTTTAGTAAAATGTAATGTAATGGGGGAAACAATCGAGCCAGTTTATTATTTCTTATTAATTAATAAAAAGTATGCAATGATTCCACAAAAAAAATAAGTTTATCTGATTAATTTCTTAAACTCTTATTAAGATCATGACAAATAGTATTTTTAAGCATTTTTTCGTTTAATTGAAAAGTTTTATTTTGTCGAGAGTAGCATAGTTGTTGAATGAATGAAATTTTGGCACTCAGGAGAATATTGATAAGTTGCAACTCTTACAAAATAGATGCATGAGATTTATATTAAAATGTGACAAATATACATCAATAAGTAGTATGCTGGAATGCTTAGGAGTTATGAATGTGAAGCAATTCTTATTTTTACAGACAATGTGTTTTGTATATAAATTATATCATAGCCAGCTGCCAGCCTATCTGAATTTCACATTGGTCAATGAGATCCATGACCATGGGACGCGAATTATAGACAATATATTGATTGAGAGGGCGAGGAAAGAGAGCACAAGAAATTCATTATATTTTAGAGGACTTGAGGAATTTAATTCTTTACCAGTTGAAGTAAGAAATGCATCAAGTCTGATTCAATTTAAGAACCAAGTTAGAATATATCTTAAGAGGGACAGTTGAACATTTCTATTGAGAAATATTTGGAAATATTATAATATTTTAGTATTAAGATTTGTAAATATTGAAATATATATGTATCAAAAATACATTTAAATATAAATAAAATAAAAAAATAAAATCATAAAAAGAAACAAATAGGTTGTGCTCTGCTTGATGCAAATAAACATACGTAACATTGATATATATTTTTTTGCAACGAAATTTTTTCTGGAGAGAGACGGACTGGTAGAAATTTTAATTGAATGTAATGGAAAAAATTAACACATATCAAATAAGGTGTAATTTATTGGAGTCCTTCCTCCTTTCCTTTCAAACCGACGTTTCGGAGGATTTTTCCCCTTTTTGAAACCCTGAAGAAGGAGGGAAAAATCCTCCGAAACGTCGATTTGAAAGGAAAGGAGGAAGGACTCCAATAAATAACACCTTATTTGATATGTGTTAATTTTTTCTTTCCTCACTACCCCTGGGCTGCCTTCCATTACATTCAATTGATATATATACGAGCTTTTCGTGCGTGCCTTCGGCACGCCCTCGAAGCTCGGCCCTCAGGGCTGGTGGCCTGGCGGGCGGCGCCTCGGCCCAAAAATTTTATTCCTTTTAAAAAACCACACTCCAAATGTATACCTGTAAACTCCCGAAAATACATACTCTCTTAAAAGTTTCGCCTCATTTTCGTCCTGACACACCTACAGAAATGAGGCTCTAGATATGAATCTGGAAGTATTTTTTCTTCTATAATCTACAGCATTGTGATATTTTTTGTGTGGAAATAGATTTATTTAAATAAGTGGTATCGTGTGAGGAGGAGAATTATATTATATCATTTTTTTAAATTTGGGATCGATAATCGATATAAGGCTCCAAATATTTAAAAGAGATCAGGTGTTGTTTGTATGACAGGCTGCTCCAGTATTGCAATGAGAAACTCATATGGGCATGCGTGTCTTAAGTCGTTCAATTTTGTAAAAATCAAAAAATAAGAATAACAAAATTTAGATTTTTAAAAAATTATAAAAAAGTGGCAAATTATTAAAAAAAAACAAATAATATATAAATCAAATAAGATGTGATTGATTTCTTTTTCTGTGCGCAAAGAAAAGCGAATTGAATATTTAATTTTTGAGTGGTGAAGGGGGGGGGTAATAATTTTCAATTTATTTAATGTTTTTTAATTTAAAATCAATTGGAGTCTTTCATTTCGAAATTTGAGTCCAAATTACGATTATATTTTAAATTTGCCGCAAATATACCGATGGCGCTCTCTCTCGGCAGCATTACCTCAGCGTTGCGGCAAATTAATCTAGACAAATATATATAGTATATTTGTGTATGTTTAATTGCATCAAGCAGAGGACAACCTCTTTCTTTGTTTCTCTTTATTATTTTTTCGTTTGATTAAATTTAATGAAGAAAATATACGTTTTGCTGCAGCGCTTCCGTGTGGTAGAAATGATATATGTGTTTCAAAAATTTACTTAGTGTCTGAAACAGTAATTCATTTAAAACATTTTTTGGAGAATTTATTTCATCAATTAATATCATTTAACCGTACTTTATATTGAAATTTTGAGGTTTATATTTTTTAGAACTGTAATGTATCATTAACCTTTGAGATACTTTATGGAATGTACTAGAAACTAAATTATTTGAATGTTAATCTACTATTGTACTTTTCAAGCAAAAATGTACTGTAAATAATACATTTGTACAGTAACGGCAGCACTGATAATAACTACTAAGATCTTAGATTTGGCCTTAAATTGTGTTTTTTTTTTTTTTTTTTAATTTATTTATTCAATTTATCTATTTTGTTTTCATTCAGCATTAGCAGTTTTTATTATAAAATGTTAAATATATTTTATAACGTAATTTTTAAATAAATGAGACTGGTCAGTTAATAACATTCCACACTCACACAGGTTTACTTATTTTTATTTTCAACGATGCAGAAGGTCATTCAGTCTGTATCTCCATATAATATTTATATTTGTTATTATTGTTATTGTTATTAATGTTATTTCACTGGTTTTTCATCCACAGATATTTTCACTATCTTGTCCAAAACATGTAAAATTAATAAAACTAACCTGCATACATTTTGTTACCTAAAATATTAGGCATAGCCTAGGGCGTTCTCGAACCTAAATCCGCCACTGGCTACTACTACTTAAGATTTCCTTATAATAAAATTTGATATTTTCATGATTTTTCTGTATTTATCATCCCGAAGTTCAGAAGTCATAAATTCTTGATCCCGGTAACACAAAAATTTTGGCACCAGAACAAATTTTGTATGTTATCGAATTAATCTGGAAATCATACAGACAGAAAAAAAATCAATTTTCAAAATGATTCAAATTTGAGCCCTGCTAGTTTTGAAGATAGAAAAGACAAAGTTCTTTGTTTTGGAAAAACAAATATTTTGTCACTGAAAAAACTTCATGCAATTCAGGATATCGGAATCTGGCATTGTTTCAGACATTTCTAAAAAAAAATTTGTTTGTCCTTAAGATCACACGACAGAATTGATAACTGATGTGGCTTTTATAATTCTACGTACCTATTAGGTATCAATGACTGTGTGAAGCCTGTTGAATGAATTTATAATATAATATATTATTATTACACGCTTTATATTAGTTTCACCTGTATGTATGTATGTATGTATGTATGTATGTATGTATGTATGTATGTATTTATCTATAAATGTATCAATGTAACTTTTGTTCTGTTAAATTCCGCAAACATTTCTCTATAAAAATAATTGTTTACCTTCTAAATTTAAATGAAATTATTTAAAAATAATAAAAATAAATACATTTCATTATTTTAAATTCCGCAAACTTTTCTCTATAAAAATAATTAAGACTATTAAAAAATATAATGATCGTGACCGTCACGTGAGTTTAGTGCTTTTCCTCATCCCAAAAGTGCCCAACGTGCCTAAAGAAGTTTTCACTTCAAAAATGACAATTTTTGAGTAAACTTAACTCGCTGATTGCTCGGCAAGTCGCTGGCGGGCTAACTTCTTTTGAGGCCTTGAGTATCCGAGTAATTTATCAAATTAATTTTAAAGATACGGTTCACAAGAGAAGGATAAAACGGGATGAATAATTATATACATTAAATAAGGAAAAGAACTTCATAAACATTTTGTTTCAAGAAAGTTTAAGAGTAAATGAAACTAAGCTAATTTGAAATGAAATTGCTCTTTTGTAAAATATTACTCAAAGTCAAATAAGTTAAAGGCAGACAATAATATATTCCATTGTCTAGTGCAGTTGGTATAATCAATTTTGTATTATCGAATTTATACTATTGATCTAACAAAATTTGGTAAACAAGAAAATAATATTCACATAAATTTTACTTTTGTTTTGAGCTTTACTAATCCTGATTCTATCAAAAACGAACCATTTTTAGTACCAGAAATAAATGGGACATTCCACGCCATATCGGACGGTTTGAAAAATTTTTAATTTTTGATTTCGTTCATTTTTTGACATTTTTTGTATCCATCAAAAATTTGCTGTAAATTTTGAAATTTTCTGGATTACCGGTTTAAAAGATATCGAATTTAAGTTTTTCATAACTTCTTCAAAAATGGTCCAAATTCAATTTTTTTTTTTATTTTGAAAGTTTTGTATTTTTACATTACTTTTAAGAAAAAAAATACAAAAACAAATTATTTAAATTGTTTTTATATGCGATCTTTGAATTTGAAAATTTTAATCTTGTTTTTGAAACTGTATGCACGTCTACAATTTTTTTGATAATTTTTATTTTAAACTTCTATTCATTCAAAAAATTTTATGACTGGATTGTTAGTGGGCCTATGATAATTATTATACTATTTTTTTTCGATTTCTGAAAATTTCAAAAAAATTTTATTTGCTATTAACCATTATTAAAACCACTTTTTGGTATTGACCTCTCTTTTTTTTAGTTATCTTGAAGTGATTTTTATCGTTAACAGGTGTTTAAAAATAAATAATTAGTATTTTAGTTTGTTTAAAGAAAATCAAAATCAAAAAAAAAAGGTAATTATCACTTGCATTTTTTTCTAAAAAGTATACTTATGTAAAAAGAATCAAAAAAAAATTTCAATTTGGACCATTTTTGAAGAAGTTAAGAGCAAAAAACCGAAATTCGATATCTTTTAAACCTGTGATACAAAAAATTTTAAAATTTACCAGGAAGAGTTTTTTGATGGATACTAAAAAATTAAAAAAAAAGAAGGAAATCAAAAATTAAAATTTTCTTCAAACTGTACGATTTGGCGTTGAATGCCCCATATATAAGAACATTTTGTGTACAGGTAATAGTTTGTTCTTAAAATGTACGTAGGTATTCTAAAAGTTCCTATTCACAAAAAATCATAAAACTTCGATCAAGGTTAAAGCGTGAAATTGCATCTGAAAATTATTTCCTCATTCTATACGTGATATCGAAATCAAACTATTATATATAAATAATAATTGGGTTGATAAAGTTTTTTGCAAGATAAAAACCAAAACATTGCTATTTCTATTATATTGAATCAAGAGTGATTTTTTTCTCATTCTAACCTTGATATCTATATTATGTAAGATTTATTATTTATATACTCTTATCTGTAATTTTAATTAAATACCATACAATCATGTTACAAACTAATAAAATGAGTTGATGTTGTCACTTATGGTGACAATGAACATACATTATATCATTTTTCAATTCATTTTTAAAGTATAAGCTAGTTAAAGTTAATATACTAAATATCATAGAATCTCTTTTTATAAAAAATGAAAAAACCGACTTCAAAAACTTAAATGCAACAAATAAAATAATAATAACTAAAAATCAATAAAATACACTAAAAGGTATAAAATAATTATCTAATTTAGTTACAACTAAACGACGAAATATTAACATGAAATCACTTTTTGAAGCTTGGTGCCAAACATATACATTTTATGAATCGAACTCGACGGATCTTAGTACGTTTGGCTGGTAAGCTCGCTTATATAGTTTGTTTTACACCGACTTCAAAAAGTGATTTCATGTTAATATTTCGTCGTTTAGTTGTAACTAAATTAGATAATTATTTTAATACCTTTTAGTGTGTCACATTTTTATTTTCGAGCAATTATTATTTTATTTTTGTAGCATTTAATTTTTTTTGAAGCCGGTTTTATTTTTTTTATTTTCCTCTTTTTGTTGAATGCTATTAATAGTGACTTAATATAATACCTTGCATGCATCTCGTAAGAGAAAGCGTCGGGCGAATGAATCAGAAAATGATAATAAAATTCAATTAATAAATATAGAAATTTCCCGGAAATGTTTGCGGGTTTTAAATAAAAGTTTTAAGATTGTTTTTTTTATAAAAGATTTTACTTATTATAATTTCGATTATTTTCTCATAATAATTGGAAATTGTCATTGATCATATCATCAGATCATGACCAAATTAATATGAGACCATCCCTAAGGTACCTCCTTTCCAATAAAAAAGGAATCATCGAAATCGGCCCACGTAGCAAAAAGCTCACTAAACATATATAAAATAAATAAATAAATAAATAGTTAGGTATCTAGACTACCTTGGAGGTATACTGATCCAAACGCAGAAAGAATCATTAAAATCGGTTCATAAACAAAGAAGTTATGCTTGAACATACATAGAAAAAAATGTCCAATACCAATGAAATTTATAATGCTACCAATCGGAAACTATACTGAACCCAATGCAAAAAAAATCATCAAAATCGGTTCATAATTGACGAAGAAATCAGATAAAATAGAGACAAAAAACAAATTCAGTCGAATTGAGAACCTCGTCCTTTTTTGAAGTCGGTTAAAAATGGATGTATGTTTTATATGTTCTAGCATAACTCCAAATTGCACTATCAACCAATATTACTGCAGAAGCATATAGGTTGGGGTTGCAGCCCATGTAATATAAATGGGTTTTACCAAACAAACGTGCCTCTGTGCACAAAATATTTATTTAAAAATTTTTAAGAAAAATAAAACCGACTTCAAAAAATCAAATGCAACAAATAAAATACACTAAAAGGTATAAAACAATTATTACTTATTGAGTCACACACCAAACGACGAAATATTAACACGAAATTACTTTTTGAAGTCGGTGCCAAACATATACCTTTTATGAATCGCACTCGACGGATCTTACTTAGTACGTTTGGAGGATATGCTCGCTTATAGGTATAGTTTGTTTGGTACCGAATTCAAAAAGTAATTTCGTGTTAATATTTCGTCGTTTAGTTGTAACTAAATAAGATAATAATTATTTTATACCTTTTAGTGTATTTTATTTGTTGCATTTAATTTTTTGAAGTCGGTTTTTATTTTTTTCTTAAAAATTTTTATTTTTCTCTTTTAGTGATGTTATTAATAGTGATCATATCATCAGAACTTGACCAAATTAATATGACACCATCCCTAAGACACCCCTTTCGGATAAAAAAAGAACCATCGAAATCGGTTCATAAACAAAGAGGTTAGGTCTAAACAAACCTAATAAAAAAGGTCTAATACCTATGAAAAAAATCGAAAAAAAATGGGACCAATCGGAAGCTAGACTGGACCCAATGCAAAAAAAATTTTCAAAATCGGTTGACAATTGGCGGAGATATGAGGTAACATAGGCACAAAAAAAAAAAAAAAAATTCAGTCGAATAGAGAACCTCCTCCTTTTTTGAAGTCGGTTAAAAACTAGTGATTAGGCTTTAACAGTTAAAAAAATACAAGTCAGATTTTGGATTTATTACTTTCAGATTTATATCCATAGAATATAATGGGGAAGTATTGTCTGTGTTCTGACTTTTTAAGAGTTTGTATCTCAGAGATGAAAAAAGTTGTTTTCATTTTGTAACTTCTAGATTGAAGGAATCGATGCCCTTAATAGCTGAATTCGATTTAGAACATACAAGGTCCCCAGATTTAGGACATACTGGTCCCCAGAGGCCAAAAAGTGGCCAAAAATCCATTGGTCAGTGCGTATGTACGTAAGTATGTATGTAATTCTCTTGCGTTTCACAACTATAAGTCTCAGAGATACGAAATTTCGAAACTTAAGCTTGATATAGGCTAGAAGGAGTACATCAAGCTTTTGGTTGAAATTGGAAGACCGAAAGCGGACATTTACATGAAAGATTTTTCGTTTTTTCTTTATTTTTCTCTAAGGATTTTTTTTAAAAAATTAGTGTATTTATCAAGTGAACCGCTTTTGGAATTAGGTGTACACGTCTTTGGAATTATGTGGAATTATTTTGGAATTCATTAGATAATGCCCATTTATCTATTGGCTTGAAAATGAAAGTGGAAGTGAAAGTAGGTTTACACGATATTAAGTCGCGGTTGGCTCGAGTCAAAATATACGGAAAAAGCCCTAAAAAATAATTAATAAAAAAAAACCTAATGATCGAAATTGTGATCCTACTGATGATTTTCCATCCACAATTTAAGCTCCCCATGCAGTCTAATAGTCTAAGACAGGCCTAACCAAAACAAATCGCAACACGGGTCTCATTGACGACCTAACAATTTCCAAGGTCCACACACAAATAAGAACAATTTTAATTTATTTTTAAATATTTTTTCTAGATCTGGCTTTACAATGAATTTCGTACTTAGTGATTTTTATTGTAAATGAATGCAGACGTAGGTACACTGAACGTGTTCAATCAGTGTAAATGTGAAAAGAAAATAATATTTACTTAAAAAGAAAATTAATTATTGATTGTTTTGATATAATAAAAAAAATAAGCTGACGTGTTCTGATGTGGCCATCCACTTGACTTTACCATACAACCTGGCCCCTCAGCTATATTTAATATTTAATAAAATTATTTATAATCATGTAGGGGAGGGGGGTTAGTTTTTGCTTTTTAGACTTCTGGGATCCCACTGATTATGCATACATAATTTAGTTGAGTTTGGTCAAATGGCCAAGATTTTAATTTTTCGACCATGCCCCCCCCCCCATTTTGGGCGGTTAGTTTTTGCATTTTTAGACTTCTGGGGGTCCACTGATTATGTATACAAAATTTGGTTGAGTTTGCTCAAACGGCCTAGATTTTATTTTTTCCCTACACCCCCCCCCGTTTTGGACGGTTAGTTTTTCCATTTTTAGTCTTCTGGGGTCCCACTGATTATGTATACAAAATTCTGGTTGAGTTTGGTCAAATGGCCTAGATATTAATTTTTTGACCCAGCACCCCCCGCCCCATTTTGGGCGGTTAGTTTTTGCATTTTTAGACTTCTGGGGGTCCACTGATTATGTATACAAAATTTGGTTGAGTTTGCTCAAACGGCCTAGATATTTTTTAACTCTCCCCCCCCCGTTTTGGACGGTTAGTTTTTCCATTTTTAGTCTTCTGGGGTCCCACTGATTATGTATACAAAATTTGGTTGAGTTTGGTCAAATGGCCTAGATATTAATTTTTTGACTCAGCACCCCCCCCCCCCATTTTGGGCGGTTAGTTTTTGCATTTTTAGACTTCTGGGGTCCCACTGATTATGTATACAAAATTTGGTTGAGTTTGGTCAAATGGCCTAGATTTTTAATCTTTAACCCCCTCCACCCCCCTTAATTTTGGTCGATATGCACCAAAATTAATCAGCTCTTAATCTCAATGGACCAAAACTACGTGTGAAATTTGGTTTCGATATTCAGACTAGTTTTTGAGCTAGCTCGTCCACAAAATTGGTAACGCACAGACTAACTAACTAACTAACTTTCTAACAGACATTTTGACAAAAAATTATTTTCTCGAAAAATATAATTTTTTCGATGTTCACTTATAAGAGCTTTTTTGTAGAGCGAAATGTCATGGTTTCGGTCAATTTTTACTCAAAATAGTTTCAGCCGTTTTTGAGATATTTCGAAAAAAATAAGGAAAAAAAAACACTTTTTTCATGCACGATTACAATACTTGACCATACCCTGTATTGTAAAGTAAAAATACAAATCTTTATAAAACAATCTTGAAATCTAGACGTTTCAGGAGAAATTTCCTTTTATCAATAGAATTATTTTTTAAAATATTGAAAAAGAAAAAGTTGTTTTTGATAATATTTAATAATAATTTGATTAAAGTTTAGGGTTGTTTTCGAAACATTAGCGGAAACAACTTTTTTCTTATTTCAATTTAAAAAAAAATAAACTGATGTGGCCATACATATGACTTTACTCATAAGATTGTCCCTCTCATATATTTAATATTTAATTTAGTATAATCATTTAGGGGGGTCAATGAAAACCTAGACCCAAACTTTTAGTCCTCTAGGGGCACACTGATTATGTATACAATATTTGGTTGAGTTTCGTCCAAGGGGCTAGATTTTCATTTTTTGACCCCCCCCCTAAATTTTGACCCCAGAAATCTTTTCGTTATTATAAGTTCATTTTATAATATATTTCATTTTTCTTGATTTTTTTTTTTGTTTGAAAATCTTATAATTTTAATTTTAATCACCCCCCCCCCCCCTTAATTTTGGATCGGATTTCAACCAAAATCTAATCAGCTCTCAATATCAATGCAACAAAACTACTTGTGAAATTTCGTTTTGATATTCAAACTAGTATTCTTGCTAGTGCGTCCACAAAAATTTGGCAACGCACTCAATCTAACAGACATTTTAACAAAACAGTTATTATCTCGAAAAATATAATTTTTTCGATGTTCACTTATTAGGGATTTTTTGTAGACCGAAATGCAATGGTTTCTCCCAATTTTTTTTAATCAAAATAGTTTTATCGGTTTTGAGATATTTCGAAAAAAAAGAAGAAAAAAAACAACACTTTTTTCATGCCCCTGTATGGTAAAGTAAAAATTCTATTGCTAAAAAGAGAATTTCTCCTGAAACATCTAGTTTCAAAATAAAAGTTCCAAAATTGTTTTATAAAGATTTGTATTATTTTATAATACTTACCTGTTTTGTATGGTAATAATAATAACCATAAATTAAAAATAGTTTTAATAATCAAAATTATTAGTCAAGTCACATACCCTGAACTCTATTTCGAGTCTTATTTTAAAATAACTAGCAAATATCAAATATCTTTCGCTATGATTTTTGCATTTCATTTCTCCTATTTTTAAATCAATTTCTCTTGTTGAAGTTCATTATTATTATTTTTTATGTTATTCTTTGTGTAATTATAGGGAACGCTATTTGTTTTAATTAATTTAATGCAATTTAAAATACATTCTGAAATACCCGATATTAAAATAAATAAACTGCAACGGATCGTTGCTAAACTTTATCCAAATTCATTTGAAATATTAATATGTTCTAGAGTAAAGTACTTTAAAATATAATTTTACTAAAAACTTTATTTAACCTTTTTTGTGGTTCCCAAGGTACTTAATTAGGATATTAAATTTCATCAAAATTGGTTAAGTCATTTTCAAGATATTTAGAAAAAACTAAAAAGTACTGGAAAATAAAGTACTAATGTTTGTGGACCGATATGTACCAAAAACTAATCAGCGCTTCATTTTGTTAAAATACTGGTAGGTTTTCAATTTCAATTCATTCGGTGCAACGGTGTGGAAAAATTCGTGGACGAAAAAAACGATAACACACACATCCATCCATCCATCCATCCATCCATCCATCCGCACGCACTTCCAAAAAAAATGGCACTTTTTGGCCTCTCGGCGAGATCCCAGGTAATTTTTGGCAAAACCGTCACGTGCTAAAATTCAATCTCATTGAATACTTCAATTTGTGACCTTAATTGAGTCCATGGGTTCCGTAGTCTTTACCTGAGGACCCTTTGAAGTCGCGCTTGCCGCGAGAGCGATTCCAATACTTTCTCCCATGCTTCGCATTGGATAAAGTAAAAAACACAATTCGTACTTCATATATGACCCACGGGTCGCGGATTGGCCAGCCCTGCTACATAGAGGGCGACATACCACTGCGCACAACATATTAAAGTACCATGAATAATCCTATAAAGAATGCGACAACTTACTCTGCTTGCAATTTTGCATTACTACAGGCTTAAAGGAATTGCATCATCTGTTATCATTCAAGGTACAATCTATTATTTATTCAAAACAAAAGAGATATAAAATAATATATATTATCTTGATACCAGAAAACAAGTATAGTCCAGGCAAATTACGTGAAAAATGTGCATAAACAGGAAATAATTCCAGGTAAAGATTTTATTGCTGGAATTCCTTTATTGGTACTACAATATTACTACCCTATGATTTCCCCAAATCTGTGTTGTGGAAATTTTTCTGCGCGCCTCAAAATGAGAAAATTTCGGAGTTTTTTCAGTTTTTCTTGAATAACTCTAAAACGGCTTATCAAATCAAAAAGATATTCATTAGATAAATTAAAGCTCTTTAAATTACGCGTAAAATTATAAAAATTTCATCTATTTAGGTTAAGTAGAACCGGTACTAGCGCTTGTCAAAAAACAGCCCCCGGGATCACTTTTGAATATCCCTAAAACTCGGACTTTTTTCGATTTTCCCCCATTTTGATCATGAAGGAGCACGTTTTCGACAAAGACCACTCTTTATATTTTTAAATTAGATTAAATTTTCTACAATTTAAACAAAGTTTCATCTTAATTGGAAAATGGTAATCCGTGCCGTAATGAGGTTGAAGTTTGCAGATTTTTGCAAAAAATCTCAGTAACAATAAAGGTATTCCAGCATTAAAATCTTTACCGGGAATTATTTCCTGTTAAATTCGTAATTTGCCTGAACTAGTACCAAACCTACCTTATATAAATGAAAGGATCTTACCTGTTTTAGGATGAGAAACGACCCAAATATCGTCAGGTAAAACTTTCAAGTCGAATATACGTTCAACAAAATCCTTGAATCTTCCAGGCATTACTGTATTAATGGGACCAAAACGTCCATAGCCAGTACGGAATTGAGATAGGAAATACTTATTAAGAATTTGATCCACTTCCGAAACAGGATTTTTTGAAATCAATTCAAACTGGACCATTTCTTCAAAGAAAGAAAAAACAAAATTAAAAAATAAATAAATGATAATAATATGATATAAAATTAAAATTATTATATGTTTTCGGTAATAATAAAGTTCGGTTGACTTTTTACTTTACCATAAGGGTATGGTCAAGTATTGTAATCGTGCATGAAAAAAGTGTTTTTTTCCTTCTTTTTTTCGAAATATCTCAAAAACGGCTGAAACTATTGTGATTAAAAAAATTGAGCAAAACCATGGCATTTAGATCTACAAAAAGCCCTAATAAGTAAACATCGAAAAAATTATATTTTTCGAGATAATAATTGTTTTATCAAAATGTCTGTTAGTCTGTGCGTTACCAAATTTTTGTGGACGAGCTAGCTAAAACTAGTGTGAATATCAAAACCAAATTTCACACGTAGTTTTGGTCCATTGAGATTAAGAGCTGATTAGATTTTGGTGCATATCTATCCAAAATTAAAGGGGGTGGAGAAGGGGTTAAAAATTAAAAATCTAGGCCATTTGAGCAAACTCAACCAAATTTTGTATACATAATCAGTGGACCCACAGAAGTCTAAAAATGCAAAAACTAACCGCCCAAAATGGAGGGGGGCGGGAGTGTAAGGTCAAAATATGAAAAATTCTAGGCCGTTTGAGCAGACTCAACCAAATTTTGCATACATAATCAGTGAGACCCCAGAAGTATAAAAAAAATTCAAAAACTAACCCCCCCCCCCCCCCTAAAAGATTATAAATAATGATACAATTTTGATGGCTGTATATGTTTATAATTAAGTAATGGAGAGGATTCGGCCAATGGGTAGCCTCTGCTGAATAAAAACTCCCCAATTTATGGAAAACGTTTCGGCTTTAATTAAATAGATTCAAACAGATTGTTTTGGACTTAGCATTGTTACCTACTTGTCAATATTGACAAATACTGATGCCCAAGTATAGTAAACATTGATAAAAAGGGAAAGAATTGTAAAATTTTTATATATTGTCATTTTAAATTCAAATTTGATATTCTTAATGATTAATTATTTGGAGAAATCCTTTTAATTGAGAGATGTTTGTGAGGGGTCAGTGATCCTAATTAGATCAATGTCCTCATAATGTTATTATTAATTGAATGAAAAGAAAAATTTGCTGTATTTGTACTTGAGACGTTGCGCATATCTAGTGAGAGCACACCAAGATTTATGTACCATTTTATATTTCATATAATTTTGTATATTATGATAAAATCCATAACAACTCTGCCTGCGTACAATTTATTTATAAAATTAATTGTGTCGCTAATACTGTAAGATATAATTTTATAATTAACAACTTTGGATTTTTTGTAAAAAATTTTTTATTGTATTTTTACATGTGTGCTCTATCGCTTTTTTCAGCTCTTAGGAACTGATGATGGCATTATTTAATTAAAGCCGAAACGAGGCTACCCATTGACTGAATCCCTCTCCATTACTTAATTATAGATTATAAATAATTTTAGGTGTCAGGTTGTATGGTAAAGTCAAGTGGATGGCCACATCAGAACACGTCAGCTTATTTAGTTACAATAAAGGGGAAATGACTGAATAGAGGTGAAATAAGAGACAAGCCCTGATTTACAATTAATAATTTAAATTTCCTAATTTTATTACATTTTATTTGTCATGAACAATTAGTGGGTTTTAAAATAATATTTGAAATTTTCTAATTTTAATAAATTTTATTTGTCATGAACTATTAGTGGGTTTTAAAAATAAAGTTTCACTTCCCCATTGAGCTTATGTGGATGAAGCTCACACATTTTTTTAGATATTTTTATTAAAGTAAGTGACCCAAAAGTGGACATACCCATTAAATTTGACCTAAAGTAGTTGTAAACGTGATCTTAGAGTGACTTTTCTGCAACAGGAAAGTTTTAGCCCATTTTTTAGTTTATTTATTTAAATGTTAATATATTTTCATTTTTCTTTAATCAAACTGATATATGGAACAATTAGGAAAATGCAAATTTAGCTTAAAAAAATGAAGCTAATTAAATGCCGATGCTAAAGCCATTAAATGGTTTGTACAAAGAATGTAATTTGGGTTGGTGTTGTGTGTGATCTGATTTGAACATTTCTGATTTAACTTAATTGAGTTATATTTAAAAAAATTCAAAGTTCAATTTTATTAATTCGAAGCCATTTATCAAATAATAAACAACATCCCTGATGATAATTTGTTTTTGTTGTGGCTTTTTCGTTCTCTAATATATTTTTCAATTCATTTTTTTTTTAATTATTCGGTTGGCTAGGGAACGTGCTGGGGGGGGGGGAGAGGCCAAGCATTCAATCCACTTATTTTATTTATTTATTTTTGCTTATAGTGCTTAGAAATATAGGGTGGGCCATTTAACTTTTGAAATTTAAATCGGCTATAAAAAAAACAAAAACTAATGAATATTTTTTAAAAATTATGAGTTTATTAGAAAGTTTGGACAATTTCATTTATGAATGAAACAAAATCATTATTCGATTTCATAAAACAGTGCGCAAAAGATCAATTGTTACGTTGGCTGTGGGTCAAGTGGTCCCGTCCTATTGAAACCAAATATCACCCATGTCATCCTTTTCAATTTTTCGAAACAAAAATGTTTTTCATTCTTAAATGAAAATGTTCAAACTCATAATTTTGAAAAAATATCCATTAATTTTTTATAGCCAATTCAAATTCCAAAAGTTAGATGGCCGACCCTAGTGAAATGTGTACAAAAATCATTTCTAATCATCAATTTTTACTTTACCATACAGGGTATGGTCAAGTATTGTATTCGTGCATGAAAAAGTGGTTTTTTTCTTCTTTTTTTTTCGAAATATCTCAAAAACAGCTGAAACTATTTTGATTAAAAAAATTGAGCGAAACCATGGCCTTTCTTTACCATACAGGGTATGGTCAAGTATTGTAATCGGGCATGAAAAAAGTGGTTTTTTTCCTTCTTTTTTTTTCGAAACTATTTTGATTAAAAAAATTGAGCGAAACCATGGCCTTTCGCTCTGCAAAAAAGTCCAAATAAGTGAACATCGAAAAAATTATATTTTTCGAGATAATAATTGTTTTGTCAAAATGTCTGTTAGTTAGTTAGTCTGTGCGTTACCAAATTTTTGTGGACGAGCTAGCTCAAAAACTAGTGTCAAAAACTACTATCGAAACCAAATTTCACACTTAGTTTTGGTTCATTGAAATTAAGAGCTGATTAAATTTTGGTGCATATCGACACAAAATTAAGGGGGAGGGGAGTTAAAAATTAAAAATCTAGGCTATTTGAGCAAACTCAACCAAATTTTGTATACATAATCAGTGCGACCCCAGAAGTCTAAAAATGCAAAAACTAACCGCCAAAAATGGGTGGGGGGGGGGGTGTAGGGTCAAAAAATGAAAATATAGGCTCTTGTTCCAAACTTAACCAAATTTTATATTCATAATCAGTGGGCACACTGTAATCTAAAAATGCAAAAATTAACCCCCCCTACATGATTATAATTAATTTTATTAAATATTATGGTAAATATAAGTGAGGGGCCAGGTTGTATGGTAAAGAAAGTGGATGGCCACATCAGACCACGTCAGCTTATTTGTTTCTGTCTCTGTCGGTGTTTTTTTTTTTTTTTTTTTTTTTTTTTTTTTTAATGCAATCGAATGCAAGAAGGGGTGCACCAGTAAAGATGCAGCCCCTATGGATCTCGAAAGACCCTTGCATTACCGAAGAGAAGAGAAAGTTGATTAAGTGAGAGGGTGTAGACGTAGGTGTCTATGCACTCCGGTTTTGAAAGGTTTGAAGATTATAGGTGCTGGGAAAGATAGAGGCTGGAAGAGAGTTCCAGTTCCTTGAAGTCATGGGGATATACGTATTGGCGAATGAAGTGGTCCGGCACTTTTCCAGTTTGACCGCGAAAGAGTGTTGGGAGTCGGCAAAACGCGTGGTACGTGCAAAGCATGCTTTGGGGGGAATTATTGATTTTATCTCATCAGAGCACCTGCCGTGATAGTATCTATAGAAAAGGGAAAGGGCAGAGACATCTCTTCGATGAGCCAGCGAGTCGAGGGAGTCGGTGAGGGTAGAATCGTCAATTAGCCTAACGGCTCGTTTCTGAATTGCATCCAGGGTAGCAAGAGAGTATTTTGAGGCCCCTCTCCACCTATATTTCAATACACATAAGAGAATAATAGAGTGTTCGTTATGGTGCCAAAATGTTTGTATTTTCTACAAGACTTGTAAATAGATTCTGGAATTTCTAGCCTCAGAACTTGTTTAAAAATACTGAAGATAAGAAAAAATTGTATCTTCTTAGTGGGACCTGAATTTGACACCTTAAGTTTGTATTAATAAATTTCAGGTCTCTACCAATTAGGGGCTGTCCATAAATTATGTCATACGAATTTCAAGTAGGGATGCAAACGATACATCGATGTTTCAAAAACATCGATTTTTCAGTAGTATAACATCGATGTTCACCATCGATGTTTTTCTATACGATGTTTATTGCAGTGAAGTTCCAAGATTCCAAGAGAGAAAATATGAAGGATATGTTTCCGGGTTTGTATAAGTATGTAATAAAATACTTACCTATAGTAGCAACATCAGTTCCTAGTGAACGACTTTTTCTAAAAGGCTGGATCAACAATAACTCAACAAAGAAACCGTTTGACAGGGAAAAGGCTTTCAAAACTATTATGTTAAAATTCAGTTACGAAATAAATTGTTCTGGTTTTGGAAAAAGTCTATTATGAGAGTCACGTGATTATTGTATAACCTAATAAAAAATTAACAACTTAAATCGTATTTTATTTTATACAAAAAAACTATCTATGATACGATACATCGATATTTTCTAGGCGATGGCGATGTATTGATATAATAATAAAACTTGAGTAAGATACGAGGTAGGTTTCACAAAAAAAGAAATAAAACAAAATTGAGTTTTGAATTCGATATATTTCGGGGGTTAGCCCATCATCAGGAGTCTAAGAAAACTGATTATATATTGGAAAAATAGTTTTACAAGTAACAATTTTTAAAAAATTTTTAACTGTATGTGGTGAGGGGAAAGTAGGGGAAGAGGAGAAGTTGTTCTAAGAATTAATATTTTCTATTGAGATTTGAACGGGCTGAAAGGAATCTATACGTGCTATTATAATAACGAATGGACAAGTACCTGAGAAGGTACAGCTTGAAAGGTACATGAGAGAGTACAATTACCCTAGTATATTCAATGTGCGAACAATGGAAGGAATGTTTAGTTAATTTATTATAACATATAATCAATAATTGTATTTTTATACACTTGCAATTGATTATTTAAAATATTTGAATTATTCGAGAGGGCTATTTTTATTTCGGTGGATTCTAAGAGATCCGATTTAAGGCCTTTTCTTTCGAAATGAATGGGGATAGGGTTATTATTAGAGGTTGAATGGTTGGATTCATGTAAGTGAATTGCGAAGGCTGAGGTCGAATCTAAATTAATGTTATCGGATTTATTGAGATGATTAACAGCTCTTACATGCTCGGAGTAACGTATTTTGAATGCGCGACCTGTCTGCCCAATATAAAAAGCCAAAAATGTATTGATACATCGATGTTTTTTTATGATGTTTGCATCCCTAATTTCAAGATTTTTAGACCCCTCCCCCATCCACTTGTGTCACATTTTCATTGAGCCTCCAGTATTGTGACGTCACACTATCACTTTTATACCCTTATTGATTGATTACAATTTTTTGACTAGATTTATTTTACCAACATTTTCAAGTTGGTATAATAATAACATGAAATCTAAAAAATATATTTAAAATACATCACAATTTTTAAGACAACCGGATCCTCTTGTCACATTTTGTCATAAATCTGAAATGCCTTCTCCCCCTTTACTGTTTGACGGTAATTTATGGACGACCCTTTTCAATTTTTGGACTAAACCATTGCCGGATAAAAATTTTTAAAATAAAAAAATTTGTGGGCATCGTATCTAGTCTTAAAAAAGTTTCACCTTTTCCGTCAATTTCCATTTTTCCTGGACATAACTCGATATCTGAAGCTTTTAGAAAGTTCTTTTCGGTGCCAAAATGTTTGTATTTCCAAAACGAAGAAGTCATTAATTTTCGGACTTTCTAGTTTTCGAACATTCACAAGAAAAATTTAAAAAATCAGAAAATAATCGATTCCTCAAACAAGTTAATATTAATAAGCAGCACTTTTGTGTGTCAAGTTTGTCAAGGACAGGAATTTTAAAGCTCTTGAAAATGTATTTAATTTTTCCTTCAAATTAATTAAAGCATTAATTGAGCCTCTTGAGTTAATTAATAGTAATAATAATAATAATAGAGAGGAACAGTATTATTTAGTTTGGGTATAGTAATAATAAAATCTTAGGCAAAACATTTCTTGAATTTAAATTAGAAGGTCGAGGAAAACCGAAAAAGAATCCGGAAGGCGTCAGAAAAACCTTCATCAAGCAAAGATTGGATTAGTGTGGCAAAGGACACTGTACTAGGCCAACCAGGAAGCATTCTTTCTTATTATAACAATGAAAAATATCACCTTTTTATCGCAGCGTGGGCGGAAATTAAAACAATGAAAATATAGTACAATTTACAATAATGAAGTAAAACTACAATTATAAAAAGTGTATATTTTAATTTAAAAAATTGGTTAAGTCATTTTCAAGATATTTAGAAAAAACTAAAAAAGTACTGAAATAAAGTACTAATGTTTGTGGGATATGTACCAAAAACTAATCAGCGCTTCATTTTCTTAAAAGAATGCTAGGTTTTCAATTTCATTTCAATCGGTGCAACGGTGTGGAAAAAATCGTGGGCCAAAAAAACGATAACATACATCACATCCATCCATACATCCATCCGCATGCACTAAATGAAAAAATCGCACTTTTTGGCCTCTCGACGAGACCCCATGTAATTTTTGGCAAAACCGTCACGTGCTAAAATTCAACCTAATTGAATACTACAATTTGCGACTTTAATTGAGTCCATGGGTTCCGTAGTCTTTACCCGAGGACCCTTGGAAGTCGCGCTTGCCGCGAGACTGATTACAATACTTTCTCCTTGCTTCGCATTGGATAAAGTAAAAAGTCAATGTATTATGTACTTTAACGTTCAAACTTCGCCTTTATAAGTGATGAGATAATAATAATAATGAATAATAACATTTTTGAAATACTTCTATAAGCCATAATAAATGAAAAATACTTTCAATTAGCCAGATGTGATACATTAACTAAATATATATATTTTTAGAGGGTTTCCGGGTTAAGGTGTATATAATGTAGTTATCTGCTTAATCCCTCCAAAAATAATTAAAAACAGTTGGATACATTAAATTTCTATTTATTTTTAACCGGAGTGGGTGCTCATTAGTTGAGAACGATCGCAGTGTAAGTCGATCGAAACGTCGTAGTATTATTTGTTCGTGTTCTATAAATAATTATAATTAATTATTTTGATTAGTTATGTCCATCGATTAAATTATTAAAGTTGTTATCGTGAAATAATATGCAGATAATTAATATTTTATTGCCAACGTTTCATCAACTTTGTTGACTTCTTCAGGGCTCAAATAGTTATTTTCCCTGCATATTTGTCACTTTTGTAATTATTCTTTCTTAGTAAACATAACAAGGCAAGGGTTACCATTATCCAATTAAGATGAAACTTTGTTTGAATTGTAACAAATTTAATCTAGTTTAAAAATCTATAGAATCGTCTTTGTCGAAAATGTGCTCCTTCATGGTCTAAATGGGAAAAAAATCGAAAAAACTGGATATTCAAAAGTGATTCGGCGGGGCTGTTTTTGGATCCCCATAAAAAATCGAACTACTGGACCAATTTCGCATTTTTTAATCGACGCAAAATTTTGTCCTCTTTAATTTACTATAAGACAATTATTTACAAAATATGGACCGTTTTCGAGTTATAAGCGAAAAACTGAAAAAAGGGAACTTTAACCCCCCTCCTCGAGTTCAACCCCCACCCTCGGGAAATTTTGACACACATTAACCCAAGTCTTAGAGAAGCGTTTAAGACTAGGGGTGAACCGCGATTGGAATTAGCTTTACACCGTCTTTGGAATTATGTAGAGATTACTTTGGAATTCATTAGATAATCTATTGTCATCTATTTGGAAATGAAAGTGCAAGTGGAAGTAGGTGTACACGATTTTAGGCCGCGGTTCACCCCTCGGTTTAAGACTATTTCCAAAACTCTCTGATTTTTTTCCACCGATTTGTCTAATTTGACTGGGCTACTTGTCTTAAGCATACTTGAATTCAATGCCTATCCTATATAAGTTGTTTCTCAATTTTTAATAGTTTTTTAAATTTTATGAATTATTTCAAATGAGTCCTTGAAATAATCTTCTCGCTTATGCTGTCCGTCAGCCACTCATTTGAAACCCACAAATAGTTTATGTCAAATTTATTATCTTTTATTATAAATCGCTTATGTTATCGGTCGCAAGTCACTCATTTAAAACCCATAAATACTTTATTTATGTCAAATTTAATTATCTTCTACTAATACAGAGTGGGGTATAAAGATCTAGCACATTTTGAAGAGGTATAAACAAAATGAAAAATTTAATTATAAAAAAAAAACTGAATATAATTATGAAAAGAACATAAAATAATTTTTTTAAATGTGTTTTAAATATTATATCAGACGAAAAAGGGTGTAGGGGGGGGGGGGAGGATTCAAATCCTTTCGACCAAACTCAACCAAATTTTGTATACATATTCTGTGGACCCCCAGAAGGCTATAAATGGAAAAATAACAACCCAAAATAGGGGGGGGGAGGGATCAAAAATGAAAATTCTAGCTTTTTGACAAAACTATAAAAAATGTGGTTAGTTTTTGCATTTCTAACCTTTTTTGGGATCAACAGAAAATGTATTCAAAATTTGGTTGAGTTTGTTCGAAAGGGCTAGAATTTTCATTTTTGACCCCCCCCCCCTTTTTGTCTGATAATGTTTAAAACACATTCAAAAAAAAATATTTTATGTTCTTTTTAAAAATATTTTCAGTTTTTTCTACTAGTTAAATTTTTTCATTTTTTTTATACCTTTTCAAAATGTGGTAGATCTTTATGCCCACCCTGTTGTATATGCTTCTATAGCTAGTTTACACATACACCAAGTTTTATAAAAATATCTAATCAAGTTTTGGAATTATTAAAAAAAAAATCTTTATCACCCTGTAGGTATATCAAAAATAAACAAAAAAAAACGGATTTATTTTTATATGAACTTTTTGTTTTAAAATCATGCACAAATTAACCACCTTCAATAATGACATTCAATTATTAAACACCCTGTAAAGAGAAATGAATGTTAGGTTTAAGAAAGATCTTTATATTATATTAATACCAGGTATAATGGTATGAAGTGAGAGAGATACAAATGTGTCGATAGGGAACATTTAATGTGAACGAGCCTTTAATTTTTTTTGTTTGGTTGGTATGATATCTGTTAAACATATTTATTATACATCAAGTCATTGAACAAACAACATCATATTTTTTTATTATATAAAAATGTCGAATTTTGTACCACAAAGTTATGATTTGCGGAAAGCATTAATTTTTTGTTTTCATTTGAAGAAAAGTGTTGCAGAGTCGCATCGAATGCTTGTCGAGGCATATGGTAATCATGCTCTATCAGAAGCAACATGCAAAAGATGGTTTCAACGGTTCAGAGATAATGATTTTGATGTGAGAAATGAAGAACGTGGGAGACCATCAAAAAAGTTTGAAGACGCCAAATTGCAAGCAATATTGGATGAAGATGATACTTTGAGTCAAAAGGAAATGGCAGAAATGATAAATGTTGCACAGCAAACAATTTCTGACCGTTTAAAGGCCTATGGGAAAGATCCAAAAGTGTGGAAAATGGGTGCCATATGAATTGAACTAAAGGCAGACGGAAAACCAAAAAACACTTGTGAAATTTTGCTTCAAAGACACGAAACAAAATCAGTTTTGCATCGAATTGTTACTGGCGATGAAAAATGGATTTATTTTAAGAATCCTAAACGGAAAAATCATGGGTTAATCCGAGACAACCATCAACATCGAGTGCAAAACCAGATCGATTCGGCAAGAAGGCAATGCACTGTGTTTGGTGGGATCAGAAAGGTGCGGTGTATCATGAGCTTCTAAAACCTGGTGAAACTGTTAATACTAATCGCTACAGACAACAAACGAACAATTTGAACCAGGCATTGATCGAAAAACGACCAGAATGGGCCAGAAGACACGGCAAAGTAATTTTGTTACACGACAATGCGCCTGCACACAAAGCAAAACTGGTTCAGGATACAATCAAAGCACTTGGCTGGGAGCTGCTACCCCACCCGCCGTATTCACCAGACTTGGCCCCTTCCGACTACCATTTGTTTTCATCGATGGGACACGCATTGGCTGAGCAGCACTTCGATTCCTACGAAGAAGTCGAAAATTGGGTGTCTGATTGGTTTGCTTCAAAAGACGAACATTTCTATTGGCGTGGTATCCACAAAAAAGCCAGAAAGGTGGTCAAAATGTGTAGAAAGCAATGGTCAATACTTTGAATAAAACATTTTTACTTTCCCATTAAAAATTAGGGTTTCATTTTCACAAAAAACGATCATTCATACCGGTATACCTAGTAGATCTTTATGTCCCAACCTGTATAATAAAGCGCTTATGCTGTCCGTCGCGATTCATTTAAAACCCATCTATAGTTTATGACAAATTAAATTAAAATTAGAAAATTTAAATTATTATTTTAAAACCCACGAATGTTCAGGGTCAAAAAATCAAGAAGCCTTTCGGACAGTAAGATGCCCGCCAACACATAATTTCAATTGGGTTCGAACTATAATTAAACATATTTTTGCTAGATATCATCCTTTCTTGACTCGGATATTTTAATTAATTTTATCTATTAGCATTTTTATCTAGATATATAGCTTATAAAAAATGTATAGGTTCCATCACATAGTCAATTTTTACTATATTAATTTTCCAGTGGTGTTAGACTAGGTAACTTGTTAAAACAAGTCTTCTGTTTTATCCCTCATTGAAGGGACTTATGAACAAGTACGTTCTTTATTGCTCTATATTCGTCGGCCATTCGTGATGCCCTTTGGCTGGTTGCGGAGGGATCGGCTTGGGATGCTCTGCTTGCCCTACTGTGCCCCCGAGCGGCCCGCCTTAGAGATCAGCATTTGAGGGCTGGCGAATTTATGGAAATATGAACGAATACGATCGGCTGGCTAAATGGGCATCTATGTTCCCGGAGGCCAATAAAAGAAAGAAAAAAAAAAAAGATGCCCGCCGAAGGGGGGTTTCGCAGCTGTTATGAAATAAACCGGGCCTATCCCAACGGAAATCAGGTTAAAAATAAAATGTGTGTGACTTTGAAGATCTAACCAGCAAAACAAATGGAATATAAAAACTATAATTTTATTCAATTGCTTATATATTACATATTCATTATTTTTAACAAGTTTTTTCGTAAACGATTACGCAAATTGAATATCTAAATATAACTTTTGATGATCATCTTAATGACCATAAAGTATAATTTAATTACTTAAGGCGGAGAATGTTTGTCTGGAATGGATCCAAATTGGTTTGTAAACATAATATGTATGTCTAGGGTGTCCCCGTTGGCCTACTTACTTGTTAGTTGATGCGATGACTGGTATCTATGGACTGACTGAACAGAAAAACAGCCGGCGTTCTCAACAAGAAATCAACCTCTCTGATGGTGGGGATCACGTGTCTTAACATAACATATACTATATATCGGAAAAGGTCGCATTTAGTTAGTTGACTTGGAACGGGGAAACGCCTCCAGCAATTGAATAAATCATATATTATACATAAATAATGTATTAATAGAAAAAAATAATTCTTAATTATTTGCCATTTGGAATTTTAAATAATATATAATTTTCAAGTATACCGGGTGAGTTTTTTTTTATCTTGAGACGTCTTATAACTCAAAAACAGTGCATTATATGAAAAAAAGTTTCAAATAAAAGTTTATTTATTTGGAGGAGGAAACTAAACTACGCTATTGTTTGTTTATCTACAACAAGCTTTCAAGGGTATTTCAAGGTCAAGTTCTGTTTTTTAAATAGAATCCTAAATATTTGTTTACACATTCTGAATCTACAAAAAAACTGAACAACTTTCATAAGAACTATTTTTTATTCTACATCATATAAATAAAATATTAAATCAATTAGATCTCAGAAAAAATCCTAATAATTATTTTTAACAATTATTCATCTTAATTATCAAATCATCATCATCATTGAGTATACAGTCCTAAGGGAACTATGCCTATTGGTTGGAAAAGAGCGTTAGTTATTCCTGTTTATAAAGGGGGAGATAAGAGCTTAGCTTGTAATTATAGGCCAGTGAGTTTAACAAGTCTGGTGGGCAAAATTTTAGAGAGGTTGGTAGACTCTCATATCCGCTCGTATTTGGAAGGGCAAGGATGGTTCTATCATAGGCAACATGGTTTTAGAAAAAATTATTCCTGTAATTCTCAATTAGTTTCTTTTATTCAGGAATTACAGGAAGCTTTGGATAAAAAGTCAGTGTGTAGATGCAGTATTTTTGGACTTTGCCAAGGCTTTCGATAAAGTCAGTCATAAAATTATTTTAGAAAAATTAAACTCGTCAGGGTTGTCTGTTAAGTTAATTAAATTTATTCGGTGTTTTCTTAGGGATAGAACTCAAATTGTAAAAGTGGGTAATGGTCTGTCTGATAGAGTAGATGTCACGTCTGGGGTGATTCAAGGTAGTGTTCTGGGTCCTCTTCTTTTTCTTATATATGTAAATGATTTGCCTTCTATCGTGCAATCATCTATTAGGCTTTTCGCGGATGATTGTGTCGTATATAGAATAATTGATAATGATTGTGATAGCCTTACTTTACAGAATGACCTGGATCAAATTGAAGGATGGTGTAGATCCAATTCAATGGAACTAAACCATTCCAAGTCAAATTTGGTTAGATTTAGTACTAGAAATTTGGTTAGTCCTCAAAATTATTACATTGGTGGAAATATTATCAATGAATCTAAATTTTATAAATATTTAGGCATACATATTCAGGCAAATTTAAAGTGGGATATGCATATTAGTTATATAGTCAATAAGGCTTATAGGAAATTGGGGATGTTTGGTAGAATTTTGAAGGGTACATCTAGAGAAGTTAAGTCAAAAGTTTATTTAACTTATGTAAGACCTAATTTAGAGTATTGTTCTGTGGTTTGGGACAAACACCCACAACGATTAGAGAGAAAAATTGATATGGTACAAAGGAGGGCGGCTAGATTTGTTTTTGGTAAATTTGATAGGTTTAGTAGTGTCACTTCAATGATTAATGAATTAGGATGGTCTAGCTTATTGGAGAGAAGGGAATGGGCTAAATTGAAAGTGATTTTCAAAGCCTATAAGGGTTTTAGGAGTTGGGAGGAAATAACGAATAGATTTCAGGAACCAAATTATTTAGGTAGAGCTGATCATAGAAAAAAGATTCGTAAGCCAAGATTCTTGAAAAATATCGGTTTACATTCATTTGTAGGATCTGGCATTGATTTGTGGAACAGTCTGTCTGTTACTACTTGGGATTATAGTCCTCTGCCCCCTATGATTAAATCAATTATAAATTTTGTCAAGTCCTAATGTCCTAGAGTTGTGCAAAATTTTATTTAGTTCTCGCAAGCAGAGATTAGGTGAGGCAGAGAGAGGTCATACCATCCTTGTTAAGGTTTTGACCAGGTTTCCTTAACAACTTATGGCAAATGCCGGGATGGCTAATGCGTCGCTTGCTCCTGGTATCGGGTTTTTGCGCGGAATTTTTAAATTACTTTTTGTCTTTTGATGGAAATATATGGTCATGTTATTTGTTAATGAGCATACATTTCTAATTTTTTTTTTTTCTTTTCTTTTTTTTTTTTACTTGTTTATTATTTGTTAAATTGTTGTAATTAATTTGTATTGATGTTTATTAATGTATTGTTGTAGCTAGATTGTATTGATGTTTGGAGGACCTAGCCACCGAGGACTTGTGCCTCTAAGCAGGTCGAGAAATAAAGATTTATTTATTTATTTATTTATATAAGACTGGTTTGATGCAACAATCCGTCTCTACTCGACTCTGTCCCCCGCCAGCTGTTTGACCTCTCTAAATGTCTGGCATCCCATATCCCCAATTATTTGAGTTGAAATATTCTAATCTGGGCCTTCCCCTTTTCTTTCCCCCCTCCCCCTCCAAGATATCCCTAAGCAGTCCCCATGTCTCAGTGTGTGCCCCATCATCTGACCTCTTCTCTTCTTCAGACTCTTCCACAAGGTTCTTCTTTCTCCGATTCTTCCAAGAACTTCTTCATTTGTAATTTTATCCATCCATTTGATATTCATCATTCTTCTGTAGCACCACATTAATTATCAAATAATAATGATTAAATAAATATTTATTAAATCGAAAAGTCACAACAATGAAAATAAGTGTTTATAATTATATTAAAACACAGATTTAAGAGATTATTTTCTACTTAATTGAACTACTTAAAATTCTTCGGTTTAAAAAAGTTTATTTCTCTTGTCAATCCAGTAGATAGTTATATTGTATTACCATAATAAAAATGGACCATTTTTTTGTTGAAGACAGAATTGAAATGGTCTTAATTTATGCGGTGAATGTGGAAGAAGTGTTATGGGGCTGCCATTGAAATGGATGCCGAGCATTTCCTGACAGGGATACACCCTCACGAGCTTCATTTTATCGTGTTGTAAATCTGTTAAAAAAACATCAGGAAATGTAAAGGGTACGAAGAAACTGAAACATGCCAAAATAACGAAATTGGAACTGGAATTCATCCAGAAAACTTGCGATAACACTCTGGAATATCACAGAACAGTGTGGAAAATTTATTAGATTATTAATTATTAATAAATTATTTATTTAATCATTAAATATTTGATCATTATTATATGATAATTAAAAAAATAATTATTAGAAGTTTTTTTTGAGATCTAATTGATTTAATATTTTTTTAATTTGATGTCGGATAAAAAATAGTTCTAATAAAAGTTGTTCAGTTTTTTTTTGTAGATTCAGAATATGTAAACAAATATATAGGTTTCCTTTTAAAAAACAGAACCTGACCTTGAAATACCCTTGAAAGCCTGTTCTAGGTAAACAAACAATAGCGTAGTTTAGTTTCCCCCTCTGTAATAAATAAACTTTTATTTGAAACCTTTTTTTCATATAATGGACTGTTTTTGAGTTATAAGACTGTCTCAAGATAAAAAACTCACCCGGTATAGTATTTTTATAATTTGATATTCCTATATTCTAATGTTTCACAAAATATAAAATTAACTTTAATCAATATTTTTTTACAATACACGCACCTAAAGACATAAGGTTTGTTTTGGTTCTAATTAATGACCTTCCCCAAGCTAAAAGCGTATGCGTCTTTAAATCAAAATCTAAATAAAGCTATCAGATATAAATAACTGAATTTGCCACAAAAATAGAATTTGCCATTTAGCCCAAATAATCACCATAAATAATAATAAGCAGTTTGTACTTGGGATTAATCTTTCTTATTATTATATTAAACGATCAATTCTTGTATATATTTAGAATCGGTTTCTTGAAAAGGAATCTAACGATTTGGATGAAATTCACTGGTTAGGGGGTTTTTGTGTTGACAATTCGATCTGTCACGGTCTCATCTTCGGCTAAGTTGTTTTTGATGGATTTTTTGCTAATTGAAATAATTATTTACAGGTGGTTGTTTGAATAAAAATTTATAATTACATTTCTATTCAATTTTCTTTTAATAATTAATAGATTTTTAAATTTTAATTTCCACTAATATATAATTACAAATATTATTATATATTAGAATTTGCCAATTTAATTAAAGGTATTTTTCTATAAAATAGTGTATTAGAATATCATTTTCATTCTCTTAAAAAATCCGACAATTATAATGATCTTATCTTCTTCTTCAGGATTTAAAAGAGTCAACAAAACAACCCCCGTGTATATTAATATTATTACTTTACCATACGGTCAAAAGTATTGTAATCGTGCATGAAAAAAGTTGTTTTTTTCCTTCTTTTTTCAAAATATCTCAAAAACGGCTCAAACAATTTTGATTAAAAAAATTGAGCAACAACCATATCATTTTGCTCTACAAAAAAGCTCTTATAAGTAAACATCGAAAAAATTATATTTTTAGAGATAATAATTGTTTTGTCAAAATGTCTGTTAGTTCTGTGCGTTATCAAATTTTTGTGGACGAGCTAACTCAAAAACAAGTGTGAATATCGAAATCAAATTTCACACGTAGTTTTGGTCCATTGAGATTAAGAGCTGATTAGATTTTGGTGCAAATCGACCCAAAATTAAGGGGGGTGGAGGAGGGTTAAAAATTAAAAATCTAGGCCGTTTGAGCAAACTCAACCAAATTTTATATACATAATCAGTGGGACCCCAGAAGTCTAAAAATGTAAAAACTAACTGTCCAAAATTGGGAGGGGGTGTAGGGTCCAAAAATGAAAATCTTGACCATTTACCAAACTCAACCAAATTTTGTATAAATAATCAGTGGGACACCAGAAGTATAAAAATTCAAAAACTACACCCCCCCCCCTTACATGAATATAAATAATTTTAGGGAGCAGGTTGTATGGTAAAGTCAAAGTGGATGGCCACATCAGAACACGTCAGCTTATTTTTTAATTGCAATTACATTGAAAACTTTGTGGGCAGTGATACGTCTTGATGATGGCTATAGCGAGTGTAAACGTTGGTAAAAATATAAATTAAGTTTTATTTCAATTTTATTTTATTTTGGCTGCGATTAAAAATCGACCTTTTTAACTGAATTTAAAATTAAAAATAATATTAATATATCGATTTTAACTGAATCAAAAAATTACCGAGCATCGTTCTAGGTGGAAGGTATCGATGCCCTTAATAGTTGGAAATCCGGTTTTAGGACATAAAACCGGAAATTAACATTTTTCATCTCTGAGATACAAGCTGCTCAAAGAGTCAGGACCCAGACAGGCCATCGCAATACTTCCCATTATATTCTATGAATATAAATGTGAAAGTAAAAAATCTTGAATATGGACTAAAAGTCTCGTTCTACAACCAATCTATAGGTATATAAGTTAATTCTGGTATATTTTAATTCTAAAGAATGTTTTTGAATTTAAATTATTCAACATAAAGTTAAGCAGGCCCTGTTTTATTACATATTTTCAATTTTTATTTATTATTTTTTTTTAATACATTATATTTTATATATATTAAATCATTTTGTCAGAGTGTGACGTCATACCGGCCAGTCCGAATTTTTTCGAGCCTCGTGTCCCATCAATCCCCCACTCCCAGCCCTTGGATTAACAAGTGCGTGCCTGTTTAGTTCGGTCCTGCAAGCCACGCTATAAACAACTCCCCCCGCCTCAACGCAATTTTAACCTATTTTTTCTTCAATTTTTGGGGTAAGTTTCTCTTTAAAAACTGTTTAATTTTAATTTTTAAACTATAATTAATCATCTGAAGTGAAAATTTTATCAATTAATCCACTGGAACATGAAAAATCCAAGGTTAGAGTGTGTCTTCTGCTGGAATTATAAATTTACATTAATTCCTGTGAATCCATTGTAATAGACTGATGAAGAGGGCAAAGTCTCGAAACTATAGTCTCATTATAAATATAATTTATAATTCCAGCAGAAGACATACTCTTTTATTGTCTCCTTCAATATATAAAAATTCTGCTACACTAGGCAAAAAACTTTCAATTTGATAAATACATATTTATATAAAATTTTCTTCCTAAATTTAGAATAATACTCTATCTATAAATCGTATTTTAGTAAAAATAAACATTTATTGAAACTTTAATATTTACCAATTACTAACTAAAATCTTTGTATTTACTATGTAGAGAACTGATTAGCTTTTTGGGTTTTTTATCTCTAGATATTCCGGAACATAAATTCAAATTTATTCAAAAATACATTACATTTTGAGATTTTAATTCGTTTCTATAATAATAAAAAAACAATAAAAAAATCGAATAGTTATTATGTTTTGAATTCAACGAAATTTCAAAAACAGTATTGCAGTTTAACTTTTCTCTAGAATTTCTCATTCCCTTGAAAACAAATCGCCTGAAGGGTAGGCTTTGTTTCAATCAGAACTTCACAAAACGGTTGCATAACTAACAGGCGCTTATTTTTTTTAATTTATTGTATTTCTAAAATTTTTTAAAATTATGTTAGATCATTTGTATCCATAGTAAAATAAAAAGAATCGTAGGGAATTTGGATAAATTGTAATAAAAACACAGAGTTTTTCTTAAGTGGGTCAGACGTGTCGTCAATTTATTTTGACTTTCGCAGTCTCATTCTATCAAACTTTGTGAAAAACAGTTTTACTACAAAATTATATTTCTTTTTAAAATGACGGTGTAATAGTTCCATAGTTTTTCTTTTTTAGATGCTATTTGTACTGTCTATGTTTAGAAATCGTTTAATTTAAAATTATGAAAAATTCCACAAATTTCCTCATTTTCACATTATCGTCTTAAAAAAAAATCGAATCTGATATCTCACCTATTTTAGGAATTTTGGAAATTATATGGTAAACCACTAGAGAACATATTCAGAAATAAAAAGTCTTTTTAATTTTTGAATACAGTCACTAAAAAAATAAATCATTCTAGTTAGTTTCATAGATTATAAGTACACAAATATTCGTATACAAAGTCATTTCCAAAAAACTAAAAACGTTATTTACTACTGAAAATGTTCAACCACAGGGGGCCAAAATAAATTCAGCTTGAATATAAAATTCTTTGACCCTCTCATAGGGGTTGTTTCCACTGACCAAAATGTCAGTGAACAATATTTGTTCTTTTATACCCAAAGAGGTAGAGATTTATTGTTTATTTTGACATGAAATGCCTTGATCGTTTGTCAATTGGAATTTATCATGGACTCAGAAATATGAAAAAAACAAGATTTTTTTTAATATATAAAGATTTCATCCTACATAATTCTACAGAACTCGAGACAGATGAAAAATTTATATAATAAATAAAGATTTATAAAATAAATCGCTATAGCAACCACTTTTAGTAATAATTAAAATTTATCAGATAAATACGTAACTTAATTTGGAGGATTTTATGTAAAGTACCTGGCCACCGAGCGATACTCGGTAAATTTTGCTTACAGTTAATACCTATAAAATAATCCCCAATTTGACTATTAATGGCAACCTCTACTGAAAACGTGGAAGAATCGAATTAAAATCAAAAAGACTAAATTCTTTTATGGCAAACAACTCAAGCTTGAGAAAGAATTTAGTCTTTTTGATTTTAAGTCGATTCTTCCACGTTTTCAGTAGAGGTTGCCATTAATAGTCAAAACATCAAAAATGGAATGCAATAAGGTTATTCCTCTAGTATTAGATAAGAATCGATCGTTATTTTTGATTTTAAGCCGATTCCTCTATGTCTTCAGCAATGGTTACCAATAAAAACCGAAACTTCAAAAATCCAATATAGAATTGTTATTCCTAAAGTACTAGATGAGAATCAATCGCTATTTTTGATTTTAGCTCGATTCCTCCAAGTCTTCAGCAAAGGTTACCAATAAAAACCGAAACGTCAAAAGTCAAATATAGAATGGTTATTCTTCAAGTACTAGATGAGAATCAATCGTTATTTTTGATTTTAAGTCGATTCCTCCATGTCTTCAGTAATGGTAACGGATAAGAAAACAACGCGGTTGCTATGGTTACTGATAAAATTTCCTCCAAAATTTTTACCATTTCACAGAGAGAAGCCTAACCATTCTTAGTTAAGTTAGGTTAAATGAGCTATCTTAAAACGATCAAATGAATAAATTTTAAAGAATTAAGGACCTTTTGACATTCTTCATCCAAATTGAACCAAATTTTAGTTTTAGCCTTCTAACAATGTTTGAAAAAAATTAAGTGACTTTTTCATTAGTTATCCTTAAGGAACTTTTTATACTCTTAATCAAAATTGATCAAAATTTTAGTTTTAGCTTTCTAACGACAATTTGAATATAAATTGGCATGTTCTGATGTGGCCATCCACTTGACTTTACTATACACCCTGACGGTTCTCATATATTTAATAAAATTATTTATAATCATGTAGGAGGGGCTAGTTTTTGCATTTTTAGACTACTGAAGGCCTACTGAATATGTATACAAAATTTGGTTGAATTTCTTACAAGGGCCAAGATTTTCATTTTTTTGATCCCCCCACTTTATGCTGTTGGTTTTTGCATTTCTAGACTTCTAGGGACCCCCTGATCATGTATACAAAATTTCTTTGAGTTTATTCAAATGGCCTAGATTTTTATTTTTTGAGCCCCCCCTAATTTTGGCCCCAGAAAAAATTATTTTCGATATTATAGGTTCATTTTATAGTATATTTCATTTTTCTTGTTTTCTTAGTTTGAAAATATTATAATTTTAATTTTTAACCCCCACCCCCACTTAATTTTAGGTCAATAAACTCCAAAAATCACCTCTTTATCTTAATGCACCAAAACTAAATATGAAATTTAGTTTTGATATTCACTACTAGTTTTTGAGGTAGTGCGTCTTCAAAATTTTGGTAACGCACTAACGTACTAACAGACATTTTGACAAAACAGTTATTATCTCGAAAAATATAATTTTTTCGATGTTTACTTATTAGGGTTTTTTGAAGACTGAATACCATGGTTACACCAAATTTTTTAAATCAAAATAGTTTCAACTGTTTCTGAGATATTTCGACAAAACAAAGCAAAAAAACAGTTTTTTCATGGACGATTACAACAATATTTGACCATACCCTGTATACTACATAGAGTCTAGTTAATAGACTCTATTCTCAGGCCAAAAGAAATATCAGAAAAATCGAATTTTCCAATGGAAGCTATCGAAAACACATTTGTACCAAGCTTCATATTTCTATCTTAAACAGCTCATAGGCAGGTTATGATAACTTATAAAGTCTTGTAAAAGTTTTCTACATTTCTTTTCAATTTTTCCATTCATTTTAATTAGAGATTTTTGAGAGATAAATTTGGTAGATATAGAATTTACGAGTAATTAGTGAAAGTCTTTAGACGCTGAAGACAAAGTATTTCGGCGTGTGTATTGATAAAATTAAGGCATATAGCCCATTTCTAACTCAGAAGAAGAATAAATGATTGATTTTTATGATAAGTAATGAGCTCATGTTTATGAAATTACTTATTAAATTTGACTCAATAAAATTCTACAATATTTAATTTTTTCTAATAAAAACTACTCTGCAGATCGTTACTATCTCTATGAATATTATTTTATAACTTTGGTGTCTCCATAAAAAGTTTTCCACAACTGGAATAAATAGAACAACTGCTTTTCTATTAAATTTTGACCTGTCTCAGGCCATCGAACAGCGAGATATTTTCCATTTAGTTTCATATTTAAAAAAAAGATTGACGAGCCGGTTGCATACTCTCAAGGAGTTCCCATGAATTTGATTTTCTTTCTTTATTTAAAACTCCTGCTAGCACATTTTAACTTTCAAAAAATATATTAAAAATTTATTTTTCGATTTTTATAATGCGAAGTTGATCTAATCTATCTATATATATATATATATATATATATATATATATATATATATATATATATATATATATATATATAAAAATTAAGATTTTGTCTGTACATTGCTCCAAATCACGCCAAATTTTGGTTGCACACATTTCAAGCAAAGTTATGAACGAAAACACCCTCAACAAAATTCCTGTCTATATGTCTGTCTGTCTGTCTGTTTCAGCGGTTTCCGAAAAGTTGCTCACGATTCACGTCAAAACGGCTGAAGGGATTATTATGAAATTTCATATTTACATCAGATGTCTTCTAACTTATGTTTTTAGCTATATAACGTTTTGATATTTTGACCAGAGAAGGGGGTTTGGGGGGGGGAGTACGAATGAAAATTATCAAATAACTCCTAAACTATTAACTCTATTAAAAAAATTTCCCCAAAAAATCACTCAAAAAAAAAGGGGGGGGGGGGGGTGAAAAAATGTAAATTCTTGCCCTTGGAGCAAACTCAACCAAATTTTGTATACATAATCTCTGGGCTTCTAGAGAGCTAGAAAAACAAAAACTAACCAACCAAAATGGGGGAAGGATCAAAAAATTAAAATTCTTTCTCTTGGGCCAAATTCAACCAAATTTTGTATACATAAACTGTGGGCCACTAAAAGGCTAGAAATGCAAAAGCTGGGTGCGGGGGGTGAGTGCGGGGGTGGAATGGGAGTGAGGAGCGAGGCGGAGTAGGGTGGGGGTCCAGTGGGTGGTGCGAGGTGGGGTCCAGGGGGCATAGCGCGGGTGGGGTCCGGGGGGCTAGGCAGGGGTGTGGTGCGCAGGGTTGGAGGGCACGGGGTTGGGTCCGGGGTGGAGGGGAGGGGTGCGGGTGACGGTGTGGGGGCCGGGGTTGGGAACGGGTGCGGGGTGCTGGAGGGGTTTTGGGGTGGGTGGGTTAGTGGGCGGAATGGAGTGTTGTGGTGGGTGGGGGTCCAGGGGGCGTGCTCCCTGGCTAGCAAGAGGGACGCCGAAGGCGGGCCTTTCAGCTAGTATAAGATATAGTATAAGAATTAACAAGTTGGATCCATTTTCTTATACACTGACTATTTATTATTTTATTTTTTCATATTACAGCGAAATTACATTTCAATTAATATCTTTATTAGTTTTTAAGGAATTTGGTGTTGGTACTTGGTGAAACATTTTTTAAAATTATTGGATAAAAATACTTGGTAGGTTTCACATTAAGATATAAAAAAATAAAACGAATTTATTTTTGGAGAATCTTTAATCTCCAAAAATAAATTCGTTTTATTTTTTTATATCTTAATGTGAAACCTACCAAGTATTTTTATCCAATAATTTTAATATCTTTATTATTCATTCTAGATAATATTATATTTAAAATTGTTTTTAAATTTGATTAATATTTTCTTTCCATTTAACATTGAATTTTACTTTAATCTTTGGGATCTGTTTACTTATTTGTGTTAATTTTTTTTGGAAATCTTCTCTTAGTCGTATTCTATTAAAGAAATAATTTAACAAATTATTTTTGTTCAAACTCTTACATTTTAGGCCCCTGAAGGAAAAGCTAAATCCAATTAATCCCCCCCCCCCACTGTTTTTATATAAAATAGTATTTTTGATAATATTTTCTTTTTTTATTTAATATTAATTTTTCGAGAATTTCTATTTGATAATCTTCTCACTATCACAAAGAAATGGTTTCAGAGTAAAATATTATTATAGAAGGTCTTTTACGATTTTACTTATATTTTATAATAATCTATCTCATTGCACTTTGCTGTTTAATTGTCTTGATATTCTCAAACATTATTCCCTGAAAATTATCAAATTATTTATTCATTTTATTAGAATTTCAATCATTTTAAAATAAAAAAATAAAATATTTCAAATAATTTTATTAAACTAGATTTATTCTTAAATATCGAAAAGCTTTTCACAAGACTAATATAAAGCAAACGTTATTATTTTAGTTAATCGATTATACCTAAAAAAATAAATTCAATAAAAGCAAGGTGATTTTGGACATCCTTAACGCATTAGCATACACTTTGCATCCACGTATATTTCTTAAGGTAAAATCAAAAATTGACTCTACCTGTTTTCATATATAAACTAATAGAGATATAGACTTGTTTTCTTTTTTTGTTTTTTTTATTGAAAGTATTATTTGACGGATTGAATTGAAAAAATATCTCAACAGTAAAAAAATTATTTTCTATAGTTTATTGGGTAAATGTATCGAAGAGTCGCTAGGCTTAACTTAACACCTGGTGCGAACCTAAAGTCATCTAAAAATCGGCCCGAACTAAAATCAACCAATATGTTTTCTACATTTGATTCAATCGCGAATCTAATGTAGGGAATTTTTGTCAAATATTGAGTGAAAATAATATCTGAACTTATATATTTCTAACTTGAAATAATGATATTAAATAAATTTTATAATTTTACTCATTAATATATCAAAGAATAATTGATACGTCAACGAGAATTATTTTGACCGCGATTATTTGAAAAAGATATTTATCGCGAGACTACTGCGGATTACGCTATCAGAGTCTGCGGAGTCTTAAGTCTGGACCAAGAGAGAAAAGATGTGATCCACTTAACTACAATCAACAAGACAAGAAAATATTCGAATAATTAATGGCAAGCATCTAACATGCTAATAGATCAAGCGCTCTGGACTGGGAGATTAAATATATAACATCTGAGATTTCAAATTCTCTTGGTGATCCATCCGAATGTCTAGCGGGCTATACGCGAAATGACGTTGGATTGTAGCTAAGTGGATTACATCTTTTTCTCTCTTGGTTCAGACTTAAGACTCCCCAGACTACAATAGAGTAATCTGCAGTAGTCTCGCGATAAATATCTTTTTCAAATAAGCGCGGTCAAAATAATTCTCGTTGACGTATCAATTATTCTTTGATATATTAATGAGTAAAATTATAAAATTTAAAATCAACCCCTAAGCGAAAAACCGAGTCGAACTGGATTTTACCAAATCGATATGATCTTTAGTCTGCCAAAAAATACGATGATTTTATCATAATTTCTCTTTTTACACGCTTTATATTAGCTTCACCTGTATGTATGTATTTATTTATCAATGTATCAATGTGACTTTCGTTCTGTTAAATCTAATCAATTCAGCCTTAATCTGAATGTAAAAAAAACTACATGAGAAATTTCATTTTGATATTCACACTAGTTTTTAAGCTAGAGCATAGTCAAAATTTGGTAACGTACGTACTAACAGACATTTTGACAAAATAATTAATATCTCGTAAAACTTAATTATTATTATCATTTCTGTCCATAATTTGTATTAATATGAAAGTTAATAATGTTTATCAGCCAAAAAAAGTCACTCATAAAAACTTGTCCTTATTTTTCAATTATAAATATCTTTCAAAGTAAAACTTAATTTTTTTGATGTTCAGTCATTAGATCTTTTTTCTAGACCAAAACGCCATGGTTTTTCTTAATTTATTTTTTTATTGAAATAGTTTCAGCTATTTTTGAAATATTTAAAAAAAAACGAAAACACTTTTTCCATGGACGATTACTATACTTGACCATACCCTGTATGTTTTTTTCATCTTCGGTAGGTATAATCACACAACTTTCACATTAGTTTCTCCCTTATTTGAAATAATCATACGAATTTTCTTTTTCAAATTATTTTAATATTCCCTTAAGTTTTTTTTGGGGGGGCCTGGTTACGTTTTTTCGGAAAATTTCTCTCTCTATATGTAATGTGCATAAGATGAATCTTAATATATATATTTATTAATATCGAATTCATATTTTAAATTTGAATTTTCGCATTGTTTGAACAATCGATTTTTTGAATCTTTGATACTTATTGTTTTGATTATTAGAATTTGAATTCAACAATTCGAGGCGACCGAGTTGAATTATTTTATATTCTAAGCCAATGTCATTAATACCGCCCTTACATTTCAATGCAATTTGGATTAATTTTCCAGTCGATTTTTTGATGGATAATTTTTGAAAAGTTTTTTTTTGGGCCAGGTTAAGTTTTTTCGGGAAATTTCTCTCTGTATAGGTAATATGCATAAGATGAATCTTATATTATTTATTGATCTCGAAATCATATTTTAAATTTGAATTTTCGCATTGTTGGAACAATCGATTTATTGAATCGTTGAGACTCATTGTTTTGATTATTGAATTCAACAATTCTAGGAGTCCGAGTTGAATTATTTTATATTCTAAGCCAATGCCATTAATACCGCCCTTACATTTCAATGCAATTTTGATTAATTTTCCAGACGATTTTTTGATGAATAATTTTTGAAAAGTTTAGATTTTGCATTTTCCTAACTATTTAATAATGTGAAGTGAAATTTTATAAAATTATTCAAACAGAAAGTTGTAAATTTGAAGGTAAGCTTTCAAGATATTAACCCATGTTGTACTATTAGTGTTTGTGTGTGTGTGTTGTAAGCCTAAAGTTAATACTTACTAGTTTTCGTTATTTTCTATACGTCTATCTTGTTTTCTCTTATAATTATAATATATTAATTTCTTCTTTTCTATAGGCAAATGCAAATACCAGTGGAGAGAGACAATATATTGGTTCATACTTTCTCTCATCCTTCCTGAGTGAAAGTGAATTCTCCCAGTCATCGGTTTCAATGTACGTAATTTTTACATCTCAATAAAAATAATCGTTTACCTACTCAATTTAATTGAAATTATATAAAAATAATAAAAATAAAAACATTTAATTCTGTTAAATTCCGCAAACATTTCTCTACAAAAATAATTAAGATTAAAAAGTCAAAAAATAAATTATATTTTAAAATAATGGCCATCCACTATATGAGAGGTTAGTTTTACACTTCTGGGGGGCACTGATTATGTATATAACATTTGGTTGAGTTTGATACAAGGGCATAAAATTTCATCCCCCACCCCCATTTTGGGCGGTTAGTTTTTGCATTTTATGACTTCTGTGGTCCCACTGATTCTGTATACAAAATTTGGTTGAGTTTGGTACAAGAATCTATATTTTCAATTTTTGAACCCCCCCCATTTTAGCGGTTAGTTTTTCCATTTTTAGACTTCTGTGGGCCCATGGATTATACCACATATACAAAATTTGGTTGAGTTTGGTATAAGGACCTATATTTTCATTTTTGACCCTACACTTCCACCTTCTCCCTATTTTGGGCTGTTTGTTTTTGCGCCCAGGGATTATATATACAAAATTTGGTTGAGTTTGGTACAAGGGTCTAATTTTTTAATTTTTTGACCCTACACTCCCCCCATTTTGGGTAATTAGTTTTTGCATTTTTAGACTTCTGGGGGTACACTGTTGTTTTTATCTTGATGCGCCTTAATTTAATTTTTGACATACTATGAGCCGATAGACTAGGCTTGAATTAAGCTGTCCCATGTTCGATTTTTTACTGAGTTCAAAATACTTTCTTTAACAAGTTAGTATATGAGTATACATGTAAGTATACCGGGTGAGTTTTTTTGTTCTGAGACAGTCTAATAACTCAAAAACAGTGCATCATATGAAAAAAGTTCCAAATAAAAGTTTATTTATATCCCCAGATAGCACACATTGGTACTATGTACGTCCATAGCTCGTCCACGAGCGGACGTATGTACGTCCTTTTTATGCCCATTTTTGTGCCGCTGTACGTATAATGGACGTACACAGGACATCCAGATTCCCCAAAACGTACGTCCCTCATATGTCCAGTTCGTCCATTTTACGTCCGCATTTGGCATCCTTTTTACGTCCGTTTGGTGCAGTTTTACGTTCTATGTATGTACATAGTACATCCAATTTGCCATGCATGTACGTTTGGTGTACGTTCTGTTTGTCCATTGTTCCCCCCCCCCCACCCCTACAACAGCCTATAGGTGTACGGTTTCTTACCTAATAGGTGCTTTATTGCCCTTTTTCCATCAGCTACGATAATATTTTAATAATAAAATGGGTATAAAAAAATAAATTACTCGGGTTTTTCATTAAATTATATTTTTATTAATCATTGAAAATTTAGGTGTAGTACAACACATAATATTTATTATTACTATTTTGATGATAAATTAAATGTAAGTGATTTATTTAAAAATTTTTTTTAACAAATCCCTTTCTTTAGCTCTGCGCAACCATTTCGCAATTGTTTCCTCTGCAGACTTTTTTGTTCCAAAACTTTCAGCAGCTTCTGTAAAGCAAATACACCAATGTTTTGTTAGTACAAGTGGGATATGACATTTCATTCTATTATTTACAATAAAAAAAATTATAATATACAAAAATAACTTTTACCTATTAATGCAGCAGTGATTCTGAGATCACAAAATCTTTTTTTCTCTTCTACCTAACCAGCTGTATTCCGCTGCTAAACTGTCGTCTAAATAGCGAATCATAACTCGTTTGGTTAATTCGTACTGATTATTTCCTCCTATTTTTTTTATTTCATTAACCTGCAATAAATAAAGAATAATAAAATTAAAGCTAAATATATAATCTAATTCAATATATATTTCATATACTACCGTTTTTAACAAAAATTGCTGATGAAGAATTTGCTTTATCGATTTTTCTGTAACAAAATAGAGTAATAATATATATTGAAAGGTTCTTCTTCAGTAGCAGAATTATTTTAAAATTAAAGAAGGCATTAAATGAATTTATTTGTCTTATGCTAGAAAATAAATTTTATTACTTATGATTTTTCTACCAACAAATCCTTGTTATTCAATTGTAATAAGATAGATAAAGAGGGCAAAACCCTCGAAAATATAGTCTCTATATAAATAATAAAATTAATACAATTTATTTTTTTATCGAGTTGTGTTTGAGATAATAATTTTTCTAAACAATTTAAATTCCTCTGGAACTACAAAGTAATGAATAATAGCGAATATAATTGATTTTTCGTTTAAAAAGATATCGGTTTTGTTTTGAAATTCAATCTTTTTCTAGGATATTTTAAATAAGAATTTTAAAATATCCTTTACAAAAAGGGAATGAAATAAAATTTCTATAATATTTTTAATAAAGTGAAAACATAAAACTAATGAATTAATCTTAATTAAAGTAATTAACATAAAAAAAGGCTGAAAACTCTCAAGTTTGAACAGGGCGCTGTTTAGCATTATTTCTTAAAAAGTCAAGTTAACATCTTTAAAATCTTAAATAAATTTTCTTTTTAATGAAAATAAACCGTTTTCACTAATAAATGATTGAAAAATTAAGAGTTAAATATAGTGTAACTTTTAGTCTATAAATTTGCCAAAAGTAATCAATTAAATAAATAATATTATTATTATTTTTTTTTTAAGGACTATTTAATTAAGATTTAAATAAATAATATTATTTTTTTTTTTTTAATATTAAATTAAAAATCAAAATATTTTAAGAACAAATTAAATCAAGAAAAAAATGACCATGCGATGTATATAAAAAGGAATTTTTTACCAATATATTTATTATTTTGTTTAAAAAAAAAATTTCTTTATTATGCGTCCAAACCATATTTGAAAATATAGAAAAAACTTTTATGCACTCTTTTTGGGCTGTAATACGTTAATACATGGAACGTACTGCTCGTACGTAATGCGTACGAAGTGAAATGTACGTCCATGGGTTGTCCATTTTATGTCCATGGACGTAAGTACGTAAAATGGACCTAAACCGTACGTACTATGTACATGGTGTGCTATCTGGGTCAAGGGGGAAACTAAACTACGCTATTGTCGACCTAGAACAAGCTTTCAAGGGTATTTTAAGGTCAAGTTCTGTTTTTTAAATGGAAACCTATATATTTCTTTACATTGCCTAAATTTACAAAATAAAACTGAACACCTTTCATAATAACCATTTTTTATGCCTCAGGAACTCATTTCTGATGAGTACGTGGATTGCGACCACGGGGTTATCCGAGCTAAGTCTGACATTGCTTCCACTTACTTGTGTCAGGCTTCTCTTTTCTCTCTCCTATACGGCCTCCCTTGGCCAACTCTTGTTTTTTTTTTTTTTTTTTACCGACTCCGACGCTATTAGGTTTTCGAGTGCTAGGAGTTGATTTCCTTTTTCATTTTTCTTCTCTTCAACATGTGGAAGGCAACGGGAAACCACCACATTACAAATCCCGAGAATATGCAACATGACGATTTCTCTTCGAGTAAAGAATTCCGGAGGTAAACTAGCCCCTCGTTCGGATCTCCGGGAAGGGGCTACCCGAGGAGAGACCATCATAAAGGGAAAAATAAATAATGACTTTCTACGAGTCGGAGCGTGGAATGTTAAGACGCTAAGGGGAGACGATAAACTAGTGAATTTAAAGCGGGAAATGGATAGACACAAATTGGACATTATTGGGATTAGTGAAATGAGATATCCAGAAGAGGGAGATTTTTGGTTCGAAAACAGCCATAGAATCATTCACACGGGGGGCAGAATGGGAGGGCAGGAGTGGGCATTATTATGAATAAAAAATAGGGCAAAGGGTAAAGAATTATCTACAGGTAAGCGAAAGGATTGTTATGATTACAGTGGATTCGAAACCGAAAGATACTGTGATAATCCAGGTATACATGCCTACTACATCATATGAGGACCAAGATATAGAAGAAATGTACGAACAAATTGAAAACCTGATGAAGCGCGTTAAAGGGGATGAAAATTTAATAATTATGGGGGATTGGAATGCAAGAGTAGGAAAAGGCAAAGAAGGAAAAGTGGTGGGCGAACACGGTCTAGGAAATAGGAATGAAAGGGGCGAAAGATTAATTGAATTTTGCAGTAAGCACAGTCTAGTAGTAGCAAACACACTCTTCCAACACCATCCAAGAAGGATCTACACGTGGAAAATGCCGTTAGACAAGGGGAGATTTCAAATAGATTACATATTAGTCAGACAAAGATTCAGAAATCAATTAAAGGACTGCAAAAGTTATCCTGGGGCTGATATAGCTAGTGATCACAATCTAATTGCGATGAAATGCCAACTAAAATTTAAAAACTAATAAAAAAGGGGCGGTCGCGAAAAAACTGGGATATATCTAAATTAAAAAATAAGGAAACCCAAAAACTCTTCGAAAACGTAATGAATAAGAAACTGGAAGAAAAAACACACACAAATAATAAAGAAGATGAAATCGAACAAGAATGGAATGACATGAAATCAAGCCTGACCGAAACAGCTAACGAAGTCCTTCAATCAAAGAAAAACGAAATTAAAAAGCCATGGGTAACAGACGAAATACGGCAACTGATTGACGAACGAAGAAAATTTAAGAACAGAAAAGACGAAGAAGGGAAAGAAACATATAAAAAATTAAGATGGAAAGTTATAAGAGAATGTAGAAAAGCAAAAGAAAAAATGATTCAAGAAAAATGTAAAGAAGTCAACGAAAATCTAGTATTGGGAAAAGTTGATGTAGCCTATAGGGCAATAAAAAGAAATTTTCAAGAAGACAAGCCAAAAAGCAAGAACATAAGAGATAAAGGAGGCCACATTATTCTAAACGAAAACGAACAGGCAAATAGATGGAAGGAACACCTAGAAGAACTCTATGGAGAAGAAAAAACAATGAACCCAATAGAAGAAGAAGAATCTGTGGACGAAAACGAATTAGGAGACCCCATACTCAGGTCAGAATTCGAGACAGCTTTGAAGGAACTAAAAAATAATAGAGCACCCGGAATAGACAATATACAAGCTGAAATCCTAAAGAACTCTGGAGAAAAGGCACGTGACAAACTTTTTGAACTAATTAGCAAAATCTATAAATTGGGAATCATCCCAAAAGATTTCGAAAAAAACAAAATAGTCACACTTCCCAAAAAGACAGGCGCGGATAAATGTGAAAATTTCAGGACCATTAGCCTAACCTCACATGCCTCCAAAATCCTAACCAAAATAATCCAAAGAAGAATAGAACAAAGAGTTGAAGAAAATCTGGGGAAGACCAGTTCGGCTTTAGAAGAAACAGAGGCACCCGAGAAGCAATTCTCTCTCTTAGACTAATAATAGAAAGGGCTTTTATCAGGGAAGAATCTGTCTACATCGGATTCATAGACCTAGAAAAAGCATTCGATAACGTCAATTGGGAAATTATGTTTAAAATATTAAAACAGGCGGGAATAAAATTCAGAGAGAGAAGACTAATCTACAATCTATATCAAAACCAGACGGCAATTATAAATATTGGTGATGAACAAAGAGAAGCCAAAATAAAAAAGGTGTAAGACAAGGATGTGTGCTGTCACCCATGATTTTCAACTTATACATAGAAGAAGCGATTAAAGAATTCAAAGACAAAATTGATACAGGTATAGAAATCCAAGGTCAAAAGATCGCTATGTTAAGATTTGCCGATGACATTGCCCTTCTAGGAAGCAATAAAAAAGAATTAGAGGACGCCTTGAATGGAATTAACCAAATCCTAATAGAAGAAATCAAAATGAAAATAAACAAGAATAAAACCAAGGTCCTAGTATGTACAAAAAAAGAACAAACGAGACAGGAATGCATCAAAATTAACCAAGAAAACCTAGAAGGAGTTAAGGAATTCCGCTACCTAGGAAGTAAAATAACATGGGATGGGAGGAGCAAAACGAAATTAAATCAAGAATTGCCCAAGCAAAAATGGGGTTTAATTCAAAACAAAAACTACTATGCTCCTCCTCAATCAGCTTAGCAAACAGGAAGTTGCTATTGAAGACATATGTATGGAGCATAGCCATGTACGGGTGTGAAACCTGGACAATTGGAAAAGCGGAGAGAAAGAGATTGGAGGCTTTCGAAATGTGGTGCTACAGAAGAATGATGAATATCAAATGGATGGATAAAATCACAAATGAAGAAGTTCTTGGAAAAATCGGAGAAAGAAGAACCTTGTGGAAGAGTCTGAAGAAGAGAAGAGGTCAGATGATGGGGCACACACTGAGACATGGGGGACTGCTTAGGGATATCTTGGAGGGGGAGGTGGGAAAGAAAAGGGGAAGGGGAAGACCCAGATTAGAATATTTCAACCAAATAATTGGGGATATGGGATGCCAGACATTTAGAGAGGTTAAACAGCTGGCGGAGGACAGAGTCGAGTGGAGACGGATTGTTGCATCAAACCAGTCTTAGGACTGTATACTCAATGATGATGATGGGGGCACACTGATTATGTATACAAAATTTGGTTGAGTTTGCTGAAATGGCCTAGATTTTTAATTTTTAACTCCCCTCTCCACCCCCCGTTAATTTTGGGTCGATATGCACACAAATCTAATCAGCTCTTAATTCAATGGACCAAAACTACGTGTGAAATTTGGTTTCGATATTCACACTAGTTTTTGAGCTAGCTCGTCCACAATAATTTGGTAACGCACAGAATAACAGAATAACAACCTAACAGACATTTTGATAAAACAGTTATTATCTCGAAAAATATAATTTTTTCGAAGTTCACTTATTAGGGCTTTTTTGTAGACTGAAATGGTATGGCTTCGCCCAATTTTTGTAATCAAAATAGTTACAGCCGTTTTTGAGATTTTTCGAAAAAAAGAAGCAAAAAATAAACACTTTTTTCATGCACGATTACAACATGGTATGGTAAATAAATGTGGACTAAAAACTAAAAATCACACTTCAAAAAGTAGTACAAAATAATGTAAAATCAAAAAGCATGGGCACTTTATCTAAATTATTTAAAAGTACATTTTTCTGCGCCCTAAACTTTTTTGATTATTACATTATTTTGTACTTTTTAGAAGCGTGTTTTTTTTTATTAAGTACTAGCTGACGACCGGGCCACCGGCCCGGCGTCCACTAGCCCCTGGCGGGGAGCGTCTCGTTCATACCAATTTAATAATTGCAATTTAAAATCTTACTGTGAGTATCGAAGAAGAATGTGCTGAATGAAATTGGTTCAAAAGCAAGGAAGAATAAGGGAAAGATTTATTTAACACATTGCACTAAGCACGATCACTATCTGACCAATCAGAATCGTTCTAATAATTTAACGCTTTGGCATTGGCTATGCACTGGCCAATCAGATCGTTTCCACATACATATCCACATACTTTTCTATTTTATATATATAGATAGATAGATAGATAGATAGATAGATAGATAGATATAAAAAGACCGTTTCATAGTAAAGTTCAGCTTTTTTTGTTTCAAAAATTTTATAATTTAAATTTTTTGAATCCAACACCCAAATTTTGGGTCAATATCAATATGTATTGTTTGTACATATATAATTATTCTTGTAAAATCTTAAAAAACTACCTACTAAGCGAAATTTGGGACAGTTCATTTAACGAGTCTAGATATAGCAAAAATTGGTCCCCTAATAAATATTCACGTAAAATCTTAAAGAACTACTATGCGAAATTTGGGACAGTTCATTTAACGAGTCTAGATATAGCGAAAATTGGTCCCCTAATAAATATTCACATCTCCTTTTAAATATAGGACTCTTCCACGATAAATCTCAGCTTGATTCTTGTTTTGAAAATTCTCTTTTAAATATAAGACCCTTTCATAATTAATTCTGGCTTTCTTGGTGTGAATATTTAAAATTTTTAAGAATTCCTTCTCCCTGATGTTTCAATCAAAATTTAATAAGCATTTAATTTAATCCCAATATATATAAAAAACTTAAATGTGAAATTTCATTTTGATACTCTCTCAATGGTAAAGCGTACTCAAAATAACGTCTATAATAATTTAAAGATGATAGAATTTAAGAGTATAAAGGATCAACTAATAAATGTGGACTTCGCCCATTCTTCACGATGTTTGTCTTTTAATCAAAGCTTCCTCAGGTTCTTGACATTGTGCCAGCTAGCAAGTCAGTTTCATGGATGAGATGACAGATTGGAATTGTCTTTGAGACTGTGTGAACGGGCTTTAGTTCAATAGTTGATTTGTTTTTGTTATACTCCTGAGACAAAGTAATTAATGACAAAGCGTTTATGTTCTATAACGAAATTTTCACTTGATACCTACATTGTCAAAAGCATGAGGAAGCTTTGATTAAAAACGTCGCGATTGATGATGTGCTAAGTCTACACGTATTATTTGAACCTTTGTCTTCTGAAGTCCTAACATCATTAATTATGGAAAAACTCACCTAAAATACTATTGGTGTTTCAAAATAGTATATAATACGTAATAAAATGATCTATTTTTTTCGCTGGTGATTTTACTAAAATCCATAAATTCTTTATAATTGTTTACGCATTAAGGTAGTTCTTTATCAACAATCCAGACAAAAAGTTTTAGCCTCGTAACCACTCTGTACATATGAATGGTTCTAAAGTTTTAGGTTATGATTTTTTAACGTGACTGTACTTAACACACTACTATATCCTCTTTATGAATGGATCGTTTTGGATTATTCTTATATCCCCTCCACTAAAAATAATCGCCCAAATGTGTTTTTTTTTATTTTTTATTAAAACTACGAGGTAAATAATTTCAATTTTTTTTTCAAGTTACTCCGAATATATTATTCTAACAAATATTAGTTTTTCATCAAGATGGTCAAAGTCCTTCAATGAAAAAAAGAAAAAATAATGATCATTTTCTCACCCTTTCCCAATCTACTTCATATGTAAAATTTCATTTTTAATTGCTCTTATTTCATGTTTGGTAAGGAGCGGACCCAGGAATTTTTTTATGGGGGGGGGGGGAGAATGTATATAAGGTGCCCGATGTATATGAGATCTACTTTTTATCTCGAAAGTGTGTCGCGATCAAATTGTCCAAGCGGGGGGGTCAGAGACGGCCCCCTCCACACACACCACACACATAGAACTTTATTTTCAATTTTAAAATTTAAAAAAAAAAAAATTTTTACAAATTTTTTTTACAAATTTCATATCTCATATTTTAAGTTCATTAAAATAAAAAAAATAAAAAAAATTGTTATAAATTCCCTGTCGATTTGGCCGCCGTTTTTTGGCCTCTGCGTGCGACGCACGTGTTGCACTCCCACCAGGCACGGGCCTGTATGGGGGGGAGGCGGTCGCCCCCCCGCCCCCTGGATCCGCCCTTGATGTTTGCGTGTGATTGTAAACTGGTAAATCCTCTTCAAATTTTCACATTGTGTTTATTATGCTTTTAATAATAATAAAGCGGTTTGTTCTACAGCATGCGCCGTTTTCCGCATCCAACACGCCAATTCTCTCTATTCAGAATGTCTTGCTCTTGTAGTTGCCTACTGGTCATTGCCTCATCTACTCCCTGCTTCCACATTCGTCTCGGTCTTCCTCTTCTCCTCCGTCTTTCCGTGGGCATCCAGGTCCATATTTTATGAGGCCACCTATCTTCCGGCTTTCTTTTGAGGTGTCCATATCATATTAATCTCTATTATGCTTTTAATGCTTTAAATTCCAAGTTTCGAAGACTTCTTGAATTTTTGCATTTGTGAAAGAACTACCTTAATGCTATCCAGAAAAATCAACAAAGCTCGAACAATGGTGTGAATAGCTCTCCTGCGTATGACCTCTTAGTTACGTTACTGCAAAGGGTGCAAAAAGAAATTATTTCGGGATATTTTAACAAGATTATATTTAACCACCTCAATATAAAATATTAATTTAAATAAATATATTATTTTCTTTGTAATGAAATTTTATTTTTCTATAGAAATCGAAAAATTACTCTTAAGGGCTTTTTAAAATATTCTCTGTTATAAAGCAGGGGTGCCACGGAGGGGTTAAGACGCAGAGTGTGTCATTGAAATTTCTCTGGAGGGCGGGGGTTGAAAATTAATGCATTATATACTAAATCGCCAAGTCTTATTACTCCAGCAAAAGCTCTTCTAATTCTTTAGAAGTGAATGAAATGGGGGGAGGGGGGGGGGGAGTAGAGTCATGAAGATAGGGTGAGGATGGGGGGGGGCAACCCAACAAAAAAATAATATTTTCAAAATATTTCAACGAAATTATATTTTTTTAATTTATATATAAAATACATATTTAAATAAAATTTTAATCTTTAAAGTATACGTGTTTGGGACAAGGGGCTTTGGTGGAGGGCATAGGGGACTTTAGTTCCACCCCTGATAGTCAAAATTACTTTTTTAACTAAAAATACATTATTTTAAACACATTCTTTATGTTTTACTTTACCATACAGGGTATGGTCAAGTATTATTCTAATTGTTCATGAAAAAGTTTTTTTCGAAATATCTCAAAAAAGGCTGAAACTATTTTGATTAAAAAAATTGAGAGAAACCATGGTATTTTGGTCTACAAAAAGCCCTAATAAGTAAACATCGAAAAAATTATATTTTTAGAGATAATAATTGTTTTGTCAAAATGTCTGTTGGTTACCTAGTTAGTCTGTGCGTTACTAAATTTTTGTAAACGAGCTAGCTCAAAAACTAGTGTGAATATCGAAACAAAATTCCACATCCATGTAGTTTTAGTGCATTGAGACTAAGAGCTGATTAGATTTTGGTGCGTATCGACCCAAAATCAAGGGGCTGAATAGTTTCTGGGCTTAACATCATCTTAATAGAGCTTCACTGTAGAAAAGAACTACTACTTGTTATTGTCGATTTATCGTGTATATCCGATTTCATACAGACATACAAATAGACCAGTTAAGTGATGCTTAAAAGAAAGGTCACAAGCGTAGTGGGATTTAAAAATATATACAATTCATATAAATAAATACATACTAATTAAAATAAAATTGTTCACTTGAAATATTGTATTACGACAAGCACGAATATGTGAGAAATCGAATTCATGGTAACCCCTTGAGCGTATGCAACCAGCACGCCAATCTTTTTAACTATGATACTAAATGGAAAATATTTCGCTGTTCGATGGCCTAAGACAGCTCAAAATTTAATAGAGAAGCAGTTGTTCTATTTATTACAGTTGTGGAGAACTTTTACGGAAACGTCAAAGTTATAAATAATAATCAGTGATTCGCAGAGCAGATTTTATTAGAAGAAATTAAAAATTGTAGAATTTCATTGAGTCAAGTTTAATAATTAATTTCATAAACACGAGAATACAATTGATATTCTAATAAATTATTTTATAAAAAAATATCTTTAATTATTTAAATTTGCAAATTCTAATATATAATAATATTTGTAATGATCTATTAGTTGAATTTAAAATAAAAAAATCAATTAATTTTATTAAAAGAAAATTAAAAAATATAATTATAATTTTTTATTCAAACAACCACCTGAAAATAATTATTTCAATTAACAAAAAAGCCATCAAAAACAACTTAGCCGAAGATAAGACCGTGACAGATCGAATTGACAACACAAAAACCCCCAACCCGTGAATTTCATTCAAATCGTTAAAGCCGTTTTCGAGAATCCGATTCTATATATACGATATAAAGTCCATCTGTCTGATTCTTTGGGGAATCGAAACAGATGAATTTTGTTCGAATATTCAATAATAAATTTTATTTGGAATGTTTAATGTTAAAGTTAGATGGAAGCGAGCTAAAACTTTTTATCAGGTCACTGCTCCTATTTTGGTGCAATTGGGACCTGATTCGTTTTGATACTGAACCAAGAGTTCAAAAAGATAGGACCCAGCCGGGTATGATCCGGCATCCTCTGCGTTAAGCCCGCAAATGCCTTTTGCAACTCTTGGTTCAGTATCAAAACGAATCAGGTTCCAATTGCACCAAAATAGGGCAGTGACCTGATAAAAAGTTTTAACTTTCGCGTTCATCTAACTTTAGCATATATATATATAGGTATATACAAGAATTTTTTCGTTTAAATATAATAAGATAAGATAAAAATCAATTACTTATTTATTTATAGGGTTTTTTACTGAGTTATAAATCCCAGAAGAAGAAAACCCAACCAAATTTTGTATACATAATCCGGGGGACCCCAGAAGTCTAAAAATGCAAAAACTAACCCCTCCCCTACATGATTATAATTAATTTTATTTTATATTAAATATAAAAGAGGGGCCAGGGGGTATGGTAAAGTCAAGTGGATGGTCACATCAGATCTTGCCAATTTTTTTATTAGTAGGTATAATATATATTACATTTTTAGTCGAATACTTCAAACACTTAAAAACTTTATCTTCTTAAAAGAAAGCTAGAAGTTCTCCCAATAAAGTAAATTCTATTAGATTCTCTTTCTATATTTTCTAAAAAAATTATGAAATATCTTCAAAGCTAATTACTAATTTAATCCTTTCTCTTATCAACTATAAATTGTCCTTATATTATATATTTTTGTAACATTTCCTTTTAAATGATATATACCCTTAGATATACGTATATAGTATACCTTCAATATAAATAGAATGTATTATTGCGAGAGTTCTTGCCCTTGATTGCTTATCCGCCTTTCAGAAAAACTTAATTAACGGATCTATTTACAAAAGAGAGGATATGATAATTTCACTTTTTGATCCGGTGTTGTCTGTCTTCAAAGTCTATCGCTAAGTCACGCAAAGAGCAACCGGATAATTTTAAATTTGGCAAACATGCAATCCAAATTGTTTAATCCCTACTACGTTCAAGTGATTTTTATTTTACTCATTCTAAGTAGATTACTATAATTATTACTTTTTTTTGTTTTTATTGCCAGAAATAATTTTCCCTTATTGAAATGTATATATTCTTATTTCAAGCAAAATTAGATCCTATATATAGGTATATAGATTAAATTGTTCAAAATTAGAAATTATTTATGATAATTGTATTACTTAAAATACATGAAATGTCGCCATTTTCAGAAAAATCAAATCTTGTATATACAACTATATATATCCAATCGGGTTCTCGAAAACGGCTCTAACGATTTGGATGAAATTCACGGGTTAGGAGGGTTTTGTGTTGGCGATTCGATCTATCACGGTCTCATCTTCGGCTAATTTGTTTTTGATGGGTTTTTTGTTAATTGAAATAATTATTCACAGGTGGTTGTCTCGATAAAAATGTATACTTACATTTTAAAAAACGAAGCAAAAAAAAAACAAATACTTTTTCCATGCACGATTACTATACTTGACCATACCCTGTATGCTGTATGTTTTTTTTTCATCTTCTGTAGGTTATTTAATCGTACAACTTTCACATTAGTTTCTCCCTTATTTGAAATAATCATACGAATTTTCTTTTAAAATTATTTTAATATGCATAAGATGAATCTTAATACATTATTTATTGATATCGAAATTATATTTCAAATTTGAATTTTCACATTGTTTGAACAATCGATTTTTTGAACCGTTGAGATCACTTGCTTTGATTATCAGAATTTGAATTCAACAATTCGAGGCGTCCGAGTTTAATTATTTCATATTCTAAGCCGACGTCATTAATACCGCCCTTACATTTCAATGCAATTTGGATTAATTTTTCAGTCGATTTTTCGATAGATAATCTTTGAAAAGTTTAGCTTTTGAATTTTCCTAACTATTTAATAATGTGAAGTGAAATTTTAATTAAACAGAAACATGGAAATTCGAGAGGTGGGCTTCCAATATATTATGCCATGTTGTATACTATTAATGTTTGTGTGTAAGCCTAAACTTAATACATACTATCTTTCCTTATTTTCTATTCTGTACATCTATTTTGTTCTCTCTTTTAATTCTAATATTAATTTCTTCTTTTCTATAGGCAAATACCAGTAGAGAGGTTCATACTTTCTCTCAGCCTGCCTGAGTGAAAGCGAATTCTCCTAGTCAGCTCATGTCTTTCATAAAGAAAAACAATGAGGTTGTCCTCTGCTTGATGCAAATAAACATACACACATATATATCGAGATGATATATCTGTATATATGTGTGTATGTTTATTTGCATCAAGCAGAGGTCAACCTCATTGTTTCTCTTTGTGAATCAACAACTCTGCTACTCTCGGCAAAACAAAAACTTTTCAATCATATCTTTCATGTAAGAATATATTTTCTTTTCTTTAGCCAACCCTTTGAATAATTAATTAAATTTTCAATTAATTTCAAATCAATGTTATAAAATATCCCCATGCATGTAATGGATTAGTATTTGTAATATTAATTTATTTAGCTCCCAATGCAATTCGATTACTAATATGTTCGCATCCAAACCAAGTATAATCGCTACCTTTTTCCCAGGAGCGATATTAGGTAGGTTGATTGGAGTTAAGTCATATGTAGCGAGGGCCATGGCCTCCACATCCTGAAGTAGGGCCACGATTTCGGGCATAAGGAGGGGGAGTTTAAAAATTAAAATTATTAGATTTTCAAACTAAAAAAATATATTACAAGGAAAGATGAAATATACTATAAAATGAACTTATAATAACGAAAAGATTATTATTATTATTTTTTTTTTGGGGGGGGGGGCAAGATATGAAAATATAGGCCTTTGGATCAAACTCAACCAAATTTTGTTTACATAATCAGTGGTCCCCCAGAAGTTTTAAGTGCAAAAACTAACCGCCCATATAAATGATCTTATTAAATATTAAATACAAGAGAGGGCCAGTCATGTGGTAAAGTCATGTGGATGGCCACATCAATTTATTTTTATATTTATTTCACAGATAAAAAAAATATATTGTATAAAATTCGTTCTAGGGAGTTTCTAGAGCTGAATCTTTAAGTTAATTAATTACAGCATTTTTCTTATTTTTATCTATTATTTAACCGCCGGTATCAAGGGGCAGTATTTAATGAATTTTCATTTATTAGATTTAATTTTAATTGTAAAGTTTTTTTTAATTTAAAGGGACTCAAATTTATACTCTATAAATTTATAATTTAAAAAATAAATAAAAATATTTTTACCAAAATTTTCAAAATAATTTTTTGACAAGATGAAATTAAGATGAGTTAATTATTTTTATAATTAATCCTAGGTGTGTGTGACGTCACAGGCGAATCTTTCCGCTTGATGATGATCGACTTGGCGCCGTTTCGCTAGTGTCAACTCGGCCTCTGCATCCACATATTTCTGATTCGGTAAGTTTTAATTTAATTTATTATAATATTCAAATTTATTTGATTCTCTAATCATCATCTACTTATTACATTTATGTATTTCATCTAATAATCAAAACATGATTATAGTCAGAAGTTTTTTTTGGGCGAGGTTATATTTTTTCTGGGCAAGTTATAGGAATTTCTCTCTATATATTAATATGCATAAGATCAATCTTAATACATTATTTATTGATATCGAAATTATATTTTAAATTTGAATTTTTGCATTGTTTCAACAATCGATTTTTTGAATCGTTGAGACTCATTGTTTTGATTATTAGAATTTGAATTCAACAATTCGAGGCGTCCGAGTTGAATTATTTTATATTCTAAGCCAATGTCATTAATACCGCCCTTACATTTCAATGTAATTTGGATTAATTTTCCATTCGATTTTTCGATAGATAATCTTTGACAAGTTTAGCTTTTGAATTTTCCTAACTATTTAATAATGTGAAGTGAAATTTTAATCAAACAGAATCATGGAAATTCGAAGGTGGGCTTCCAACATATTAAGCCATGTTGTACTATTAATGTGTGTATCTGTGTTTGTGGGTGGAAGCCTAAACTTAATACTTACTAGTATTCCTTATTTCTATACATCTATCTTGTTCTTTCTTTTAATTCTAATATCGATTTCTTCTTTTCTATAGGCAAATACCAGTGGAGAGAGAATACATTGGTTCATATATACTTTCTGTCACCCTGGCTGAGTGAAAGCTAAATTCTCCCAGTCAACTCATATCTTTCAATGTAAGAATCTATTTTATTTTATTTTCTTTAGCTTACCAACTGAATAAATAATTAAATATTCCATTAATTTGAAGTCAATTTTATAAAATATTTTCATGCATGCGTAATGGATTATTATTTGTAAAATTAGTTTATTTAGCTCCCAGTGCAATTCAATTACTAATATGTTCGCATCCAAATCAAGTATAATCGCTACCTTTTTCCAAGGGGCTATATTAAGTAGGTTGCTTGGGGTTAAGTCATATGTGAGGGGGACCATGGCCCCCACATCCTGAAGTAGGACCCCGGGCCAAGATTTCTGGTGGGCCCCCTTATTAACTGACTAAAATTTTTGTTCATCATCTAGCAATTCCGGGACACCGGGCCCCAGGCTATAGCCCTGTCAGTCCCCCCTTGTGGGGGCCATGGTGGGGGCTATATAAAAGATTTCAGGTCATTACTTGTTGAAAATAAATAAACTACACATTTCTATTATTTAGCAAGTCCTTAATTTCTCATATAAAAATCATATAGTATAGGTATTATTATTATTAACATAATTTTTGAAGGAGACAATAAAAGAGTGTGTCTTCTGCTGGAATTATAAATTTTATTTATAACACACTCTTTTATTGTCTCCTTCAATATATAAAAATTCTGCTACTCTCGGCAAAAAACTTTCAATTTAACAAAAATTTTTATTAAAAGCTCTTGGTTGCTTGAAAAACACTATACTATAGATCTCTAAAGTTGAGCAACTTCTTTCTTTGGTTTCTCTTTAGATGGGTGACCATTAGATAAGAAAATTTATAATCTTTTGTTTGTATGTTAAGACTTGACATGTTGAAGGGCCATATTAGAAATCTCTAAAGTTAGCTAGATTGTGGGTTGGTTAGTTCTCGGATGGGCGACCATCACATTAAACATAAATTTTATTAAGTTGAAAGAATTCGATCCTATAGATCTTTAAAATTAAGCAACATGTAACTTTTAGATAATCTTTGAATGTTGACCGCCCCATTTATTATTATTTTTATTTATGTAAAGATTATTTATGCTTTGACATCGTGAAAAGAACCCTCCTATAATTCTCTAAAATTAAGCGAAATATAGCGCAGGTTAGTTTTTGATTGGGTGACCTTCACATAAAACAAATTTATAACAGATGTTAGGTTAGAAGAAAACTATTTGGTGTAGTTTTTTATGTGTATTTAATATGGTGTACGTTTGCGCTGCAAAGGTTTCGGACGGAACAGTCCTTCTTCAGCACCTGTTGATTCACAGATTATATTTTTTTAGAGCGAAATAATACAAGTGTATGCATGTGGACCAAGTACAAACAATAATACATTAGTTGACAACAAAAGAAACACACCACAAAGAATTGAAAATTTTCTTTAAAAAAATTAAAAAAATTAAAAGAATTATTATTCCCTTGAGAGATCCTCCTCCCCCCCCCCCGTGGGTTGGACAGCCTTGGCTTAATATCTTGAATTAGTATATTTTATATGCGGCTTAAGGCATTTGTTTGTTCTTCAAATGCGGCCCGTGTAGGCTAAAATGTTGGACATTTTAATTGACTTTTTCTTAATTAAAGTAATTTTTGACAAATGAAAATGTAAATAAATGGCTTTGTTTACATTTTTCAATTTTCTTTTATTTATTAATTGTTTTTTTAATTATAAAACCCACTAATACTTTACAACAAATATTATTATATATTATAATTTGCCAATTTAATTTATTTAAAAAAACTATAAATTGTTATTTAATTTAAAAAAATAATTATACGGTATTTATTTATATACCTATATACACATAATCTGTGGGCCACTAGAAGGCTAGAAATGCAAAAACTGGGTGCGGATGGGGGTGGATGTGGGGGGTGAAGAAGGTGTGGTATTCGGGGACGCAGGGTGAGGGGGTTCCAGGGGGCCTGTACTATATATATTATATTTTTATTTTTTTTTCTATTTGAAAACGGCTCTCAAATAAAAATCGACTTTTTTATCAGAATTTTATATTAAAAATAATATTAATATATAGCTTTTAACTGAAGCAAAAAGTTACCGAGCATCGCTCGGTGGCTCCAAGTACTACTATTTATAATAATAATTAGACAAGAAATTGATATCTGAAAGTCCATGTTAAATTTATTTTCCTTTATCTTTTGCTGATAATTTTCCTTCTTTAAAATAAAAAATATTCTTTTATATTTTCTGTTTTAGAAAATCGAGCCCACCTAGTGCAATGCATTCAAGATAATCGGAATTAAAAACGGGATTTTATTCATTTGAGTGGCAGAAATCGACCAGGGCAGACAAGAGGCAGCAATTCTTCACTTAGGGTAAGAGCAAATAAATGGATTAAACTCTAATTAATATATTAATTAGTATTAGTCATATTAATATTACGACATCATATTAAACTCGAAACAGCCAAGTCCCAGGATTAGGGTGGTCCTTATTTTCGAAATTTTCAAATTTTTATCCGGCCAGTGGCTCTTATGGTTAGAAATAAATTATAAAAAAATATCCCCCAAGTTTGAAGTCCCTATCTCACTTTTAACCTGTGCCCCACAGCGTTTCCCATATAATTTTTTTATTCTTGCCAAAGTAATAGCTTAAAACTTTTAAAACTCTGTACACTTTATCCATATAATATTAGCTATTCTTCATAATTTTTACAGATTTTATAGATTTATTTTGGAGTCTAATAACTTATAAATGCTGAGATATAGCAGTATTTTATCTAGCTGTAACTCCAAAATTATAATAGCTACAATTCTGTAAATATTCTCAAAGCTAGCTACTATTATATGGATAATGTCTAGAGAGATTCAAATTTTTTGAATTATTACTTTGGCTGGAATAAAAAAATTCATAGCTTCATAGCCCAAAACCTCATGTTATTTAGCTGGGAAACAGGTTTAAAATTGAGATAGGGGCTTGAAACTTGTAGGATATGTTTTTTTATTTATTTCGAAGAGTAAAATTAAAGGGGTGGGGGCTATTAAAATGATAAAATTTTCAAACTTAATAAACCTAAGAAATAAACTGATGTGGCCATCCACATGACTTTACCATCCACCAGGCCACTCTCTTATATTTAATATTGAATTAAAATCATTTATTATTATTTACCAAAGAACCCCGCCCTCTTAATTTCGGGCCCATTAGTAATTAATAATATCTTCTTTTAATTCTAAGACTATTTTATTAGACATAGCACCCCACCCCCATCATCAATTTCACATAGTGAGTCATTTTCATACGGTATAAGGGTTCATGTGCAAAATTTCGTCTTCCATTAAAGGCTCTAAGTCGTATATTGTTAGTTCTAATTTTTAACCCCCCCCTCCCCTTAATTTTGGGTTCAATTTCAGCCAAAATCTAATCAACTCTTAATCTCAATGCATCAAAACTACATGTGAAATTTCGTTTTGATATTCACACTAGTTTTTGAGCTAGTGCTGAAGGAAAAAATCAAGGAAAAAAATCTACTTTTTCCATGCACGATTACAATACTTGTCAATACCCTGTATGGTAAAGTAAAATGAAATTTACTATAAAAGAGATCTATAAAAAAAGAGTCATTATTTTTTTCAAGGGTTAGAATTGTGAAGGGGGGGGGGGCTTCAAAAAATAGATCTTTCAATATAACTTCAATGACCCTTTGATCGATTTGTACGAAATTTCGCATGTCCACCCTATTATATGACTTTAAGAAAATGATTTGGTATGTGAAATTGATAGAGATCCAAAAGAAGGGATGGAGGGGGGGTCAAAAATAATTTAAAATAATACAATTTCCAAACAAAATCGAAGAAAGCTGATATTTACATTTAAATCTTCGTTTCAATTTAGATTGTTAGCTAGGGTATTTTTGCATGTAGGGTGCAAGAGGTTAAGCTTGAAATTTAGTATTTTCTTGGTCGATTTACGGATGGGTGATCTTATGAAGGGAAAATTCCAATTCATCAAATTTTGTAAAGAGTCGAGGCTTTGAAAAATTTTCATTTTTCTCCAATAAATTAATATTTTTTGGATATTTTAAAAATAATTTCCTCTTCACTTTTCACATTACATATAAATTACACCATTGAAAATATTTATTTTATCATATAGTGATACAGTACCTGGGCCACCGAGCGATGCTCTTTAACTTTTTGCTTCAGTTAATAGCTATATATTAATCCCCGAAACCCCCCTAGCCCCCGGACCCCCACCACTTCACCCCACCTCCTGCACCCTCCCACCCTGCCTCCCACATACACCCCCGCCCCCGAAACCCCGTACCTCCCCCCAAGCCCCCACCACCACTGCAACCCACCTCCTGCACCCCACATCTACCCCCAACCCCCGCCCACTCACCCAGTTTTTGCATTTCTAGCCTTCAGTGGCCCACAGATTATGTGTATATAGGTATATAAATAAATACGGTATAATTATTTTTTAAATTAAATAACAATTTTTGAGTTCATCAATTAAATTGTCAAATTAATATTTGTGGGATTTAAAACTCGATTTTTAATCAATTAAATAAATAATTTTTTTTTATAAATTTTATTAAACCAATTATTTTACATTAATTAATGTATACATTGTATTTTTGCTTCGATTCCGGAGATTACTTCTCCACCATCGAGTGTCCTTATTCATCTTTAGTCCTTGTTTTTAATAAGAGGAAAAATCTAATTAGATAAAAAAACCTCTTTTCCGATAATTATTTCAATTCCATTATTCCCCAATCAAGTCGATTGGCCCTCCAATCAATTAAATTTCTTAACTTTTAATATATAATAATAATTATAATTATCTTATTGTCGGATATAAAATTAAAAAATCAATTATTTATTAAAAGGAAATTGAATAAAAATGTAATTATACATTTTTATCGAGACAACCACCTGTGAATAATTGTTTCAATTAACAAAAAACCCATCAAAAACAACTTAGCCGAAGATGAGACCGTGACAGATCGAATGTCCAGCACAAACCCTCCTAACCCATGAATTTCATCCAAATCGTTAGAGCCTTTTTCGAGAACCCGACCGGATATATATATAAACATTGCTCGTTTAATATAATAAGATCTAGACAAGCTCTTTGACTAATTCTAATTTATTTTTTACTTTATCCAATGCGAAGCATGGGTAATATGTGATGTACTAATTTTGCAATAATTTTCTTAAAGGTGACAAAATCATTTGAGCAACGAGATCATCGGCTGCCTGCGAGTTTAGCCTTTTCTTTTAACGACGAGGTTAGTATATAGTTAGTATATTCTATAAGTACTTATATCTTCTGATTTCCTAATTAAAATTTCATTATTTTTAATTATCCGTCAAACCTTTTTGAGCTACAAATTATATTCCATTTATTTAATAGATTTAAATTCTCTTTATTCAAAATTCTTATCAAAAATGATAGAGTAGAGTAAATTTCTCATTGATAAATTAAATTCCATTCATTTTCATATTTTTTTATTTCATTTTATTTAATATTATATTTAATATTCATTTATATAATTTCTAACTTATTTTTTTCTTCTTTTTCATGAATCCTTCACTTTGCTGATGTTTCGGTGCTGCCTTATATCAAATCCGTCACATTTATGTCTTCTCACAAATAGCGCACCAAATATGAGTATAAATCTTTTTAGCATGGCATTTAGTTAAAGCTTCCAACGGAAATTTGTATAGCTAAATTATAGTAGGCAAAGAATTAGGATGTTTTTCTTTTACAGCATACCCTTTAGCTACAATCAGTAAATAAATACTTGACTTATTTTCATATATTATATTAAAGTTTTTCATTTCAATTATAATTTAATAAATTTTCAATTAAATAACTTGGCTCTTAAATGTTTCATAAATTCAATTTTAGATCAAATTACTTAATATCAATCATAGCTTAAATTGATTTTCATTTTATTTTATTTTTCAATCTTTTGCAATTCTTAATATCAAAAATAAATTAAAATCACTCTAATCATTTCATTTTTCAATAATTTTTTTCTTGAAATTATTCAATTTTTAACGTAAAAGAAAATCAGATTAGGAATTTTCAGATCCCCATTTTATCTTCATCTGTAGTGAAGCAACAAAGAACCATTGCGAGGATCTTCAAAGTGATAATTTATTAGAATAGAAGATTTTGCGTAGGGAATTTCAGGTTTCACCGCCTCGACCACCGATGGGATTCATCGCTATTTTAATATCAAATTTAATTCTTAGATTCAGAATATGTGATAGAAAATTATTAAAATTAAATTGACAGTTTTATAGAATAAAGTATATAGTTTAGAGGGAGGGTGGGATGGTATGCCATGCCAACGATGAGGGTCTCTTTTTCTCTGTTGGGGACCTGCACTCTTCCCTTTGATTTCCTTCCTGGAGACAGCAAATGCGATGTCGTCTATCTTAGGCCTCTTAGTGATATTTTGTGATGTGTTTTCCTCTCTTGTGCTCTCCAATTTAGTTTTAAGGTTATTTTAGTAATAAGACCCGCAAGAGAGCTAAAATTGACGCCACCCATTTGTTGGACCCATGAACGAGTCACGAGGGAAGTGACCGATTCGATCGGATTTCTAAAGATCGAGGTCCAGGTTCATCTTGCATGTGCTTGCATGTTTTGTGTCTTACCGAAAAGTCGTCGCTTGACGCCTTGTTCAAATGGAACAATGGGGTGGGAATGGGAGCCTGGTGACTATGTGTCTTTGAGGGCGGGTTTGAGGTGGCTCTATGGGCTAGAACGGAGACCAGAAGGTTGTCCGTTGCTTCCTCAGGAGTAGCCTAAGGAAGAAGAGCGGCTGCCTTGTGGCTAGGGGCACGAGGACTCTACCGGCTAAGGTTTTTCCACCCCCACCCCCACCCCTAACTGGTAAACATACTGAAATATGAACATGGTATTTATAATGAAAATGTTAAGTAGGATCTTTTCAGCTTGCCCTGGTCTTTCGTTCTATCCGTATTCCAAAAATCAAGGCCACTCTCACTGATACATACGTTTTCAGGCTCTCTCGAAGTCCGATTATAAGAATTCGAATTTTACTCTGATATTTTAAATTATAAGAATTTGATTTGGATGAAATAAAATTTGAATTTTCCGCGAAATAAAGGGATCTATTTGGTTTACTACATACATATTGATGACTAAATTAGTATGTAGTAAAAGGGGGTGGGAGGTTGCTACTAATGTTTATGTCAAGTGTTCTAGGTGTATTCACTCAAAAATGCTTTTTTCAACATCTGGAGACGATGAGAAAAACAAGAGATAGATCGAGCGCCCACTGCATCCAAGGTGAATACTGTATATAATAATATTTCATAAGTATATTTTTTTCGTAAATAATTGAGTGCTTGAAAAAATGTTTCGCTACTATCTAAACCAGTGATTCTCAACCTTTTTTGTTGCAGCACACTTTTAACAATCTCAAAATTTAGCGGCACACAACAAATAAAAATAATTTTGTCAAAAAATTATTATTAAAAACGACGAATTATATATTACCTTTGAATACGTTTTAGTTAAGTTTGAGAACACAATATTGCATAGCAAATATATAAATTTAAAAAATTCAACCTCAGAGCAAGCAAGTAAATAGGAAACTGAACTATATCGACCCATCGCGCGCATAAAAAGTAGTTGTTTTTTTTAAATGGCTAAGCCGATTTATATATAAAAATGAACATATTTTTAAAGCTTATTTATTTAGGTTTACATTAAATTATGTGATCTGAATGGCTGAACTGAAAAAAAAATAACTCATTAGATCAAAGAACATACAAATGTTTGCATTTCTAAAATTTGGCTGAACACTTCAAGAATTTCGCGGCACACAAAAGTGCCGCGGCACAGTGGTTGAGAATCACTGATCTAAACAATATTTTACATAGGGAATTTGAATGATTCATTTTTCGATGATATACCATATAATATTTTTTTTTTATTATTTAATAATGTGTGTTTTCTTTTAGCTGAAGATGGAAGGTTAGTTTGTGGAGGCGGAGATATCTTGACTCATAATTTCAAGGCGTTTACAAGTCAGGACTACGGTAAGCATTCTTACTCAATGAGATTTAACAGTACATATTCATTCGAATAAAAATAATATTATATCTTAATTTAAATTTTGACATCGACATATACACATCAAATTGAACTTTGAATGATTCATTTTTCGATGCTATGTGTATATGTACCATATAATATAATTTTATTTTTTATTAAGCTTATATATACAGGGTGGGGCATAAAGATCTATCACATTTTGAAGAGGTATAAAAAATGAAAAAAAATTAACTAGAAAAACACTGAATATATTTTTGAAAAGAACATAAAATAATTTTTTTTAAATTGTGTTTTAAACATTATATCAGACAAAAAAAAAGGGAGGGGGTCAAAAATGAAAATTCAAGCCCTTTCGACCAAACTCAACCAAATTTTGTATACATATTCTGTGGACCCCCAGAAGGCTAGAAATGCAAAAATTAGCCAAATTTTGTATACATAGTTATTTGAGTGGTTAGTTTTTGCATTTCTAACCTTCTGGAGGTCCACAGAATATGTATACAAAATTTGGTTGAGTTTGGTCGAAAGGGCTTGAATTTTCATTTTTGACCCCCCCACCCCCTTTTTGTCTGATATAATGTTTAAAAGACATTAAAAAAATATATATTTGATATTCTTTTCAAAAATATATTCAGTTTTTTTCTAGTTAAATTTTTTTTATACCACTTGAAAATGTGATAGATCTATATATATATATCTATATCACACCCTGTATACAATGTTGTGATAATGTGATATTACATCAACTGGTATGGGCACCACACGACTTTCACATTAGTTTCTCTCTTATTTGAAATCACCATACCAATTTTCTTCATTCAAAATTACTTCAATTAGGGTTTCCCAAGCCGTTTTGACAAAACCGGAAATAAGGCCAATTACCAAAAATCTTCAAATAAACATGTAGTTCCGGTTCTTCGATTTCAGCCAAAATCTTAAGATACATGTTTTAGCCTCTATCAGAGCCGTCCAACCCGAGGCCCAGCACTGCAATGAATGCGGCCCGACATAAAATTTTAAATTTCTTTAAAACATTAAGAATTTTATATAATATTTTTTTTGTTTTTAAAATAAGAAGAAATTGGACAATCTCCTCAAAAATTTCGGAAAAATATAAGGGTAGAATTTAGTTTTGAGTGTGAAAAAATATCGCTAATTTTATTAATTTAATTTTTCATTTTTCAGACCCATTGGTGAATATTCAAGAGAGCTCTCTCAATCATCACATTCTTCAGTTGTAAGTGCAATTTCATCAAACACTTTTCTATTATCTTAAGTTAGCTTATAATTTGTATATATATATTTTATTATAATTCTTAGTTGATTAAGCTCCAATCCCTAGTAAGAATATCAAGATGCTGGTGCATTTGGATTATTATATCTGAATCTAAACTATTATTGACGACCCTCGTATCTCTTATATTTTTTAACTTAATTAAATGCATCAGCATCTTGAGATTATTACATATAATTGTTAGATTTTTACAAGCACATTTTGATTACTCAATTAATTTTTCTATCTTCTCGAATTAAAATAAAAAAAGAGATAATTTTTAATTACATCTCTGAATCGTCTATTTTTGAGAGTTTTTATGTCCCGGAGCTTGAGGCCTAATTTCTCGTTCACTACAAAAATTTAACAAATTGTATAATATCTACTAAGGAAACTTAGTGAGGATTATCCAGTAGTGGACTCCGATGGCTGGATAATGTATGGTCTATTTATTTTCAATAAAAAATAATTTTCAACCTATGTACCTTGTACCTAAACAACACATTTTTTGCTCTTTACTTTCTGTAACAAAATAATTTATTTGATTATTTATTATTATCTATTCGGTAATTTAATCCTGTAGAAAAATGTTAAGTAAAAGTGTGATGAGTTTATTATGTCATTGAATTGGCGCTTCAGATTAACATGAACATTGTAATGCAATTAAAATAACCAAAAGAAATCTTTAACATAAGTAAAACATTGAAATTTACTTACTGGATTTTAATAAGATTTAGAGAATATATAGAAATCAATTTTCTTTACACACTCCTTTTTAATTTATTTAAAATTAAGTGTCTTTTATGATTTAATAAATAAAAGGAAATTTGATTAGAATTTCAAAGGTTTATAATTGAGAATTCCCAACAAAAAAATTAATACATAATCAAAAAAATAACATTTATTATTAAATAGGAAATTTTAAATAAATTGAGTATGCCCAAAAACAGCGTAAGGTGAATAATCGACATTAAATAAAAAAAAAAAAAAAAAAAAATTGAAGAAGGGCATTACAATTTTAGAGACCTCAATTTATAACTCACTATGTTAGAAAACAAATATGAACGGCCTCAAAAATATTAATTGCTAAGGGTCTTGTATTTCACCTGAAAGGTTATCTTTATGTAGACACATATGCAAGGGTATATCTTTTCAAGGTTTCGTTCAAAAGTAAAACGGACCCTTATTAGTATGCATTTTCCCCGAAATTAAAATTATATAAATATTTTAATCGATTGATTATTTTGTGGATGGTTGAATTTTCTGTTTTAAAGTAACCAAAGAATAAACATTTTTTTATTTAAATTGAAAGTATCTTTTTGCCGAGAGTAGCAGAATTTTTATAAATTAAAGAAGACAATCAAAGAGTGTGTCTTGTGCTGGAAAAATACATTTTTTAGTCTTGTTATAAATCAATTAAACAATTTATTTTTCCAGCACAAGACACACTCTTTGATTGTCTTCTTTAATTCTTTCATTTGATACACTATGGAAGTGGATCACGGTATTGAATTCACCCCAAAATTATTTATGTTTAGAATTCTCTAAATGTGTAATGACTGCCCGGATTTCGCTCTATTTGCCTGTTTTTACTTTATCCAATGCAAAGCATGGGTAAAGTATTGCAATCGCTCTCGGGGCAAGCGTGGCTTCAAAGGGTCCTCAGGTAAAGACTACGGAACCCATGGACTCAATTAAAGTCACAAATTGTAGTATTCATATAGGTTGAATTTTAACACGTGACGGTTTTGTCAAAAATTACATGGGGTCTCGTCGAGAGGCCAAAAAGGGCGATTTTTTCATTTAGTGCGTGCGTATGGATGTATGGATGGATGTATGTATGGATGGATGTTATCGCTTTTTTGGCCCACGATTTTTTCCACACCGTTGCACCGATTGAAATGAAATTGAAAACCTACCATTAGTTTAACAAAATGAAGCGCTGATTAGTTTTTGGTACATATCGGCCCACAAACATTAGTACTTTATTTCAGTACTTTTTTAGTTTTTTCTAAATATCTTGAAAATGACTTAACCAATTTTGATGAAATTTAATATCCTAATTAAGTACCTTGGGGACCACAAAAAAGGTTAAATAAAGTTTTTAGTAAAATTATATTTTAAAGTACTTTACTCTAGAGTAAGATGGTACTTTTTTAATTTTTTAAATTCTTTAAAATTTATTCATTTGAAAGTTTTAATATAGCTCATTTAGCCTTGCTTAAGTAAGAATGGATAGGCTTCTCTCTGTGAAATGCTAAAAATTTGGGAGGAATTTTTATGAGTAACCATAGCAACTGCGTTGTTTTCTAATCCGTTACCTTTGCAGAAGACATAGAGGAATCGACTTTAAACCAAAAATAGCGATTGATTCTCATCTAGTACTTGAGGAATAATCATTCTATATTAGATTTTTGACGTTTCGGTTTTTATTAGTAACCATTGCTGAAGACATAGAGAAATCGACTTTAAACCAAAAATAGCGATTGATTCTCATCTAGTACTTGAGGAATAATCATTCTATATTGGATTTTTGACGTTTCGGTTTTTATTAGTAACCATTGCTGAAGACATGCAGGAATCGACTTAAAATAAAAAATAGCGATTGATTCTCATCTAATACTTGAGAAATATCCATTCTATATTGGATTTTTGACGTTTCGGTTTTTATTAGTAACCATTCCTGAAGACATGGAGGAATCGACTTTAAACCAAAAATAGCGATTGATTCTCATCTAGTACTTGAGGAATAATCATTCTATATTGGATTTTTGACGTTTCGGTTTTGGTCAAGCTTGAGTTGTTTACCAAAAAAGAATTTAGTCTTTTTGATTTTAAGTCGATTCTTCTACATTTTCAGTAGAGGTTTCCATTAATAGTCAAAACATCAAAAATGGAATTCAATACGGTTATTCCTCTAGTATTAGATAAGAATCGATCGTTATTTTTGATTTTAAGTCGTTTCCTCCATGTCTTCAGCAATGGTTACCAATAATAATCGAAACGTCAAAAACCTAATGTAGAATTGTTATTCCTCAAGTATTAGATGAGAATCGATGGCTATTTTTGATTTTTAAGTCGATTCCTCTATGTCTTCAGCAATGGTTACCAATAAAAACCGAAACGTCAAAAATCCAATGTAGAATGGTTATTCCTCGACTCTTAAATGAGAATTATTTTTGAATTAATGTCAATATGAACTACAAATTGCAAGTGATATCTGATTAATAATAAAGGAACAAACATATTAATATTTCAAATGAATTTGGATAAAGTTTAGCAACGATCCGTTGCAGTTTATTTATTTATGGCTTAAAATTTAGACCAATGTGATATATATGCACTTCATGAAATTCTGAATAAAATAAGAGGCATTTGTTAATGTCTATAATGCCTATTTTGCCCTATTATGGGTGTTAGTGCCTATTTAATCTATAAATGCCTTTTATAGTGCCTATTTTAACTAAAATTGGCAATTTTCATTTTTTACGTTCTATACATTTTCTAAATTTAAAAGTTTTTTTTTAAATTATTAAGAAAATATTCCGAAAAAATTATTTATCAAGCAGGGAAAATTTTACATAAATGAGCCGAGTGGACCATATTTAATAGCCTGGTCCGAACTTGAAGCAACAAATAGTTCAACAATTGCTAGATCAATTCGCAAAGTATTAAGTAAGTTTCAATTTCTTTGTCTCCTAAAGATATGTATTACCATTTTCTTAATGGGATTTTGCATTATACTTATACAGGTATCTTGTGGCCTGCAGAAAATAATGATTAAAAATTTTTGGTATTACTGATAGAGAGTGCATATTATTATATTTGGGAACTTTTAAAAGTATTCATAGAATGGGAGAACATATTCGAGATAAGTTCCCAAATATTGATGCCAATAACTATAATTTTGTTTACTTCCGTGACCCCACAGCATAACAAGTGTTGGGATATTTCTAATTAACGTTTTTTTAGACTAAATTTTTTTATATATATGCGGGGTCTGTACTCTTCACTAATCCCTGTCACGTGGGTTCACTTGTGGCTTGTTGCATTATGTCTAGGGGTTTATCAAATAAAAGGTTCACTTAAGATAAAATATTTATTGACACGTATAATATTCTATATACAGGTGAATGACAACTTTCATTCGAAGGGCGTTAATTATAAAGGCGTATTTGTAATTGTAAATCGTTAAGAGAGACTTCGTTATTCGTTAAGGGGTGAATATGTTATACGTGTGTCTGACTGCTGCATGATTGTTGACTGCTTGCCAGTCCGTTTGCAAGTGCTAGTGCAAGTGCAGCTAGGGCAGTACAGCTAGGGTAGTGGGAGAAGAAACATCACGTGACTATAGATGGAAATTTCCATTTTCGTTAAAAACATTATTATTATTATTATTATTTTATAATGATATTGATACAAGAAGAAGTTGCACCAAGAAGTTACAACCTCTGTAGTCCGCGGTGGACCCGTGTATCGTGAGGATAAGAAGAGATTTAGGGATTGGATAGGAGTCGAAGGTATCTGTGGATGCTGGTCTTGAAAGATTGAAGGCTATAATTTGCTGGAAAGACGGTCGGGGGAAGAGAGTTCCAGTCTCTAGATGTCATAGGGATAAATGAATTGGCGAATGCGTTTGTTCGATTAGTATCCAGTTTAAGTACGTAGGGGTGTTGAATCTTAGAAAATTTGAAGGATAATTTCTCACACTGCCATTACTTTACGATGCATTTCCTCAAGACATATCATTTCAGAGAGGGTCCATGGGTTACTGAAAGGGCGAATCACCTTTGCAAGGGTTCGTTTGTCGGGGTGGAAAGGGCTTACAAATGAGCGTAATTAAAAATTTTTTTGTTAAGATTTCAAACCTACATATATTTTTTACTTTTATTTTCAAGTGCCTCTTTGTTCTTAAAATGCCTTTTTAAGTGCCTATTTTAGTTATTTTTAGTTCTTATTTGCCTGCCTATTTTAAAGATTTTTAGTGCCTATAAATTCGAGCCCCAGTAATGACATTATTTTATTTTCCCTGTAGACTTCCCCCGTAAATTGTGTTAAATTATATTTACTTAAATTTCAAGTAAACTACTTGAATTTACATTGGCGTAGGTAGGGAGTTTTCCTGGGAGGGGGGGGGGGGGGGCAGCCGACCAGCTGATTAGCCACTACAAGTTTTCAATTTCGGTAATCCAATTAGAGATCAAATAACATTTTAGAATAAAATTGACAAATTTTGGAAGTAACGAAGTGATGGAGTATATTTCTTAAATACTGTCGATTTTTCTATGGGGGGGGGGGGGGACAATGAACTTTGTAAGGGGGGCTGGCCCCTTGCCCTCCACTCTAACTACGCCTATGTGTATTCATTATATTAATAGATAATGAAAATTGAAACATTCCAATTATGAATAATTTTAAAAATATTTCACTCTCTAAATTTAGCACAGTTCTCAATTTTATTTTTATTTATTTACTTTTATTTTCTTTTTAATTTATTGCGTTTTCTTCTGTTTGATGATGTTAATCAAAACTTTCCTCAAAATTAATTGGAAATATTTTCGCTTGTTAGGGAAATCCGATTGGCTAATGCATTTAATGAGAATCTTATATAAGAAAAATAATTAGAAATTGATTAAGATTTTTTTCTGGATTATAAAAAACAAAAAAGTGCTTTTATATTCGCAAAATGTTTATTATATATTATCCGGAATGTTGATTCGTGTTTTGATGAACACTTTTCGTTGTCGGCTCAGTAAACTATTTTATTTTATTAATCGAGAAAAATTGTAAAAGGAAAACAAAAAGACGACAAAGAGACTACATTTTCAAGACTCGGTTCGCTCTCTGCAAATTTTGATAATAAGGTATTTTTGTCTCGAAAAGCTTAAGCTAAAAAAGTGAAAATTATCATATATATACAAGAACTGCATATTTATCGATTCGATTATTTTTTCATCCCGAAATTCAAACCCCAAAATCTAATCTCTTTTGAAAATATAAACATTTCGGCACCAGGTCGAAATTTCTACGATCTCTCGTTCTCGAATTGGGTCTTTCGGATTCCAGACATAGAAAGAAAAAAAGTTTGGAAATTATTTTTATTTATGGACGGCCCCTAATTGAATTTAGTTCTAATTTACACAGTATTTTTTTTATAAAATAAAATTAATTCATAGGAAATTTTCTTACAAGAAAGAGGGGGCGCAGGAAAATCAATTAAATTTTTTAATTAAAACTATTAATAAAAACAAAAATTGGATTACTATTTTACTCTAAGGGGGGATGGGGCATCTCAGATTTGTGACAAAATGAGACAGGGGGGCCCGTGGATCTTAAAAATTGTGATGTCACAAAAGGTAAATTAAATTTTTTTTAAATTTTAAAATAACAATACATGGAGGGGGCTCAATGACAGAATGTGGCACAGGGCCAAATATCTTGAAATTCGAGTGACGTAATTTATGAACGGCCCCTTATGACTAAAATTCCATTGAATAAAAAATAAGTAAATCCATATCAAATATTTATATGAAAATGAAGAAAAAAGGCTTGTTAAGAGCAAAATTCCATCTCAGACTCCAAGCTTTAAATTAATTTAGAATTCCGCGGAGTAAATTCGCGAGCAAATCCACTCAACGGAATTTTTAACAAATTATAAGTAAATTTGTTTTTCTAGTATTTCTAGTATTCTCTAAATTTCGCTTTATAAAAACATCTTTGAATTTCTCTTTGAATTTCTTAAGATTAATTTAATTAATTTGATAATTTTCTATATTTGTATAAATATACTAGAAAAACAAATTTACTTATAATTTGTTAAAAATTCCGTTGAGTGGATTTGCTCGCGAATTTACTCCGCGGAATTCTAAATTAATTTGTATCATCTCTCTATGTAAGAATAGACTTGTAAAAATCGAGAGAGTAATATATAAGAACTTGAGATGCCATGTTCCTCTGGGTGGTCCGTGGTGGGGTATCATGCGGGCTATACGCGGATTGATACCGGGTAACATCCAGATGGACCATATCTTTTTTCGCTCTCTTGGTTCAGGATGGAGAATCAGCTGGACCTCAATGGTTCTTATAAAACGGTAGTCTGGCTAAGTATTCTCTAAATTTCGCTTTATAAAAACATCTTTGAATTTCTCTTTGAATTTCTTAAGATTAATTTAATTAATCCAAGCTTTAAGATCAACCTTAAGTTTAAATGTACAATATTAGACAAATTATTAATATAAAAGTCTCGTTTCCATATCCAGAATACTTTTTGAATTTCAATTTGAGTATGTTTCATTAGTTCGAAATAGAATTTCATCTTAAGAGTGAAAGTTTAGTTTACGCTTTTTAAAATCAAACCTTAATTACATCTAAAATAAAATTATAAAATTAACTAGTGTATATTTAAACCATATGTGGAGTCATGAAGTGTCCAAAATATTCTAATTTTTTACTTTATCTGATGCACTGATGCTGTGAGTTGTCTCGAATCGAAGCAATCTTCAAAAGACACTTGATAGTGGAGGCTGCTTAACATCGAATTTCGCATTAATACCTACTGACACACCGGATAAAAGTACCAATTTTTTACCAGGTACTAGTTAGGTACTGAGCTTGCATTTTTCCTCCGTCACCCATCTTGGATTTTATGATAAAATATAGGTATTAGGGTGGTCACAAGAAATCGAATTTTCGAATTTTTCCTGTGTGGACATCTCAATAGTTGCCAATTTTCTAAAAAATGAGATTGGCAAAGATAATCCTTGCCTCAACGAGGTTGAATTTTTGAAAATCTGCAAAAAAAATTGCTGTTTTTCCTTGATAAAATGAAAACCACTCATTTTAGAAACGTGATTCGTGTCTCAATCTCTAGGCATTTTTGTTGACTTGAACTTTTACATGGACCTCTTTTTTCTTAATCTCTTAGATTTTTAGATATTCACTTTTTCCAGACAGGACATGATCCGTTTCATGTTAACTATCATGTCCTGTCTGGAAAATACTGAATATCTGAGTACCTGGTAAAAATTTGGTGATTTTATCGGGTGTGTCAGTATTGTCATGCTAAGCGGCCGCACTATGAGCTGTTATATTTTTTTAGCCCAAGTTTGTTAAAATTTCCATTTTTAAAGAAGTCTTTACCTCACCCTAACACTTAAATAACTATAATGCTTTTATTCTCATAACAAAATACTATACAATTTCTTCATCTAGTCTCTAGTGAAAGAGACTAATGATAATGACATCCCTATCTTTTTTACTCTATTATTTATTATTATGATTTTTTTTAATATCTTCCAAACAGCCATTTCTTTGGCGCCATCTCTATTCAAACTATTGTCTTCATTTGGAGTAGATTACAATTATGCAAGTATTGTATGTTTGGTATCTATGTCGAGCCTACTAGAGGTGAAAATAATAGCCCTGAGCTAACAAAAGAATGCATTAAAGGTGGCTGGCTGACTGGGGGTAAATTGAGGGAGGTAGACAGGCGGATACTTGTACCATCCATGCACGATTAAAATAGACCCCTGGTCCGTTTAATTTGCCCAAATGTAGAGTAGTAGTGACCTAAAAGGGCTCAGCGAAAAATTTATACATTTTTTCCAATTTTTTTCCTTGTTACTAAATAATTAAATAAAAATTTCGAAATTAGAAATAAATGAATACATTAAGGGTTATAAATTTTAATATTTTTTATGATTCGATGATTTGAAAGAATCATCCAGATTAAGAAGTCTGACCTCCTTAAGCCTCAACATGGAAATAAAAAAAAAAACTACAGGTATTGTGAATAACATTTGAAAATTTTAGTCTCAGTTTTGATATAATTTATTTATTATGAATTTTGTTCTTCGTATTTCACTATTAACCATTCAGAAAATAACCAAGAGGAGGAATAGAGACCCTGTGAAATCAGATCTTGAAGTTTGAAGATTTTTAAAAAGAAGGAGCCTGGAAGAGGGTTTCATTCGCTAGAAGTCAAGAGAAACTTAATGCCCGGTTCACATTATTCCAGTAGCATTCCATTCCAACGATGGAAACCAGTGCTGGAATGCCACTGGAATTTACCCATTCCCGTGAGCGATCCAGTCCAGTGACTGGATTTTAAGTCTACTTTTTCATTCCATCTCGACCATTCCAGCTGAAATAGTGTGTACGGCCAATCCAATGCTTTATTAAACAGTGAACAGTGAACACGGATTGTTCTTTTTTGTGTACGCATTGTTGTAATTGTAACTTTAGTTACTTCTTCTAAAAGTAGTAATTGAACAGTTTTAAAACAATCTTTGAACTCCTTTCTTGAAATTATTGTCATGACCTATTCAAAATGACTGGAATTAATATAGACGAGATAATCCAGTTCAGAACTGGACTGAATTAACTTGCTGGACTACAGGACTGAAATAATGTGAACCAGGCATAATGGTGAATGAACTGGTTCGGCAATTCTCCAAAGAAGGTGTATTGTCAGTCCCAGAATCGCATACTACACGCTTGCAAGCTTTGGGAGGGAATTTCGATAATATCGCATCAGAGCACATGCTATGATACTATCTATAAAATAAGGGAGACGCTTCTTGCGTGGAATGCCCCATATATTAAGAAGAAGGTGAGAAAAATTATTGAACTTTCAAACTATTTGAGAATCTTAGCGCTTAAGCCAAATTCGGCCTATTTTCCAAAATATTTTGAAATGTTCAATTAAAAGATTTATTTAACTAAATAAATTACACGAATCATCAAACTCCAACTACCATATATGCAAACTTTCAAGTTTCGAACACTAATAGTTTCGTTAAAACAAGAATAGCAGGGAATTGGACAATAAATAAAAAAATTCAAGATTGTTAAGTAATTGAGGCCAAAAATGTATTGTAGATCTAATATAAAAGATTAAAGATGTTTCGTCGCATAGTGGAATTGTCTTTTGACAAACAGTGATAAGTTGGGCCACTGAAGAAGTCGAAATAAATCGACGAAACATCTGGCCTATTTAATAAAAACTCTGTTTTTATTTATTGTCCAATTCCCTACTATTCCTGTTTTAATTAATATTTATTATGGATGTGAGTGATATACCTAATAATTTAGATTTAGAAGCTTCAGACCTGGGACAATAAGACCCGCATTCAACTCCTACCCAGCCCATAAAATCCCCTCTTCTTCTTTTCACGATGGAGGGGCCAACCCAGGCCTTTCGGGGATGCACCTTTTTGGTGTATCTCCTTCTCACATCAATATCATTAAACAAAAAACAAAAACAATAGACGGACAACGAAGTCTCACCAGAAGAGTTTCGATTTATACAAATTTCAATACTGAAGGATTAAAAATATACCAAAAGAATATTTTTATAAAATTTGAAGAAGAATACAATATTCCTTTCGAAATCTTCGTGAAAAAAACATGAAATTATTTCTTTTCGTGAGTTTATTTTCTACCTCTCTATTTCTCTATAACATTTATCGACGATATTTTTTCTCCCCTGGTTAAGAGAGACGTTGATTGACAAATCCAGAAAGGAAAACCTCTTCTGACATCCCTTAAATTACATCTCTTTTTTTAGCAATTATCAGATTGACCCTGACAACACTGGAATCATCTTGATAGCGTGACCGGAAAAATAAACCCGAGGTGATCTTTTAATTTGACCATCAGATAATACAGGCGGAAAGGGCGTCGCATTTTTTTCTCGTCAAAAGTCATGAAAACGAAATCATCAATTATCTGAGAGATTATTATTAGGAAAAAAGAAGAACTTTTGCTTAGATAATATTGATTCAAGTCTGAATTAGAAAGGGGTTGATTGTCTGTCTAAGCTTAAAAGGATTTCGGGGTTTTGCCCAAAGGTCAAACATGTAATCAAAGACTATCGGAGAGCGACTCTTCTCTTCATAACTTTTTGGATTATCTTTTCAATTCTTTTTTATTCATAAGAGGGAATCTTTTCAACATATGCTCAAATCAAATTCAATTCTTTTCAGAAATATTGTTGGCTTGGGGGAAAAAATTTCTCAGGATAACAAAAGGAGAAAGATATCAGATATCAGAACAAATAATATCAAACATTATTAAATAAAAATCATGTAATGTGAGATAAACTTTCTTCTTAAAGAACAATATAAGAGAAATAATTTTTGAAAAAACACGTCAAATAACTAACTAATAAATAACTTCTTTCCGGGTACATATAGCCTTCAGTCTTTCAAGACCCGCATCCACAGATACCTTTAACTTCGAACTAATCATCCTGAAATTTACTCTTCTTTTCACGATGCAAGTGTTCGCCCCAGACTAGAGAAGATGTGTCTTTTTAATTCAACTCCTTGTATTAAATAAAATCTGTGTTGACAAAGTAAACGATATTGCGTTGTTCTAAAAATAAAGTTTTATTTGATTAACTTATATAACTTATTACATTATTTACAGGATGTAATATTCTTACCTAAAAATAAAGAAACATTTAAAGTTTTTATCAATTCATTTTTACAGTATTAATTAATTCTTTATTAGTATACAATTAGTGTGAATAAATAAATGACATCAATATTAGATTCCCCGTTAAGTCCTCCCTCTGCCGTGCATGACAGACACTACTCCAATCTTTTGTAATAAAGGAAATACACTTTCTTTACATATATATAAAAACATCTAAAAAAGTTAAAATTTCCAAATGAAACGAAATGATAACGCAAATGAGCAATGAAAAAACAAATTATTTAATTGACTTTCTTAGACGACTGATGAAGCCTAAATAAAATTGTCGAAACGTTGCGGCAATCAATGTGAATTGTTTGATTTTCTAGTTTCTTGTCCAAATACCTGCAAATGTACTTCATTTTTACTTTACCCTACAGGGTATGCTCAAGTATTGTAATTGTGCATGAAAAAAGTGGGTTTTTTGCTTCGTTTTTTTCGAAATATCTCAAAAACGGCTTGAAGTATTTTGATTAAAAAAATTGGGCAAAGCCATGGCATTTCGGTCTACAAAAAAGCCCTAATAAGTCAACATCGAAAAAATTATATTTTTCGAAGTAATAAATGTTTTGTTAAAATATCTGTTAGTACATTAGTGCGTTACCAAAATTTTGTAGACGCACTAGCTCACAAACTAGTAGGGGGGGGTGGTTAAAAATTAAAATTACAAGATTTTCAAACTAAAGAAACAAGAAAAATGAACTTATAATGACGAAAAGATTTTCATTTTCATCTGGGGCCAAAGCTGGGGGTGTAGGGTCAAAAATGAATATCTAGGCCCTTGGACGAAACTCAACCAAATTTTCTATACATCCCAATTTGGGGTACTTATTTTTTGCATTTTTAGTCTTCTGGGAATCCACTGAGTATATTGTTAGAGTTCGTGGCTGTGATGAAACTGTATTAGATGAAGGAGGAGGTATCAGCCAAAGATGGAATCACTGGGTTCAATAAAACACCTTTAATAAAACGTTTCGGCCTGAATTTATTTGGCCATCTTCAGTTAATTAGGAGTTATACACAAAATGCGGTACACATATGTGATCGAACCAAGTCTTGTCAAAAATAAAAATTTTAGCTTCATGTAAATTTATAACATGCCTGGACCCAAAAGTTTCAGAATGAACAAATTCAGGCCGAAACGTTTTATTAAAGGTGTTTTATTGAACCCAGTGATTCCATCTTTGGCTGATACCCTCCTCCTTCATCTAATCCACTGAGTATGTTTACAAAATGGTACCGCGCGTTTTCAGCCCTCGATAAAATATCCCCGACAAAATATACAAAGGACAAAATATCCCCCGACATAATATCTTCTGACAAAATATTCCCCAGTATAAGGGAGAATACAAAAGAGATTAAGTGAGAAGCTTATAATCATAGTTTTGAATAATATAAACAGACTTTCATATTTTGGCGGCTAATTAGCCGTTTGAAAGTGCTGCTGTCTGTCGTTAGATTTTCTAGCTAACAATTTATTATTTTTACTATCTATAATATAGTATTTATCATCTATATTTACTTATTTATCGTCTATGTTTACATTACACAATTATTGATTGTTAAAAGTGTTATTAATCATTATCGTTATTAATTATTATTATAATATTGGGCGAAAATATAGCGCCCCGAACACACCCCGCCCGACGATTGGCTGGTTCGGTTTTCAATGTGTGTTTGATTAGGAAAAAAATGGGACCCCGAAACACACCCCGCCCGACGATTGGCTGGTTCAGTTTTCAATGTGTGTTTGATTAGGAAAAAATGGGAGCCCCAAACACACCCCGCCCGACGATTGGCTGGTTCGGTTTTCAATGTGTGTTTGATTAGAAAAAAATGGGAGCCCGAAACACACCCCGCCCGGACTAAACTTTCGCAGGTTCGGTTTGCATTACTCATAAGATTCACGCGGGAAAGGGTTATTTTGTCATGAGATATTTTGTCTGAAGGATATTTTGTCGTGGGAAATTTTCTCGGGGGATGTTTTGTCGGGACTATTTTGTCGGGGGCTGAAATGTCGCGGAATCTTACAAAATTTGGTTGAGTATGGTCCAAGTGCCTAGATTTTCATTTTTTGACCCTCTCTCCCTAAATAATAATAAATTATTTTATTAAATATTAAATATAATAGAGGGGCCAGGCGTATGGTAAAGTCAAGTGGATAGCTACACAAAGACATTAATGATTTTTCTATACGTATCAAACATTTTGAGTAAAATTAAAAATTTTAAAGTGAATTCGTAACTTATTAGGCCTACAAAGCCAGAAAAGTAAAATATCTCTATCACTTCAAGAAAATAATTAAATTAAATTTGAAGTGAGTTAGATACTCAAATAATCATAAGCAATTTTGTTTCTATTAATGCAAAATTCTAACAATACTTGAAATGATATACTAGAGTCTAGTCTCATCCATTTAATGGAGAGCAATAAACAGTTTGTGCTATCTGGAGCCACTCTCATATTAACTAGACACATGGAATGAAATAAATGGACGCAATATCCCTGAATTATTATTAGTGTTTAAAATTCAAACACCTCTTCATGAAATAAATACAAGTATTAAATATTTCAAATTTATTTCTTATTCTATCTTTGTCGAGTTCTAATAGAGTTTTTTAAGACTGGAATATTTTCTTAAAAATTACTCGGTAACTTTGGAAAATATAACGTATTTATCCCTCGATATTTAAGTTCAATTTGCTTCTTATTTGGCCGACTTATTTTTCATATTCGTGTTTAGAAATATCTGAAACGTGGAGAAACATCGTTTTCAAATTTGATTTTTTTTTAGTCGGATATCTTCAACCGCATGAAATTAAGGTCACAGAAATTTCCATCTATAATTACTAATGAAACTGTTGAAGCTTTTATATTTTGTGATTAATTTGATTAAAATTTGAATTTTTATTTAAATCAACACATAATTAATTATAATTATTTATTAAACACGAACAAACAAAATACAATATAACTACGACGATTCAATCGACTTATATCTGAGATCGTTCTCAAGTATGAGCCCCCATTTCGATTATAGGTTAACTGAGCCAATCAGGTGTCGGTTGTTTTTATCCAGTCAGAAATCGAATCCAAGCGCCAAATTCAAGACAATTCGATACACTGTAAGTGGGAACCCTTCTGACATATCTATCGCTCTAAATATTTCACTCAAATATTTAAATATTCATTTTTAAAGTTTGCAGTCAGGATTCTAAATTTATACACATATAACTAGTTTTAAAATTGCTGATTTTGGCACTCAGGTTCGTTTTCCAAGGGAATAAAAAACCCCTTCTGACATATTATTAAAAATAATCCATTCCATCTTGAATCTAATAGATGAAAATATCTTGTGATTTTCTTGGATAAATTGATATTTCATGGTTAAAAGATATCAAGGCTTATATGGACTGTACATGGACTTTATAAGCCTGACCGACAAGTGATTGGCTCAGTTAACCTATAATCGGACTGGGTGTCTCATACTTGAAAACGATCGCAGAATAAGTCGATCGAAACGTCGTAGTTATATTGTATTATTTGTTGGTGTTCAATAAATAATTATAATTAATTATGTGTGAATTAAATACAAATTCAAATTCCTTATATATAATGTAAAAAGTTAAGCTGGCGTAATATTAATAATAATAATAATAATAATATAACCCAGCAGGTTGGGGATAGAATTAGACCCGCAGTACTCCCTGCTTGTCGTAAGAGGCGACTAATAGGGAAAGAGTAGATGGGACTCTTCAGTCTTGATCGGCTACCCGTCTCGGGGAAAAAACCCTAAAGAAATTAGGAGTGAAGCCCCTTTAGGCGCTTGAGGGTCAAACTTGACCCTTCTGTGGCAGCTTCTGCTTTCTGGTTGACTCCAGACGTGTTGTTCAGCTTCCCTCTGGACCCCATCAGCAGGCAGAGGTGTTTACCCTCTAAAATTGTCCGCCAGGCTAAAAAGGCCATTATACAGGGTGGGGCAGAATGCAGTCCCTGATTTGAAGGGTTAATTGTAAGAAAACGGTCCAAAATACATAAAAAAGGTTTTTATTGCTCAAAAATACATATAATACCGTTTTTTCACGATGTTTTGAAAATGATATCGTCCAAAGTGGCAGCCTTGGCGAGCAATGCACATATTGAGCCTTTCAAAAAGTTTTCGGCCACTCTCCCCAGTATATCTTGCGAAATTCCAGCCAGATGATGCCCTCAATCGCCTCCTTCAGAGCCTTCATTTATCTTGCGTCGTCTTATGGCATTCTCAATGGGATTGGATCAAAAGCCAAGCTTATATTAAACATTTTTATTTTTAATTTTTAATTTTGTTTCGTGTAATTTAAGCTAAAAGCGATTGGTGACTTATGTATGTATCTAAGTATGCAATGCATATTTATTTAATTTGAAAATGATTTTTTTTAGCATAGTTGTTGATTTTTAAATTGAAATCAATATTATATTTAATTACACCAAACAGAGAATCCATTCATTCAATTTATATTTATACACACACACTATAACAGCCTGGTGCTCATCTCCGAATAATCAGAGGGCATTTATTTTTTTATTTTCATTTTACTTTAAAATGACTGATGAATTGGAGAGTTTCAAAGTCGCAATTTTTAGGTGATTGTTGTACCTGCCGGCATTCAGAAATAGCTCAAATTAAAATTATAAAAAATTCTACAAATCAGAGCTTTTAGAGTCGGAGTCGTGTGCCGACATTTCTCTCTTTTTATTTTCCACAGAACATTTTTTCAAGAAATTGGCAAAATGCTGTTTCTTGGTATGAACACTCTCAGGTAAATGAATAAGTATTTATTTCGTTTTCCAAATTTACCTGTCATTTTACTATTTTTTTAGAAAATTGACAAAGGGTCGTTTATTTGTATGAAGTTTTTCATGCTATTCAAAATATATTAAACAAATACTTTACAATTAAGGGGAGTTTTGATGTGTTGTTTCTAAACCCCCCCTCCTCTTAATTTTGGGTGCATTATCAATTAATAATATCTCCATTTAATTATGAGACTATTTTATTAGAAAAGGGTATAAAAATGATAGTGTGATGTCACAATACAGGGGTGGGGATCTAATAATCTTTAAATTCATGTGACATAGTTTATGGACGGCCCCTATTTATGACAATACCTTAAAATTTCAATAATATTTTCTGCATTTTGAACCTAAAATTTTAAAGTTAGAGAACCCTAAATCTAATCAGTTTTTCGAATTTAAAATACAAACATTTTGGCACAAAAAAGAACTTCCTACGATTTCCGTTCTTGGGTTATCATGATTATCTACTTACATGAATGGCATTTTGTGACAATTTTTTTATTAAAAAGTATTACATTTATTTTTAAGTTTTCATAAGTTTACGATTTGTGTCGGACCGCATTGATATTAGCGCTGGGCCGCGGGTTGGAGATCCTTATCCTAAATACAAGCGCTATTAATGCTGCTTATATCACCTTTCTATATCCATTATACGCTATACCTAATGAATATAATACTTTGTATGAAAACGCTATTCTCAAGTAGCCCATCCATCAACGCATCGTCTGTTCCGAAAACTCCACAGGGATCTCATTTCTGTGGAAATCCGAGCAGGACAAATTTTCACCGATTAGAGAAACATGATGGAAAAGATTTTTAAATCCAACCCTTTGGGGGATAATCTCGGACAATATAATTTCTTTAATAATAATACCCTCTCGAATGAAACTCATTAAAACATCCAGCCGGAGTCGAATTCCGAAAGGGTCAGCGACTGCGTTTGCTAAAACACAAAACCAACCAGCATGTAATCCAATTAATACTGATTTTAAAGTGAGATTATTATATTAATCAGTAAGAGATGAAGAAAAAAATTTATGAATGATTCATTGAGAATGTACTTATTATTAAGTGATCGAGTTTAAATATTTTCAGAATAACCTAGAAATTTCAAAAGAAAAAAATCTTAATCAAAATGACATAATATAATAAGTAAATCTTAATGATTTTTAAAAATAAATTAATTTTGATCATTTAAAGTGAAATTTTAAAACTTTATGCACCAGCGATGTCCCCTTAGCGAAAAAATAAATTAACTTTTATTTACTTCTTCTTATCTACTCTTATTAAAGGAGCAAAAATTGTATATTTATTTGTACATATATATATTTGTTTATATATTTGTATCTTGGTTATATTTTGAAAACGACTCTACCGATTTTGATGAAATTCACGAGTTAGGGGGTTTTAGGGGTGACAATTCGATCTGTCACGGTCTCATCTTCGACAAAATTGTTTTTGATGGTTTTTTCGTAATCAAATTAATTATTCTCAGGTAGACAAATCCCATTCTTAGGGTTTTAAAAAAAGGTTTCCCTTTTCCTTTTGTACCCAGGCAGACAATGGGTTGCCTTAATTCATTGTTCTAAAAGGCCTTGAAGAAGTATTGTGATTGTGGATTTTAACATATTTTGTTCTCCATAAACGTTAGAAATATTAATAAACGTTTTATAATTGTTTTTATAAAGAACTTTATTTATTTAATAGAATAAAAAATAATCAAGAATTTATTTAAAAATATATTTCGCATAAGCAGGTCTCAATTTTCTGAAAAAACAACACATTTTGATTGATTAATTATTTATTAACAATTGGATGAATAAAAATGAATCATATGGTTGAATCAAAACAGGTGCAGGAAGTGGGGTGTAGTGGTGGCGGATCCGGGGGTAGGGCGAGGTTTCAGGGGTGGGTTCAAGCGGGGTGGGGGTACAGTGGGCGAAACTATATATATTTGTATTTTTTTTAATTTGAAAACTGCTTTCAAATAAAAATCGACCTTTTTATCAGAATTTTAAATTCAAAATAATATTAAAATAAAGGTTTTAACTGAAGGAAGAAGTTACCGAGCATCGCTCAGTGCCTCCAAGTACTTATTATATTACGAGCATTATATGGTATATATATAGAATCGGTTTCTCGAAAACGGCTCTAACGATTTAGATCCAATTTACGGGTTAGGGGAGTTTTTGTGTTGACAATTCGATCTGTCACAGTCTCATCTTCGGCTAAGTTGTTTTAATTAAAATAATTATTCAGAGGTGGTTGCCTCCATAAAAATGTATAATTAAAATTTTATTAAATTTCCTTTTAATAAATAATTTGTTTTTTAATTTTATATCTCACTAATAATTCATTACAAATATTATTATATATTAGAATTTGCCAATTTGATTAAATATTAAATTATTAAAAATAATATTAATATATCACTTTGGACTAAATCAAAAAATTACCGAGCAACGCTCGGTGTTCAAGGTACTTTTATTTAATTCTATAATAGCTAAAAATAAAACACAAAATTCTTACATGAATTTAAAATTAAAAATAAACTGATGTGGCCATCCACATGACTTTACCATACAACTGGGTCCTCTCTTATATTTAATATTGAATTAAAATAATTTATCATTATTTACAAAAGAAACCCCTTTCTCTCCCCCTTCTTAATTTTGGGTCCATTATCAATTAATAATATCTCCTTTTAATTATGAGACTATTTTATTAGAAATATAAGCTTTCTTCAATTTTTGTTTGAAAATATTTTTAGCCCCCCCTCCCCCTTTTGGTCACCATCAATTTAACATATCGAGTCATTTTCATAAGATTATATAGGGTGAAAATGCGAAATTTCATACAAATCGATTAAAGGATCTACAACTTATGTTGATAGTTTCATTTTTTAAACTCCCCCTCCCCAATTTCGGCCCCCGAAGAAAATAATAACTCTCTTTTTTTATTATAGTTTCATTTTATAGTATATTTCATTTTTCTTGTTTTTGTTTTTAGTTTGAAAATCTTATAATTTTAATTTTTACCCCCCCCCCTTTAATTTTGTGTTCGATTTCAACTAAAATCTTAATCAGCTCTAAATCTTAATGCACCAAAAGCTACATGTGAAATTTCGAATTGATATTCACACTAGTTTTTGAGCTAGTGTGTCCACAAAAATTTGGTAACGTAACTTTTAAGGCGTTAGGTGTTGGTTCTAGGCGAAACATTTTAATATAATAATAAAACTTGAACAAGATGCGAGGTAGGTTTCACAAAAAAAAAAAAATGTGAAACCTACCTCGCATCTTGCTCAAGTTTTATTATTATATTTGGTAACGTACTTACAAACAGACATTTTGACAAAATATCTTGAAAAATATAATTTTTTCCATTTCCACTTATTAGAGCTTTTTGTAGACCAAAACGCCATGGTTTGAATCAATATTTTTAATCTAAATAGTTTTTTTGAGATATTTAGAAAAAAGAAGCAAAAAATCCACTTTTTCATGAATTACAATACTTGACCATAGCCTGTATGGTAAAGTAATAATATTAATATACCACTTTTAAGTTTTATTTCAATTTTACTTAATCTTGGCTCCAAAAATAAATCATCCTTTAAATTTATAAACATAGCCCACCATTTTTTAGCTTTTTCCATCTCTTTCACTTCTCTAAAAGCCCCATATCTTAAATCTTTCATTATCTGAAGAAAATACTCCAATCTAGGCTCTCTAAAATATCCCTTAACAATCTTCCATGTATAATATTATGGTGAGCCTAGCATTGAAGCTCATTCTCTTACAGTGTTCTTTTCGTCTAAATTTTCAATAACATTCTCGTTTGTAATTCTTTCAACTCATTAAATCTTGAACAATCTTCTGAAACACCACATTTTAAAGGATCTTCATATTAATTAATTAAATTAAATCACTGTATATATTATGACAATATCTTATAATTTCAATAATATTTCCTGAATTTTGAACCTAAAGACCTAAAGTTAGAGAATCCTAAATCTAATCAGTTTTTTAAAATACAAACATTTTGGCACAAAAAAGAACTTCCTACGATTTCCGTTCTTGGATTATCATGATTATCAGAATCTGAATTTGATTGTTCTTTAGGTTTCATATATTTTGAAACTTGTATATGCAGCCGAATGTCCCGAGAAAAAAGCAAATAATATCGGACCAAACCCTCCATTTGCCGGTATTTCATTTATAGTAGAAAGTACCTGGAATTTCAGAGAATAAAATTGAAATTCTAATAAATTATTTTATAGAAAAATACCTTTAATTATTAATTAAATTGGAAAATTCTAATTTATAATAATATTTGTAATGATCTATAAGTAGAATTAAAAAAAAAACGAATTAATTTTATTTAAAAAAAATTGAAAAAATGTAATTATAAATTTTTATTCAAACAACCACCTGTTAATAATTATTTCAATTATCAAAAAACCCATCAAAAACAACTTAGCCGAAGATGTGACCGTGACAGATCGAATTGTAAACACAAAAACCCTCCTAACCCGCGAATTTCATCCAAATCTTTAGAGCCGTTTTCGAGAAACCGATTCTATATACATAAATATAGATACAAGAATTGCTCGTTTAATATAATAAGATAAGATAAGATAAAATAATCCCTTGCACACTCAGCTAGAGATCTTGGGGTCACCATCATCGTTAATCATTAAATCGCTGATCCGCTAGGATGAAAAACATCTTATTTTAAAAGTATTTCTGTGTTTAAGAAACTGATTTCTTTTTTAACCAAGATAATCAAAACTTGCTAAAAGTAAAAGAAAGAGGATTTGCTTGTATAGAATCTTTTTCGAACAATTATTTTTATCTTGAATTAATAAAAGAGTTATTACTTTCTTTTTTCGAGTACTTCCTCATCCCTGCAGCCATCCATCCATCCACCTCCACCAAACATCTTCATTTTTAAAAGAATTATATTTTCTCAAGTTACTTTTTATATTACAAATGAAACTCTCTTTTAATGAAATCTTCAATGGATCTTAACGAAATGCCCTTTCACTATTTACTTTTTCTATTTCTTTCTTAAGTGTTTAATATGATTAGAACGATGATGCAATTTAATTCTATTATACTAATTAGAAAAATAACTTATCAATGGATTTAAGTAAATTCATTAAGTAATTATTATTAAATCTAAAAGGAGAAATCAATGAGGATATCTTTTGCTTGATGCAAATAAACATATATAGCTACTACCTACTTATACATATAGTTTGTTAAAAAAAATTGCCAAAATATTAAAATTTACAGAGAGCAGACTAAAGTTTTCATTTTTCCTCCGATTTGTATAATAATAGAGTGAAGTAAAAGTTCTGAGCCTTTTTTCTCTTTATTTCGACGATAAAATTAACAAATTTAGGATTTATAATATGGACAAAGAGAAACAAAGAGATTGTCTTCTGCTTGATGCAAATAAAACATATACACATATATATCAAGATGATATATCTGTATATATATATTATTTATTTGTTTGATTTTTCTTTTTTTTGCTTTTTTGTTATCCATGACAAATAATTTACAATCAATGGCAATGGAATGGCAGTTCCCTTGATTTAGTTGGAAAAGTTTTTGTTTTGCCGAGAGTAGCAGAGTTGTTGATTCACAAAGAGAAACAAAGAGATTGTCTTCTGCTTGATGCAAATAAACATATACACATATATATCAAGATGATATATCTGTATATATATATTATTTATTTGTTTGTTTATAATATGCGCCTTTTTTGTTCGATATCTTTTGTACTTTTTTGAAGGCAACTCTCACAATTCCGGGGTTGAAGAAGTCCTCGTCCCTATTGGTGAAAAACTTGACCAGCTCATTTTCACAAGCCTCTTTGAGGCCAGTTTTGTACCATCAAGAAAATTTATGCAAATGCTTGAAAAGGTGATAATCGCTTGGTGTTGGGTCTGGGCTATACGGCTGGTGCGATATAACCTCCCATCCAAGCTCTCGGAGCTTCTGGCGCGTTGTTGAACGATGTGTGTGTCCACTTGATGGAACACAACACCCTTACTATTAGCCAATTCTGGCCGCTTCTCGTCGATCGCCTGCTTCAATCTGGTCAGTTGTTGACAGTATAGGACCGAATTGAGTGATTTGGCCCGATGGGAGCACCTCATAGTGGATGATTCCCTTCCAATCCCACCAAACACACAGCAAAACCATCTTGGGCCTTAATCCGGGCTTGGCGATCGTTTGGGCCGGCAAACCGTGCTTGGACCGATCTTTTTGCCTGTTGTTCTCGTATGTGACTCATTTTTCATCGCCAGTCACCATCCCCATCGATTCAGCAAAAACTCGTAGGCATCAATTCAGTCCAAAAGTCAATTCGTGTGGCATCCATACTTCTTCTTGAGACCTTCCTTATGCAAATGGTCCCAAACGGTTTTCTGGCTAATCTTCAGTTCCTGGGCAATGGAACATTGATTTTATCGAGATTTACGAGGATTGCCCTACCAGAGAGTGTCTCATCTTCGACGCCCATATTACCAGAACGGAATCGTTGGAACCACCGCTTTGCTTTTGCATTCGATACTGTATTGGATCCATAAACAGCACACATTTTTTTAGCCGCCTGCTCCGCTTTTTCCCTTTGGTTGTAGTGGTACTGAAGAATGTATCGAATTTTCTCTTTTTTACCTCCATTTTGGAACGCACTAACACACAACTGACTTCACCAAACACAAAACTGTCAAAGAACTTTTTTTAAAGCGTTATGTCACCTTTAAATCGCAAAAAAGAATGACTATATGCGACGTATACATCGTGAGATATGGCTCATTAAAGCCATCTAACGGAAAAGGCTCAGAACTTTTTACTTCTCCCATTATTATGTTAATTTTATGATTCCATAGCTACTAGGATTTCTTCTAGTCGGCCTGCTACACGCCATTGGCGTAGCCAGAAAATTTTCATAGGTGTGGGGGGTCAATCCACAAAGCAAAATATTTACTGGGAATTTTTTTTTATTAAAACAAATAGTCCAGTCAAATTGTGTTTTTATCCGGAAAGTTTTGGGGTAGTTGTAATTTCTTCGACCCTTTATGTTTTTGGGTGTGCTGAATCCGAATCTGTGATTTGCTAACAAAATATCTTGATGGAACATTGTCCAAAATGCAAAGAAAGCTAAAAATCTCATTTTTTGGCAGTTTCCATGACACTTTTGAGGATTCGGATCATATCCTGTCATGAAAAATGCTGGATATATATAAATCTAAGAGTTTTATCAAAAAAGAAGGCCAAGTAAACGTTCAAGTCAATAAAATTTTTTAGAGAATGAGATAGATATCAAGTTTCTACGATGAGTGGTTTTCATTTTATGAAAGAAAAACTGCGATTTTTTGCAAAAAATTGCAGTTTTTCAAAACTTCAACCTCATTGAGGCACGGGTTATCATTACTCACTTAAGATTAAACTTTATTTAAATTGTAGCAAATTTAATGTAGTTTAAAAATGTATAGAATAGTATTTGTCGAATTTGTTGGAATGAACACATCTCCTCTGTGGCGAAATCTGCAGCAAGGAAGATTGGCTTTTATTCAGGTCCAAGCGATTTTACAAACCCCCACAACTTCTCACCATCTACAAGGCCCAAATCCGCCCCTGTCTCGAATACGGCTCTCATCTGTGGAGAGGAGCCTCAAAATATTCTCTTGCTACCCTTGATGCAATTCAGAAACGAGCCGTCAGGCTAATTGACGATTCTACCCTCAATCGACTCCCTCGACTCGCTGGCTCATCGAAGAGATGTCTCTGCCCTTTCCCTTTTCTATAGATACTATCACGGCAGGTGCTCTGATGAGATAAAATCAATAATTCCCCCAAAGCATGCTTTGCACGCAGCACACGTTTTGCCGACTCCCAACACTCTTTCGCGGTCAAATTGGAAAAGTGCCGGATCACTTCATTCGCGAATACATATATCCCCATGACTTCAAGGAACTGGAACTCTCTCCCAGCCTCTATCTTTCCCAGCACCTATGATCTTCAAACCTTCAAAACCAGGGTGCATAGACACCTACGTCTACACCTCTCACATAATCAACTTTTCCCTTCTCTTCGGTAATGCAAGGGTCTTTCGAGATCCAAAGGGGCTACATCTTTACTGGTGCACCCCTTCTTGCATTCGATTGCATTAAAAAAAAAAAAAAAAAAACGTGCTTCTTCATGGTCAAAATGGAAAAAAATCGAAAAATATGCGAGTTTTTGGGATTTTATGCCAATGTTCAACTAGCGCTTCAGCACGAACGGTTCGTCGGAGAAAAAACATAAATAATGAAATTTGTAGGAAATTTTATGAACTTTTATTTTGAAAAGAAAGGCTATTTATGAAAAGTTGAGAATTTTCGAGTTAAAAGTAACAAACCGCCAAAAAATGAGATATTTTACCTTTTTTTATCAAAAGACACCTCTCTATAATAAATATCAAATAATATCAAACCTGTATTAAGAGTTGAAATTTTATTATTATAAAATCACACATAATTAATTATAATTACTTATTTATTGAAAGCAAATAAATAATTATAATTATTTAATTTGTGATTTTAATAAAATTTCAACTCTTAATAAAATTAATCACAAAAATAAAAGCTTCAACAGCTTCATTACTGATCAAACCTGTTTGTTTTCATTTTAAAAATATTGAAGCTTTTAATTAATTGATCCTCTTTATTTATTTGAGATTATACTTTTAAAAGAATAAAATCGGATACTTCGTTTTATCAAATAAAAGATTTATTTTTATTAACAACTTTTTTTTCAACGCCTTGTCGTGCGGGTTGAGGCAACTTTAGGCGTCCGACAATGTTTGTAACCCTATGAGACAACTGTAGATCATATTACCAGGGAAAAAAAGGCCTGTGTTACCAGAGGACATGACAAGGGTGAGATCTAATTCACTCTTCTACTCTCTTTTGCTAACGAGTGATGAAAAAACATTAAATAATAAAAGACCTGAACTTAAGAGTTATTTATATTTTGCGATTTTTTCAGAATTACCATTATTTTTTTATTTTGATATCGAATAGAATCATGGAATTTATCATTTTATAATATTTATTTAAATATCAGAGGGTGTAGTATTTTTTTCATGAAATAATGTTTCGACTCTTAAAACCCGAGTAAAAATGAAAATTGATTTTAAAAAAATAAAATAGCTGCACCATAGCTGCATGACGCCCGCACTTCATGCACGCAATACCGCCGCATCACAGCCGTTTGCAGGACAAAACCGCCGCACCACCGCCGTAACACAGCTGCACCCTATCTAATTTTTATTGAAATCTCTTGCTGCAACACCGCCGCAAAACAGCTGCACGCTATTCAATATTTAACCGACTTCCCGAGTAAAAATGAAAATTGATTATAAAAAAATTAAATCGCTGCACCATAGCTGCATGACGCGCGCACTTCATGCCAGCAATACCGCCGCACCACAGCCGTTAACGCAGTTGATAATTTCAATATTTCCCGAGATCGGAATTTAACATCCGCGTTGGATATTATGTAAATTTTTGCACATTTCTACAGGAACGAAGTTCTTATGAAATTATTTATTTTGTACTATAAGAACTTCGTTTGAATAATCAATATTTGCGATCATTTTGGGAGATTTTTTTGAACATCGTCAATAAACTGCTTATAATTTACTTATAAATAGTTAAAAAACTGTCATAAGCTTGATATTATTATGAATGTTGTTCAGTTTTTTTTTTGTAGATTCAGAATATGTAAATAAATATATAGGTTTCCATTTAAAAAACAGAACTTGACCTTGAAATACCCTTGAAAGCTTGTTCTAGAGAAACAACTTATAGCGTAGTTTAGGTTCCCCCTCCATATAAATAAACTTTAATTTGAATCTTTTTTTTTATATAATGCACTATTTTTTACTGTCTCAAGATAAAAAAACTCACCCGGTATATTTCAGAGTGGGTGAAGAAAAATGTAATTTCTTTGGATACGATGGGCTGACTGATTCGCTCGAATTGAACATCAGTTTTTTTGAACGATTATGGATTTCTAAGAGTGAGACTCAGAATAGAACCGAGAATTGAATTGAAAATATGAATCCTTGAGTCACTAATACGAAACTTATTTATTCGAATAGCCTTTAGGGAAACAAGACATATAATCCTTCCCACACAACACACACACACACACACTTTGTTGAATCTCTATTTCCTTTATCTACATAAGGACAATAGGTGATTCTTTTTCTAGACCCCAGTTTGTGGATGAATTCAACCCCATCTTTCATTAAACACATATCTCTCCCCTTCTGAATATGCAATCCTCATAAATATACCCTGAATGTTCTAAGAGAGGGATGATATGAAACTTATCGGGATGCAATATTATTAATATTGACATTAACGATTATATCTGGTCCATTGTCATTTTTACAAGCGACTGAAGGCTTTGACTATAACCCATAACGATTTTTTTTATTTTGGTTTTGGTTTTTGCTCGTTTAATATAATATATATTTTTTAAAATATGTTTATTTAAGAAAAAACAAACAAACGAGGGAGACAAGAGCATAAAATGCGGTTTTCAAGTACATTAATAACAAGCCAACTCTCTCAGAGGGCGGCGGCTTTAATATTTGCTATTATGAAAAGCTTATTTTTATAGTTTATACCCCTAAAGGGTTTAATTTAACATTTTATTACTTAAACAGAATAAAAAAGAAGAGAATAAAAGATAAATTCTAAAGAATATTTATTTTTAATTCAGGTGGAAGCTGAGATATGTTTTATAGAACTAGTTTTCCAGTCATACGGATGCATTTTAACTTGGATAAGGTAGAGAAGAGGCAGCAAATGCGTGAGTAGGCGCCTAAAAAGATCAATTTCGAGGGATTCTGGGTGGATTTTGAAGAAAAATTTGTATTCCTGACAACAATATCATGCCTCGTTTTCAGGAATTTCGATAATCCGAGCATCGATAATTCACATTTTTCGATAATTCGAACTCTTCAACTTTTAAGCTCGGTAAGTCGAAAAAATACTCGAAATCCTTTTTGTAACATGAGGGGAAATAACGTTCTATAATTCGAACTAGGCTACTTCCCCTCTTTATAATTCGAATATTTCCTAGCAAAAAACTATTCTTAATTTTTTTAATTAGGTATGTTAATATCAACTGCACTGCTAATAGATATGTAATTTTTTTGTTCTATTTTGTCGTTTTCATTATTTTTACTCTTTTATATAATAATAATAATCTTTATTAGCTATTTTCAGCTTGAAAACTATAACATACCTAATTAAAAAAATTATGAATAGTTTTACTTGAGGCTATATAAAAAATTTATGTAAGCTCATACATATTTTCAAAAATATAATAAAAATAAAAACACTTATTAATTCGAATATTTTTTTTCCTCTTGATTATTTTATTTTATTTTATTTTTATTTTATTTTATTCGATATACGGGAGTTATCCCAGTTACAATATACATTTTTATACAATTAACAATTTAACAAAACTAAAATACTAATTTATAGTCTTAATTATTTTTATAGAGAAAAGTTTGCGGAATTTAACATAATGTCATGTATTTATTTTTATTATATTTAATTTTTTTTTTTAATTTTATTAAACCAATTATTTTACATTAATGTATATAGTACATTGTATTTGAGCTTCGACTCCGGAGATTACTTCTCCGCCATCGACTGTCCTTGATCATCTTTTTAGTCCTTGTTTTTAATAAGAGGAAAAAACTAATTAAATAAAAAAAACCTCTTTTCCGATAATTATTCCAATTCCATATTCAATTCCCAATCCTATATTATTTCATTTAAATTGAGTAGGTAAACAATTATTTTTATAGAGAAATGATTGCGGAATTTAAGAGAACAAAAGTCACATTAATAGATAGATATATAGATAGATACATAAAAGTGAAGCTAATATAAAGCATGTAATAATATAATACAATCTATTAGACATTTAATCGTAGTGTGAGCAATATCTTTTGATATCCCTCATACTACATGAAAAGAAGTCTAATTGTGAGGTGTTTGCTTTTAGCATCACTCTATTCAGACCTGTATTTTTTGAATAATTAGTATTACAAATGGGGATAAAAAAGGTTTCGACAATGCGACTGTAATATTGAGGTACTTTAAAATTAATATATTGGAGAATTTCACAACAATCAATCAGACCATTCAACAGTTTGCGAAGGAATATCAAGTCATTTTGTAGTCTACGGGATGACAAACTTTGGATATTTAGTTCGGTTCTTAAGAGTCTAGAAGAGGGATAGTTATATGGGATCGAAGTCTCGATAATTCGAATTTTTCTTGTAGTCCTTTGGATTTCAAATTATCGATAGTCGACTACTCTTTTTGTTCTAAAAGATTTTCTGAAGGAAAGAGTGGGCAAGATTTAAGAAAATCAGAGACTAAATAATTATAAAATGTTTGTTTTATATGTTAGGGTGTATTTTGTATTAATTTTCATCAAATGAAACAATACACGGTTGAAAAGTTTCAAAACCAAAAATATCCAAAAAAGTGCGGAGAGAACGAATGAATCATCCCTCCCATGCTGTCAAGTCAAGGCGAATTTTTGAAGAATAAAAAATTATTCTGTCTGAAAAACAAGGAGCCTATAAAGAAAATACTTTGAAAAATGATCCGGAAATATTTGGAATAATATCCTGTCTGAGCCTTTGCTAGAATAACATTTCACGAATAATACATACAACATGACATAGTATTGGTTTTGAATAAGTGTAGGCTACCAAAATAGCCTTGGCGTTGGGTCGGTGTAGGATGCATTTTTTGAAATTTTATTTTAATCTTAGCTTTTTTCGCAAATTTCATCGAATATGGCATAATATATTTATGAAAATAGTCTAAATATTTGAAATTTTAGGGATGCTCCGCATCCACAGCATCCATGGACCACCACTGGTGGGTTTCGACATAGTATACCCGTTTTAGTTTGATAATGGTTCCTATATAGGAAAACTAGGACCCTTGAGGGAAAAATCTACAGGAGTCCTAAATAATTTCTATACATATTATGTCAATTTACTCGATTAATTTCGCCAAATATATATAAATATATATTTTTTTTATTAATTTCTAATATTAAATGTAAAATTATATTCATTCTTCTTGAGATTTACTCACATGAATTTTTGGAGAAACAAACACTATTCTCCCATCATATTGATAGATAATAAATCTACTTCCCCGGTAAATCTCACCGAGGGGTGATCCTCGATTGGAAGTAGGTGTACACCTCTTTGGAAGTATTTTGGAAGTACTTGGGAATACTTGGGAGTAGGTACTTGGAAATATTTGGAATTGCTTGGAAATATTTGGAAGTAGGTACTTGGAAATATTTGGAAGTACTTGGAATTATTTTGAAGTACTTGGAAATATTTGGAATTGCTTGGAAATATTTGGAAGTACTTGGAAATATTTGAAAGTATTTGGAAATATTTGGAAATACTTGGGAATACTTGGAAGTACTTGGAAATATTTGGAAGTGCTTGGAAATATTTGGAAGTATTTGGAAATATTTGGAATTGCTTGGAAATATTTGGAAGTAGGTACTTGGAAATATTTGGAAGTACTTGGAAATATTTGGAAGTACTTGGAAATATTTGGAAGTACTTGGGAATACTTGGAAGTACTTGGAAATATTTGGAATTGCTTGGAAATATTTGGAAGTACAAGTGGAAGTAGGTGTACAGCATATTAGGTCGCGGTTCACTCCTCGACTCTCACATATTATTTATTTTCGCCAATAAATATTAAGAAATAAAAGATAAATAAATAAAAATTAGCAATTCCAAAGATGCACTAAAAATGATTTTTAAGCTGGCGCCCTTTCAATAAAGTTTATTTTATATTCGATTTTGGTGCCAAAATGATTTTTTCTTTTTTTACTTTGAGGTTATTTGGATTTTATTTATTATTATTATTTTTTTTATTTTTGTTTTTAAATAGTTGTCGGGGTATTCATCCAAGGCAAAAATTTATTTACAAAGGTTGTTATATATATACATATTTAGAAAGGAATATAATATAAGTCCGGCATTGTTGACAATCACCCGGATGGTTCACTGGAGACTCAGAAATTTTCGAACAATGTTTGCAGTTCCCAATAATGTGGCCTTCTGACAAGTTCTCATGTGCCTTCGTCCAATTGAATTTTTGATTTTGCAACCTTTCAATCCTTCGTGACCAGACCATTTGCGGACACCACCTACATTCTATTTATATTTACATTCTATTTCTATATTCTATTCCTACTATCTTTTAGATCGACAGTCAGCCCATGGTACTTCCTCTTCTTTTCAGCAATTGTTGACAGAAGCTTGACATCCGAGGGAACCGCAACATCAATAATTATTGCCTTTTTTTATATTTATCAAACAGGAGAATATCGGGCCTATTTGTTTCAACTGCTTTATCAGTTGTGATGGCACAGTCCCACAAAATTCGCGCTCGATCATTGCTGATTACTCTCTCAGACCTACATTTGTAATAAGGTTCTTCTTCTTCTATTAGATCAGTGTTTTTCAACCTGTGGGTTGCGAACCCATGGAGGATCGCGAAGCCTTTATAAGGGGTCCACGAAGCCTCAGTATAAAATAATAAAAAAGTTTAAAAATATATTTTTATTAAGAAAATATTAATTAAAGGACTTATCCAAATTTACAGACTTGAATTCTAAGTGCAACATTCCATCGGCAGACAATTCTAGCAGATTTTCTTTTAGGTTGGTTCACAAACTTGCCTCATCTATAGCTGCATTTAAAAACGGATTTATGATCCACCTTTGGCCAGTGTTCTCTGATAGTTCTTGCATCGAGAAATAATGACACAATTCTTCTTTCAAATTCTGCAAGACAATTTCCATACCAGGTATATATAGGTATTTAACTTCAAATTCGGACTTTTCTATATCAAATTCAGGATTTTAAAAATCAAAATCACACCCGAAATTTTTTTCATACTAAGGGGGTCGCGTCATGAAAAAGATTTATAAACACTGTATTATATGATATCTCCAAGGGGTGAACCGCGACCTAATATGCTCTATAACTACTTCCACTTGTACTTCCAAATATTTCCAAGTACTTCCAAATATTTCCAACTACTTTCAAATGTTTCCACATATTTCTAAGTAATTGCAAATATTTCCAAGTACTTCCAAGTAGTTCCAAAAATTTCCAAGTAATTCCAAATATTTCCAAGTGCTTCAAATATTTCCAAGTACTTCCAAATATTTCAAAGTTCTTTCAAATATTTCCAAGTACTTTCAAATATTTTCAAGTACTTCCAAAAATGTTTCCACATATTTCTAAGTAATTGCAAATATTTCCAAGTACTTCCAAGTAATTCCAAATATTTCCAAGTAATTCCAAATATTTCCAAGTGCTTCCAAATATTTCCAAGTACTTCCAAATATTTCAAAGTTCTTTCAAATATTTCCAAGTACTTTCAAATATTTTCAAGTACTTCCAAAAATGTTTCCACATATTTCTAAGTAATTGCAAATATTTCCAAGTATTCAAATTTCCAAGTAGTTCCAAAAATTTCCAAGTAATTCCAAATATTTCCAAGTGCTTCCAAATATTTACAAGTACTTCCAAATATTTCCAAAAGTTCTTTCAAATATTTCCAAGTACTTTCAAATATTTTCCAAGTACTTCCAAATATGTTTCCAATATTTCCAAGTATTTCGCAAATATTTCCAAATATTTCCAAGTAGTTCCAAATATTTCCAAGTACTTCCAAATATTTCCAAGTACTTCCAAATATTTCCAAGTACTTTCAAATATTTTCAAGTAACTTCCAAAATGTTTCCACATATTTCTAAGTAATTGCAAATATTTCCAAGTACTTCCAAGTAATTCCAAAAATTTCCAAGTAATTCCAAATATTTCCAAGTGCTTCAAATATTTCCAAGTACTTCCAAATATTTCAAAGTTCTTTCAAATATTTCCAAGTACTTTCAAATATTTTCAAGTACTTCCAAAATGTTTCCACATATTTCTAAGTAATTGCAAATATTTCCAAGTACTTCCAAGTAGTTCCAAAAATTTCCAAGTAATTCCAAATATTTCCAAGTACTTCCAAATATTTCCAAGTACTTCCAAATATTTCAAAGTACTTTCAAATATTTCCAAGTACTTTCAAATATTTTCAAGTACTTCCAAAAATGTTTCCACATATTTCTAAGTAATTGCAAATATTTCCAAGTACTTTCCAAGTAATTCCAAAAATTTCCAAGTAATTCCAAATATTTCCAAGCATTTACACATATTTCCAAGTAATTGCAAATATTTCCAAGTACTTCCAAGTAATTCCAAAAATTTCCAACTAATTCCAAATATTTCCAAGTACTTCCAAATATTTTCAAGTACTTCCAAATGTTTCCACATATTTCCAAGTAATTGAAAATATTTCCAAGTACTTCCAAGTAATTCCAAAAATTTCCAACTAATTCCAAATATTTCCAAGTACTTCCAAAATACTTCGAAAGAGGTGTACACCCACTTCCAATCGCGAATCACCCCTCGGATATCTCTTTGCCAGTGCTTGATGTATATATGACCTTGGCTACATTATTGTGCCTTTGGAGATATTCAGTCGGAGCCAGTGATGGACAACCACAACAAATATGTTGTATTGACTCATTGATGGTTTATTATTATTATTATTATTATTTTTTAATTAAATTTTTTTTGTTAATATATTTTTTTAGACTGTAGCAATCAATCGAATAAAAAGTTCTTTATGTATAAAGAAAATTCGTTCGCTTAAAAAAATATCCAATCACCAAAATATGCTTACCAACTTTTGAAAACGTTTTCAATTTTCCTTTCAATTAATTAATTATATACATATTTACATTTATAAACATCAATCACTCTTTGATTTATTCTTTCTACCACTTTGGACAAAAAACTTTTGTAAACTTTTAATTATTTAATTATAATGTTATGGTTTGTTATTAAAAAAAAAAAAAGGGTAAGCGCACCCCTTTAGATCTTTAGATGCTAAATGGAACTATTTTCCAGTCAGTTGCATTTTTTTACTTTGCTCAGGTAGAGAAGTCGTTTTTTTTACGCAAATAGAATATACATATATAGGTAAATATCAGCTTGCAAACGCACCCTTTCCATGTTGGAAGGGCTGTAGAAGCGTCACCCAAACCGACACGCGCCTATACTCTTAACATGTAAACTGCTAGTCCATTGAGGTCCCCCCCGCCCCGTCGGCCGCTGACGTCGACTCGGTGTGGCGCCCCCGTTACTTCTGCGCCTCGGTCCCCTCGGCCCCCCCGTCCCGTCCATGAGCCAGAAAACACGCGCTCTCACCTAGCAGAACAGTAGCGCCGGCCGTCAAACCCGAACCATCAACTGTGCTTGTGATATTGTTTTTCTCTCGATAACTCTCGACTATTATCAAAGAGAAGTGATTTTATTTATTTATTCACCACGGATCATTTTGTCATGCAGTTGCTTGTCTTTTGAATCTTCTAGTCTCTGAGTACATTCTGCAAAATCTAAGGTAGATTGAATTATCCAATTTTTAAAAGTACTATAAGTTTCCCTTACTTGTGTATTATTTATAATATAATTTATAACAAAATTTTTTCGATTTGTTAACCTGGTAAATCACATACATTTACTCTCTTTTTGTACGTCGTTTTTCAGACAAATTTTGATTCTGTTAACTATTAAAAAAATCTATGTGAGTCTCATCCACTTAAGCTCACGGGTGAAGTGAAATTTCTTTAGCCGTAGATGTTATTAAAATAATTTAAACCATTTATTTTACATGAATTTATGCATACATTGTTTTTGAGCTTCGACTTCGGAGATTACTCCTCCACCACGAGTGTCCTTGATCATCTTTTTAGTCCTTGTTTTTAATAAGAGGAAAAAACTAATCAAATAAAAAACCTCTTTTCCGATAATTATTTCAATTCCATTAAAATAATTAAAATTTCCTAATTTTTATAAATTTAATTTGTCATGAAATATTAGTGGGTTTTAAAAATTGTTTCCCCTCTATCGAGTCAATTCCCCTTTATTTTAACAAAAAAAAATCTAATAGATACGTCGTTAAAAAAGTTTCACTTAAACAAAAATCAACTAGAATATTTTAGAAGCCTAATTTCAATTAAACTCACAAAACTTTTTATTTTTATTAACTAAAATCTGTGATGACTTAATCTTATTAATTTTTAAATTTATTTATTGATTTTTTTCGAAAAATTAATATGTAATATGTCCAGATTATTTTTTTTAAATTTCAATTTTTAACAGTGAGTTTGTTATATCAGATATATCACATATATATGTGCATCCCTAAAATTTCAAACATTTAGATTATTTTCGTAAATACATATATAAGGTCAATTTCAAGATTTCTGAAGGATCTTTCAATTTTCAAATTATTATCCGTTATTTCAAATATTTCTATACAAAAACATTTTTTTGTTTTAAAAACTAGTATATTGGTTCTCGAAATGAAATAAAATTGTTGCATAGTTCCAAGGGGCAATTAAAATGAATGATTTTTCCGAAAAGGGCGCCGATAGAAGGTTTCAAGTCCCTGCATGGTAGACTTCCAGTTCAAGCATGTCAAAGACAAGTCGAGACGAGTTTTAGTCAAATAAATTGTTCTCACGAGGAACTATTATTATAAAAAAAAAATATTTAGACTAATCCATTTGTAAGAACTCTCAATATATAAGATCGGAAATAACTAAGAATGCAATAGACAATAAGTCATAGCTTGCTAGAATTAATTTCTGACTCCTACCCTCACTCACACAAAGCAGTATCCGTTTGGGGCGAATGTCCCAAAATATATTTTTAAAAAATCTAATGTTAAATTTGAAAAATAACGAAAATGATGCTGTATTTGATGAAATTTTCAAAAAAAAGCAAAAATTAAATTAAAATTTCAAAAAATGAAGGTAGTTTTTTGGACAGCATCCCATGGTTGAAATGTCACCAACCCCCACTGATATAAACATATTTTTTGAGACATTCTTATAAACATAATTCCTATTTTTAAAAGTGAGTTTCGTTAAAGTACCTACCTATATAAGATACTACCTATATGTGATTGTGTCAAGGAAAAGGGCCCCTATCTTCACCTACCAGTTTTTTCAGGAATGGGGAAAATGTGAGTTAAATGTGGTTATAATTTTTGATTACATATTATTTGAATTCGGCATCAAATTTTTAATTCTACTTAGAGAAAGTGGTGTAGGTTTTATTTGAAACATGATATTAATCAATAAAGTAAAGAGTGTGTAGTTTCAGAGTGAATGAAATAAAACTCAAAAGAGGTTTATACAAACTCAATCATATTTCGGATTATTAGTCCACCATCAGGAGTTTACATGTTAAAACGTTTTAACCTGTAAACTCCTGATGATGGCCTAAAAATAATCCGAAATATATTGAGTTTGTATAAACCTCTTTGAGTTTTATTTCATTCACTGTGAAACTACACACCCTTTACTTTATTAATCAAATTTTTATTCGGAATAGAATAATAGCGAGGGTAAAAACGGAAAAATGGTCTATTTTGACTGCTTAAAAATTGTCAAAATTTAAACAGCTATAACTTAAAACTACTTTTTTTACTTCCAAATATTAAAAAATTCATAACTGAGTGGATTTTGGAATTTTTGGGCGGGACAAAAAACGTTTTGTTCAGTTGTATTTCTAGAAAAAGGAAATGCCATTATCTTGATTTTGGCTAGATGAAAATAAGGACCCTTTTTAACCGACTTCAAAAAAGGAGGAGGTTCTCTATTCGACTGATTTTTTTTTTTTTTTTTTGTGCCTATGTTACCTCATATCTCCGCCAATTGTCAACCGATTTTGAAAATTTTTTTTGCATTGGGTCCAGTCTAGCTTCCGATTGGTCCCATTTTTTTTCGATTTTTTTCCATAGGTATTAGACCTTTTTTTATTAGGTTTGTTTAGACCTAACCTCTTTGTTTATGAACCGATTTCGATGGTTCTTTTTTTATCGAAAGGGGTGTCTTAGGGATGGTGTCATATTAATTTGGTCAAGTTCTGATGATATGATCACTATTAATAACATCACTAAAAAGAGAAAAATAAAAATAATTTTTAAGAAAAAAATAAAAACCGACTTCAAAAAATTAAATACAACAAATAAAATACACTAAAAGGTATAAAATAATTATTATCTTATTTAGTTACAACTAAACGACGAAATATTAACATGAAATTACTTTTTGAAGTTGGTGCCAAATATATACCTTTTATGAATCGCACTCGACGGATCTTACTTAGTACGTTTGGCGGGTACGCTCGCTTATAGGTATAGTTTGTTTGGCACCGACTTCAAAAAGTAATTTCATGTTAATATTTCGTCGTTTAGTTGTAACTAAATAAGATAATAATTATTTTATACCTTTTAGTGTATTTTATTTGTTGTATTTAATTTTTTGAAGTCGGTTTTTATTTTTTTCTTTAAAAATTATTTTTATCTTTGACACTGTCACATATTTATACCTAAATTAAAACCTTAATTAAAAAGAAATTCATAAATCTCAACATTCCGGTTTCTATAGGTTAGTTTTCTTAGATATAAGATTAAAAAAATCAAAAATTCTGAATATAAGGCATGGTTAAGCATCTTTGGTTCAAGATGAAACGTTTTTTAATAATAAGTAAATAAAATTTTAAAAGTAGGTTTCACAAAATAAAACAAATAAATGTTTTGAGTTTTATCTCGATATATATATATATATATATATATATATATATCGCGTTTTGAGAATCTATGTTAACTACTGATGATGGGCCCAAAACCCGAAATTATTATATATAAATAAAACTCAAAACATATTTGTTTTATTTTGTGAAACCTACCTTGAAATTTTATTTACTTTTTATAAAATTTTTAAAAGTATTCACTTTTATAGGCCTTTTTAGTGATGATGTTTATTTTATATATAGTTTGTTAGTATGTATAATATTTCCTCAAATTACGACAATTTCAAATTGATTTCTTTGATTATATATTATTTCGACTAATAAGCTATAATTAAATTTAACTAACTTATAATTAAAAACAAAAATACAGACCTCTACTTAAATATTTGTTCTTGTTAAAAAAGTAAACTGGTACGTCGGGATTTGAGCGGAAAATAATATATTTCGATCTTCACGCAACCTTTTAGAAAAAGTAATTTAATATTCTATACTTATTTAAACTAACTCAAAAACGAAAAGTCGAAGATAGTTTGTTCTGTTGCGAAAATGTTTGTTTTTTCAAAACCAAGAGCTGTTTAGATTTTGTACGTTCTAGTTTCGGAATTTCCTGTTGGAAAATCAAGAATATCATAAGAAATACAATATATATAGGTACTTCTTTTAAATGGTTATAACTTATAACTAACAAGTTGAAATTTAGCTCAGAATTGTATCATTTAGCACCACTGTGCCAAGTTTCAACATCTATCTCAAACTGTTTGTTAATCAACAATGGGGAGTGCCGGGCAAAACTCAGGGCAGATGGCGCACCCGAAATAGGGGGGCGAGTCATTTGAAAAGAGATTAGATGAATATATATATACTGTTGACTGAAAAAATACAATAATATTTAAATTAAATTTAGTTATTATTTATATTAATTTATATATATATACAGGGGGGAGGGGGCATAAAAATCTACCACATTTTGAAGAGCTATAAAAATGAAATAATTTTACTAGGAAAAAACTGAATATATTTTTGAAAAGAACATAAAATATTTTTTTTTAAATGTGTTTTACACATTATATCAGGAAAAAAAGGGGGGGGGGGGGGTCAAAAATGAAAATTCTAGCCCTTTCCACCAAATTTACCCAAATTTTGTATAGATATTCTGTGGGCCCCAAAAAGGCTAGAAATAGAAAAAAGGGTCTAAAATGGAAATTATAGCCCTTTGACCAAACTCAACCAATTTTTGTATCAAATTTTGTATACATAGTTTGGTCTAAAAGGCTAGAATTTTCATTTTTGACCCGCCCTCCATTTTTTTTGTCTGATAATGTTTAAAACACAAAAAAAATATTTTATGTTCTTTTCAAAAATATATTCAGTTTTTTCTAGTTAAATTTTTTCATTTTTTATACCTCTTCAAAATGTGATAGATCTTCATGCCCCACCCTGTATTTATTTTTATTCTTTTAATCAGTTTTTGAAATTATTATTATCATTTTCATCCATTATTTGTATGAATTTGAAAGATTATAATAGGAAAATAAGGACAAGTTTTTATGTGTGACTTTTGTATTTATCAGCCATCGTTTCGTCGACTTTGCCGATTTCTTCAGGGCTTCAAATAGTCATGCCAGAAGAATTCGGCAAAGTCGACGAAACGATGGCTGATAAATTCAAAAGTCACACATAAAAAAACTTGTCCTTATTTTACTATTATAATCTTTCAAAAGTTTTTGGAATATTTCAAAAAAAAATAACCCTTATTTCGGTGGAGCATCTAGTGGCGAAAGCCCTCCCCCATTGCCTTAAGCGTATCAAATTTACACAGGAGTTTTTTTAAAAAAATTTTAAGAAAAAATTAAACCGACTTCAAAAAAATTAAATGCAACAAATAAAATACACTAAAAGGTATAAAAGTATTATTACCTTATTTAGTTACAACTAAATCGAAATATTAACATGACATTACTTTTTGAAGTCGGTGCCAAACATATACCTTTTATGAATCGCGCTCGACGGATCTTACTTAGTACGTTTGGTGGGTACGCTCGCTTATAGGTATAGTTTGTTCGGCACCGACTTCAAAAAGTAATTTCATGTTAATATTTCGTAGTTTAGTTGTAACTAAATAAGATAATAATTATTTTATACATTTTAGTGTATTTAATTTGTTGGATTTAATTTTTTTGAAGTCGATTTTATTTTTTTCTTAAAAATTTTTATTTTTCTCTTTTTAGTGATGTTATTAATAGTGAATCTATCCTCAGAACTTGACCAAATAAATATGGAACCATCCCTAAGACACCCCCTTTCCAATAAAAAAAGAATCATCGAAATCGGTTCATAAACAAAGAAGTTAGTCCTGAACAAACCTAACAAAAAAGGTCTAATACCGATGAAAAAAATGGGACCAATCGGAAGGTAGACTGGACCCAAATGCAAAAAAATTTTTCAAAATCGGTTCACAATTGGCGGAGATATGAGATAACATAGGCACAAAAAAAAAAAAAAAAAAAAAAATCAGTTCGAATAGAAAACCTCCTCCTTTTTTGTAGTCGGTTAAAAAGGTTATAGTAGTGTTTCATAAGTAAAAATTAAAAAAAAAATAATTTTTATTTCTACCTGTGAAACACTACTAAAACCTTTAAAAAAAAAAAAAAAAAAAAAATACTCCTGTTTCACTATAAACCAACACCGCTTTCCTTAAATGGTATCAAATTTGATTTTTTTTCATTTAATCTAATTTGTTTTGATTAAATATTTTTTGAAAATTTTTCTTTTAATCAATCATAATTATCTATTAAAATTGACATCTATTTAAAGCGAAATGATGAAAATTTACATAAACGTTATTTAATTAAACAAATAGAATATTCATATATGCACTCGTACCTCATATGTTATTTAATATTAATATTCTATTCTATGATGAGATTGTTTCGATTGAACTGATTTAATCCGCTCTAGATAATTTATTCGAATCTTTGAAATGTATCTATCTCTCTTGTTATACTTAAGTACCTGGAGCCACCGAGCGATGCACGGTAACCCCCTCCCCCCTCCCGAAACCACACATCTCCCCCACCACTGTACCCCAACTCCGCCCCACCCCACCCAACCGCGCCTCCCATCCCCGGATCCCCCACAACTGCACCCCACTTCCTGCACCTCCCACAATCACCCCACCCCGCACCCAGTTTTTGCATTTCTAGCTTTCTAATGGTCTACATATTATGTGTATATTTGTCCACATTCGTTAATATTGATAAACATTATAAAAAAATAAATAGGAAAATAATAATAAAAAAAATAATCGTATAGGATCTGAAATAAAAACATACAAATTAAATAAGATTTGTTTCCAAGTTATATAAAAAACACTTCAATCACTTTATTTGTAAACACACCTGTAATAATATGATTTAGACACCTGTTAATTAAAAACAAACAAAAAATTCCTAATTTTAATATAATATATTAATATTTGCTATAACCTATTAGTGGGTTTTAAAATTAAAAAAACAATTAAAAATAAAAGATAATTGAAAAAAATGTAAACAATCTTTTTTATTGGGATTTTGATCTATCAATAATTACTTTAATTAAGAAAAGATCAATTAAGATTAAATTTGTCGAGGTCCAGATCGCTTTCTCATCCTCAAAACTTGTTAATAGAATTTGTTTCATCAAAATCGGTAGAGCCGTTTTCAAAATAGAACTAAGATACAAATATATATATATATATATATATATAAATAAATATATAAATAAATAAATATATATATATATATATTTATATATATAAACAATTTTTGCTAGTTTAATAATTATATATATATATAATATATACTTAATACTTAATATTTGTCTATATGTTGGTCTGGTCACTCTCCACTCGACTCTTGAGAATTGAAAAATTTCAAGGAATTTTCCAATACCCTTTTTCAATAGTCTGCATTCCCTTTCTTATGCGTTTCCAGGTTAAAAACCTTTCAATGAAAAACTCAAGATATATCGTATCTATTTCTCGTTTCAGATGACAGAACATAAAATATTTAGACTCTCACTATTTGATAATACTAATGATAGTATTTTACTCTACCTGTTATCTATTACGAGTATATAGAATAGTCGTTATGTTTTCACCTTTGAGATGTTTATCTAACTGTGTTGAAACTTGGATGGTTACCTTGATTATTATTATTATTAAGATTACTCACCGGCCGGTGTCTTGATTTCTATTTTATTTCTCTTATTCGGATTTAAAAATGTCTTCAACGTGGGTAAATATATTTTAAAATCGTGATTTTTTTTTCTAAACGTCGGCCTGTGCATCCATTTTCGGATTTCCACTATACCTACTCAAGAATAGAAAGTTGTAGAAAGTTCATCCTGGTGCCAGAAGGTTTGTATTTCGTAAGTGAAAAACTGATTAGATTAGGGCTATCCAACCTTTTAGCTTACATGTGTCACATTTGAAGAAATAAAAATGTCATGGGCCGCAGATAATTTTTTTTTAATGCTATATAATGCAAGTAGGGTTCCCTACGAATCTCGAAAAATCCCTGCATTATCGAAGAGTAGGAGAAATAGATCAAGAGAAATAGTGGATGGCATAGGTGTTGAAGTTTTGAAGGTTATAAGTGTAAGAAAATTGACAGGTAAAAAATTTATGTATACCTAATGAATATGTAATCGAGATCAGACCGAAATGGTGTTTATTTTTACGGAAATCTTGAATTTTAATCCTTTACAATTTCTACTCATTTTTCGAAATCTTTTCAGGAGATTTTCGGATTTATAGTACATATAAATCTCAATGTTTTAAGGAATTTTATGATTTATGTCGGGCCGCGTTCATTGAAGTGCTAGGCCGCATGCGGCCCGCGGGTTGGACAGCTCTGAATTAGATTTTAGATTTCTAGTTTGAGAACTTGTTAAAAATGCAGAAAATCAAAAATAAAATCGGCTCTATTTGAGCAATGGGAGCAATGAGCTTAAATTAGGCACCCAAGTTTGTATTAATAATAATCTGCATCTTCGGAAGTTTAATCTTTCTAGCTCTAGCTAACAAAAAATTGCCATTTCTACATAATTTAAGGAGAATAAATCCGTATATAATCATCCACCGTGTGTGTATATAAAGTTTGATTGCAATTTCATTTTCAAAAGTAATACAATTTATTTATTTATCTTATTTATAGTTTTTTAACGAGAATCTTACAGAAATATAAATAAAATATAGAAATTTTTTATTAATACTATATATAATGTAAATTAGACGTGAGCAAATATCAAGATCAAATATTATTTTCAAAAATACAATTTATTTAAATATTTATCTTAATATAGTTTAATAGTCCAGGAAAATTACGATTTTAACAGGAAATAATTCCCGGTAAAGATGTTATTGCTGGAATGCCTTTATTGGTACTCCAATATTACTACCCTAAGTTTTCCCCCAAATCTGTGTTGTGGAAATTTTTCTACGCGCCTCAAAATGAGAAAATTTCGGAGTTTTTTCAGTTTTTCTTGAACAACTCTAAAACCGGTTATACTGAACCTAATTAGATGAAATTGTTATCATTTTACTCGTAATTTAAAGAGCTTTAATTTATCTAATAAATATCTTTTTGATTTGATAGAGTTATTCAAGAAAAACTGAAAAAATTCCGAAATTTTCTCATTTTGAGGCGCGAAGAAAAATTTCCACAACACAGATTTTGGGGAAAACTTAGGGTAGTAATATTGGAGTACCAATAAAGGTATTCCAGCAATAAAATCTTTACCGGGAATTATTTCCTGTTTATGCCATTTTTCACATAATTTGCTTGGACTTAATTAATCAACTTTCCCTTCTCTTCGGTAATGCAAAGGGTCTTTCGAGATCCATAGGAGCTGCATCTTTACTGGTGCACCCCTTCTTGCATTCGATTGCATTAAAAAAAAAAAAGAACTTGGTCCAGACTTAAGACTCCGCAGACTCCAATAGCGTCATCCGCAGTAGTCTCGCGATAAATATCTTTTTCAAATAAGCGCGGTCAAAACAATTCTCGTTAATATATCAATTATTCTTTGATATATTAATGAGAAAAATTATAAAAATTTATATAACAAGAACCATACAGAATAATCTTAATCTTGTGTGGGGGATAAAAACATCAACATTTTAGTAATTAAAAGCTACTGAACCTTCGGTAAACGGTGGCCGGCTTGTTTTTTAAAATTACTTTTTAGTAGATTTGAAAATATATCTATACAATTCATATAGAAAGAGAAAGCCGAGCAAACCTTCATCCTCTCTCGAAACGTTTCGTGACGTTACCCATGAAATCCTCTCAGTCTATAATGAAATAATTATATATACCGTTTTTTTTCTCCATCTCTATGTTTCTCTCCCTCTTTCGTGATCAGGAAATAATTTTTTTTTAATTTTCTTGTATGGAATTAATTTAACCATCATTTGTGGGTGATTATTTAAGGTCTGGAGTTTATGATCAATTAATGGATGTTTAATACGAGCGGTTTGGATACTTAACAAACTTGAAAGCATCCACTCTCTCTAAGGGAAATTCTGTTTCAACCACCCCTCAACCACCCCTCTACCCCCCACCCGGCTTCAAATCCCTTGAACATTATCTTAACTTGAACAGTATTTTGATCTTCATTTTAAGAATATAGAGACTGACTGTCTTCTCATCGAGTATCTAGAGCTTTCGATTATAACAGAAACAATTGAAATCCTCTTTATGAAGATAACATTTTTGAAGTGAAACTTCTTTAGCGATGTATCTGTTTGAATTTTTTGTTACAATAAAGGGGAAATGACCTAAAGGAGGGGAAATAAAAGACAACATTGATTTTAAAATAATAATTTAACTCAATTTCAATTCTTGAATGGCAATCAATATATTAAGACTAACGTTTCGGTTTCGACTTAAAACCATCTTCAGTCTGCAAATGAAAGAGAGTACACATGTTGTCAAATATTAACATTTCTTAAACATCTCAAATGAATCGTAATTACCTTACATCCCAAATTCAAGCATGTATATAAAATTTACAAAATAGAGAAACACATAGCACCTAGACATACAAATTGCCCATACAAGAAAAACTCCAAATTTGCCAATCTCTGCTCCACAAAAAATGCAAACTGAACTTAAAACCAGTTCATTGGGCTTCAAGCACATCGTTATAAGTCTTAATATAATCATTTAAATTTTCCTAATTATAAATAAGCTGACGTGTTCTGATGTGGCCGTCCACTTGACTTTACCATACAACCTGGACTCTCACTTATATTTAATATTTAATAAAATTATTTTTAATCATGTAGGGGGTTAGTTTTTGCATTTTTAAATTACTGTGTGCCCACTGATTATGTATAGAAAATTTGGTTAAGTTTGGAACAATAGGCTATATTTTCATTTTTTGACCTTACAACCCCCTCCCCCCACCCATTTTCGGCGGTTAGTTTTTCCATTTTTAGACTTCTGGGGTCGCACTGATTATGTATACAAAATTTGGTTGAGTTTGCTCAAATAGCCTAGATTTTTAATTTTTAACCCCCTCCACCCCTCTTAATTTTTGGTCCACCAAAATCTAATCAGCTCTTAATCACAATTAAACTTTTATCATTCACGTACAAGATTGGAGAAAAAAATATTAATATGTTCTGAAGCCTCAATATGGTGAATAATTGGCAATTTTTTTGTGAGTGAATGGTTTAAGCTAGAGAGTTGAAACTTTGAAGGGAGGTGAAGTTTATTGATAAAAAAAATGTGTGCCAAACTTCAACTTATTAGCTATTGATGTTCAAAACCTTTCATATAACTTTCTGATCTTTTTCTGACTTTCTGGATTTTTCAACCGGAAGTTTTGGAATTTTATCTAGAAAAGTGAAACTTAAGTATCAGATTCGCTTACACGACTTCGAAAAAACTCCTTAATATTTATGGTATATTAGTACAGGTAACAATTTTCACCTAGAATTAACTTAAATTTTTGAAATATATATGTTATGTACTACTGAATTAAAACTATAATATAAAAACTTAATGGATAAAACAGTCCGGAACAAATGATATTTATTGTAAATATTTTTCCCATATAATTTGTTTCCAAGCCGACGTTTTGGAGAATCTTCCCTCCTTCCTCAGGGTTCAAATGGGTCAATGAAGGAAGCACATAGTACCCCCCTTCTTGTTAATTTTAAATTATAGATATTATTAAATGGGTTGAGTAAATCGAATTTCGATATTTTTGGTTGTTTTGAATTCCGAAAACCATACCATCAATATGTTGAACTAATTTGAAATTAGAGACATTATACTGTTTCATAATATATTACGAAGTACAGCTTTAAATATTGGAAATTTGATTTAGTCGTAATTATAATTTTACTAAAAAGTTTTATACCTTGAGGGAAAATTCTTTGTTCTACTTATCTATGTTGAATGCGTTTGTTTTGACAGTTGAGCCTTTTTCCTGGTAAGCGAATCTGGCACTGGGGTTTGAGCCCCGACAAGAAGTTAAACATCTCTTTATTTTGCAAAAACATAACATAGGTTATATTATTAAAAAAAAATTATCAATAGGGACGTTGTATTAGTATCATCACCAGACTTAGAACAATCTTAAAAATTGGTTAAATATAAGTAATCTTATAGAAAACTCAAAATCCACGCCAATTCGGTTTCTCGGCACTAGGGATTTTTGTGCCCTAGAAACACCCTAACACGCATCCTTTTCGAACCCAACTTCCTTTTGATATCGTATTACGCCATTCTTCTTATTTCAAATCTCTTCGAGTCAACATCTCAATAAATATCGCACCACATTTTACGCTGGTATATTCATTCGACTATAATTTTCGTCATAGTCAATAAATATTTAGTTTAATAACTAAATAAAAGTTAGTTTGTTGAAATAAGCAAGCATATCGTTAAAGGTGACTTGAAGGTTAGTAAACCCGTTTTCTCTTTATTGTGCTAATATATATTAAAAGATCTCTAATTAATAATAATCAACTTGTATTTGTTTCTTATTATTATTGAAGGTACAATCAATTCTTTGAAAGGTTCCTAAAATAAAACACTGCAGGTTTATACACTGCTGCAGTTTTGGCACACCCTACATCAAAAAGCATTCATCATTGGTTCTGAGACAAAAGAACACTTATTCATCTCTCCAAGATAATTCAGAGGCTGCCCTTTACCACCACTGAAACCATTCATTTTGTAATTAGACATATAATAAAATATATTATATGTCTAAAAGTTTAAGTATTTAGTTATAAAGTGTATATATATCTACGTATATATACAATCTAAGTTAATTTTCTTTGTTTTCATTTTATCTTTTGGTTTTATCAACACATTCCTTATTTTACATAAAATATATATTTTTGTTAAAGAGAAAACTATCTTTCATTTCTTTCCTAGACATCCATCCTTAAAGATACTAACTTAAGAGTTCGAACAGTTATATATATAGTAAGAACTAGCGTCCTATCGAAGATATATTTGATATCGATTGTTTAGTGGAATAGACTTACAATTTATTCGCGGCGAGATTTACAACCTCGTTGGTAAGCTAAACAATTGATATAACGTGGTCCTTCGTTTTTCTCTATATCTTTCTCAAATTTGGAGAAAGCATATAAAAAAGTCTAAAGTAAACCCCGCGTTTATCCAAAAATATTTAAATCAAAATGAATCCAAATTTTATGTAATACAAAGAGGCTGATCATGACACTAATATAAAGTGTTCGAAACTTATTGACAATAAATTTTTTTTTAAATAATATAATCTGTATTATATTTTTAGAAAAAATGAGAGCCATTTCTTGAGAATAACATCCTCGAAAAGTTACATATAATAATTAAATTTAATGATTTGATTTTTATTTTAAAAACATAAGAGTGACGACACTTCATAATATTTAAATCCCTAGTGAAATTAAAAATAATTGGTAAGCTTAACCTGCAAGTCGAAATAACAAAATGTCTTTTTCGCCTGCAACATCGGCAACCGAAAGTTCATCTCACTTAAATACGCACGCCCTAAAATGCGCTAAGGTCAAAACAAACCCAAACAATAGCATTAATTAAAATAGTCTTGGACGTATTTTAACAATTTTTCAATTCTTGATGATATTAGCAATTTTTTATTAAACATAATATTAAATTGAAGGAAAAAGTAAATTTTTTAAAGGCGCTGGGTTTTCGTGAATCGTCTATTCTTTGTCAGTGAACAGTTTGCTGGCTCATCGAAGAGATGTCTCTGCCCTTTCCCTTTTCTATAGATACTATCACGGCAGGTGCTCTGATGAGATAAAATCAATAATTCCCCCCAAAGCATGCTTTGCACGTAGCACGCGTTTTGCCGACTCCCAACACTCTTTCGCGGTTAAATTAGAAAAGTGCCGGACCACTTCATTCGCCAATACATATATCCCCATGACTTCAAGGAACTGGAACTCTCTTCCAGCCTCTATCTTTCCCAGCACCTATAATCTTCAAACCTTCAAAACCGGAGTGCATAGACACCTACGTCTACACCCTCTCACTTAATCAACTTTCTCTTCTCTTCGGTAATGCAAGGGTCTTTCGAGATCCATAGGGGCTGCATCTTTACTGGTGCACCCCTTCTTGCATTCGATTGCATTAAAAAAAAAAAAAAAAAAAAAAAAAAGTTTAAATCTAGCACATAAAGTAGCTATCCCCTTTAACAAAATGAAGCGCTGATTAGTTATCGGCCCACAAATTTCAATACTTTATTCAGGTACTTTTTTAGTTTTTTCTAAATATTTTGAAAATGACTTAATCAATTTTGATGAAATTTAATATTCTAATTAAATGTCTTAAGGACCACAAAAAAGGTTATATAAAGTTTTTAAGAAAATTACATTTCTTAAGTACTTTACTCTACTGTAAGATAGTACTTTGTTTAAAATTCTTTTAAATTCATTTATTTGGTCGGTTTATCTGATTAATAATAAAGGAATTATCATATTAATTAATCAAGTACGTAGGTATTTGGACAGGAAAGGAGCAAATCAAAAAATTCTCATTGATTTACGCGACGTTTCCCCAATTTTATTTTGGCTTCATCAGGCGTCTAAAAAAATACAAAAAAACAGAGTTTGCCTCTTTTCTTTCTTTTCTGACTAAATCAACAAATGATATTACATGTACATTACATTTGTATTCAAATTCGAAATCCTCATTTCTCAGAAGGCCATTCAAAACTAAACAAAATAGACTTCCTACCTTTCTCCCTCCACTAATTTTAAATATTTACCCTTTTGTTATCTTAAAAATAAATTTTACCATTGACTTGTATTCAAATTCGACTTATCTTGGTCAGTTACTTTCTGTTTCTTCTGAAGATGGGTTAGTCACCCGAAATATATATATCGAGATTAAAGATTCTGCAAAAATAAATTCGTTTTATTTTTTATATCTTAATGTGAAACCTACCAAGTATTTTTTATCCAATAATTTTAAAAAATGTTTCACCAAGTACCAACACCAAATTCCTTAAAAACTATCGATATTACATGTGAAATACCTCAATGAATTATGATTAATTTTAAGATATAATAGATGAGCACATATTTCTGAATTAACTCAATTGTAATTGATGCTTTTTATGGCCCGAACATTTATTTAATTTTTATAAAAGAAAGATTTAAATGACAGAATTATTATAACATCCACTTAAATAAATATATCTGAAGTTAACAACAATGATTCTAATCATATTCCACGCCATTAGAGCGTGACGTCATAATACCTGCCAACATACTTGATTAATTAAATAATATGGATGCTACTATGGCTTTTAATATCATATTAATATTTCTAATGACTATCGATAAAGTCTACCAACAATCTGTTGCAGTTTATTTATCTTTATATAGTTCTATGTATAATTTTTGTTGAAGTGAAAGTTTGACTTTTCCTTTTTGATATTTGATCAATGCAGGGGGTGAAAAAAAAAGAAAATGATTGTTTAAATTGGTTTGGCACCCTATTCCGCTAGACGGCAGCACCAGCAGCCTGCCCTCTTTTTGAAGATCAAAGTGTCGGTCGTTCGGATGCTGCTTCATTCGAATCCGGAAATTGGAAACAAATGTCGAAAAAAGAGAGAGAAACAAAAAAAAAAAGAGTGAAGAATTCTCGCCCGTCTCGTCTCGTATTGTCAGTTATTCTTTCTTAATATATCATTCGATTGGGAATAAAATTCCCTATTAGGCATCGATTTCCTTTCCGATCCAAGAACAATATATCAAAGAAGCCATTGAAATGGCAATTGAAGGGTGGCTGCTGGTAATAAATACTAAATATTCTTTCGTTATATTTCTAAGACGAGGGTGAAACCGGCTATTTAGCATCTGAAAACAAAGGAGATTTGGGGATTCTTAAATAACTTATTACACAATTTACTGTTTTACTTTCACTCTCAAAAACTAAGTGCAAATAATGGAATGATTTCAAAGATTTCATTTAGAGCTTTTATTTAATGCCACTGAGTATGTATAGAAAATTTGATTCAGTTTGCTCAAATGGCCTAGATTTTTATTTTTTGACTCCCCCCCCCTTCCTAATTTTGGCTCCAGTAAAAAAATATTTTCGATATTATAGTTTCATTCTATAGTATATTTCATTTTTATTGTTTGTTTTTTAGTTTGAAAATATATATAAATTTTAAATTTTAACCCCCCCCCTCCACCCCCCTTAATTTTATGTCGATATGCACCAAAATCTAATCAGCGCTTAATCTCAATGCCCCAAAACTACGTGTGAAATTTGCTTTTGATATTCACACTAGTTTTTGAGCTAGCTCGTCCACAAAATTTGATAACACACAAACAGTATAACATACTAACAGACATTTTGACAAAACAGTTATTATCTTGAAAAATATAATTTTTCCGATGTTCACTTTTTAGAGCTTTTATGTAGAACGAAATGTCATGGTTTCGCATAATTTTTTTAATCAAAATAGTTTCAGCCGTTTTAAAGATATTTCCAAAAGAAGAAAGAAAAAAACACTTTTTTCATGCACGATTACAATACTTGACCATACCCTGTACGGTAAAGTAAAAAAATATTTCTTAATGGATTTCTATTTTCTTATTAGATAAAATAAATGATCATTAAAAAAATGTTATTAAAGAAATGAAATTTTAATCAAAACAGAGCTTTTCCCAAAATAATGAATTAAAATTTTAATTTAGAATATGAATCAGGGAGATGCAAACAGGGTTGGTTCTGAAAGTAATTATTATATCATTAAATTAATATAAATTAAATTCCAAAAAACAATCAATATTTTCCTGCTTCTGGATGAAATTGAAATGGAATAAAAAAAAAAAAAAAACATTTTATTAAAAATATCTCAATAATAATTCATTGATAACAATTTTCTACTCTTCTCATTTATGGTTATTAGAAATATTTTCTTTATTCAATGAAATGGAAATTTTTGGAAAATGTTTGGCATTTTTGAATAATGTGAACGTATCGGAGAAGAGGACGGTTTAGGGAATAAATGAATGCATGCTTCATTGATTGGAAATCCAAATATTTCATTAACCCTTGATCATTATTAGAAGTAATATTATATAATATCGAATATTCCAATATTAATAAACAAACTAGATCGAGATTTAATTATAAACATCTGGACATGGGTCAACAAACCTACCTATATGTTTGAATAATAATTCTATTGGAATAGGAATCTATTATTATTCCACCTGATCAATTTTCACTAGAATCAATTAGACGACAACATTACATTGCAATTACTCTCAAACCACTCGCTGACAAAAGATTGCCAAATTACTAAAAATCGTTGACAGCGTATCGAAATGTTGATTCCGTTTGAATTTATTACTTTCACTTACATCATAAAATGAGATCATTCACCATCTGAAAAATTTGCAGAAAACGTACTGAATCTAGAATGAACTGAATCTAATTTTTCCTCGATTTTCATTGGTTTGAAATGGAAATTATTCCATATATGGCAGTGGCAGTATAATTGTTATGGATCAAGTTATTAATCAGGGCACTATTTATATTGCCCGGGCAATATATACGTAAATAATGGAAGTTTTGATTTCAACTAAAATCTAATTAGGCCTTAATCTAAATACAAAACAACTAATAAATATGAAATGTCCCACGATGCTTGGGTTCTATTTTTGTTCGAATTTAACATTTGAAAGCTGAAAAACGAAAAGTCGTAGACAGTTTGTTTGGATGCTAAAATGTTTGTATTCCGAAAACGAAGATCTGACTTTAGTTAATTAATTCGAAGGATCGTGCCTCCTTCTTCAGGATTTAAAAGGGTCAACGAAAGAACCTCGGTGTATATTAATATAATAGCTAACGCCCGGGCCTTCGGCCTGGCGTCACCTAGCCCCTAGGGTAGCGTCTCGTTTTATGGTTAAAATTTATATAGATAATAGCTGACCCGATCACGTGTAACTGTGACTTAACTCTTAAAAAAAATGATAAATGATTATTATATTGCCTAACTGTCAAAATTGATTTGATAAAAAATTTAAATATATTTAAAAAATAATAATAGTTTTGAAAATAAATTGAAAATGCAAATAATTATAGAATAGGTATTAAAACAGTAAATGAATTATATATTACTTGTCAAAATTGTTCCCTTAACCAAAAATAATATTGACAGTTGAAAAATTTCCAAAAAGCTATTATCGGCCATCTTGTTTGTTTGCTTTTACCCCCCAGAGAGGCGCTGGCGTTGTTTCTTCGAAAAAAATATTTTTTTACATGCCACAGGTGTGATATCTATAAAAACACTATATATAAAAACACTCGTGTATTTGAATGGAATGTTGTGTGAAAATTTCAAAGAAATCGGTGAAGAACTTTCGGAGATCCTTCAACGTATCACTTAAGCGTAACAGTACATTTTTATTAATATGATTATTTTTAATTGAAATAACATTCAAAACTTTGTGGCCAGTGATACGTATTGATGATAGCCATAGCGGGTATAAACGTTGGTAAAAACATAAATTAAGTTTTATTTCATTTTGATTTTATATTAGCTGCGAATAAAAATCTACCTTTTTACCTGAATTTAAAATTAAAAATAATATTAATATATAATTTTTAACTAAATTAAAAAATTACCGAACATCGCTCGGTGTTCCAGGTATTAGTGATAAACACACTAGATGAAGATTTAATTATAAAGACATATAGTTGTTGTTAAACAAGCATATGTATTTAGATTAATTCTATTTGAATTTGAATAAATTATTATTCCACCTAATCAATTTTCTCTTGAATCAATTACACGACGACATTTCATTGCAATTGGGTTTATTTCATTAAGTAATCCCCACTTCCGTAATATATACCTAAGAGAGTGCATAAATAAACATTCGCGCATATATAGAGAGGCAGCCAAGCCTTATGCGAATTTATTTCATTGTTCTCAGCTACATGAATTATGCCAAAATGCAAAGCCCAAGGCTCTATCCATTTGTAGACTGGCTAAATAAAACATCATCGTCCTATTTTTGGTTTATTACATTTAATAGTTGTGTGTTACAAATAAGGCCCGTGATATATCAGTTGTTAATCTTTAGGGTCAACATAATAATCATGAGACTTTTAGAGCATTAATAAATTTATTAGATTCAATCGAAAACAATTATTTTATATTATCTACTCTTATTAAACGAGCAAAAATTGTATATTTATTTATATATATATTTGTATCTTCTGTTCTATTTTGAAAACGGCCCTACCGATTTTGATGAAACAAAATCTATTAACAAGTTTTGAGAATGAAAAACGATCTGGCTAGGTCTGGACCTCATCAAAATTCATCTTAATTTATTTTTTCTTAATTAAAGTAATTATTGATAGATGAAAATCTCAATAAAAAAATGACTCGCCGGATGTCATATTAGAACCTGAGACCTCTTGCATCAAGAGGCAGACATTTTACCACTGGATCATAGAACTATTTTAAAAATCTTTGCTTTTTACTTTTACTAAAATGAATATTTTTGAATTAGACTTTATTATAAGTGTGGAAATAATTGAATATATTATATATAGCTATGTATTTAATAAATAGAATTTATTGAATATATTGCGGCGCGGCAAATTTGAAATATGTATAATTGAATTAAACTGAAAGAAAGCAACAATTAATTTTAAATCCAGAAACATTAAATATATTAATAATTATTCCTTTTACCCCCCCCCCCCCACTCTTCTAATTAAAATTAAATATTCAATTCTCTTTTCTCCGGGCAATTAACCTTGCAATTGTCTTCCTAAAAAAATACTTACTTGGTGAAAGTTATCACTTCTGTCGCGCGTTCCGAGACGCACACATTAATTTTATGTTTTTATTGCAGATCCTAGATTAGTTTTTTTATTATTATTTTCCTATTTATTTTTTTATAATGTTTATCAATATGAACGAATATGGACAAATTGGTGTACGAGTAAACAAATATACACATAATATGTGGACCATTAGAAAGAAAACTGGGTGGGGGGTGCAGGAGGTGGGGTGCAGTTGTGGGGGATCCGGGGGTGGGAGGGGCGGTTGGGGTGGGAAGGGGCGGAGTGGGGGTGCAGTGTTGGGGGCGAGGTGTGTGGTTTCGGGAGGGGGAGTCAGGGGTTACCGTGCATTGCTCGGTGGCTCCAGGTACTTATAAATAAACTGACAAATTTAACCGTTCTTCACTACTGTATCGAGGGCATTAAGATTTAATACTTTGAATTTTTGAGGACCCTCAATTTTGACTTCTTCTATAATACTTCTAAGACAGTGTTTCTCAACCACTGTGCCGCGGCACTTTTGTGTGCCGCGAAATTCTTGAAGTGTGCCTCCGAATTTTAGAAATGAAAACAATACAAATTATTTTGTATGTACTTTTATCTAATGAGTTATTATTTTTTCCAGTTTAACCATTCAGATCACACAATTTAATGTAAAACTAAATAAATAAGCTTTAAAATTATATACATTTTATATACTACTTCAAAAATTTAGATCTTGATTGGGTTCGTAATCCATTTGTGATAACGGATACGTCTGTATATGAATTAACTTTGAATGAAGAGGAATAACTAATTTCGCTTTTTAGTAATCGAGATTTAATTTCAAAACATTCGGAAGAGTCAATTAATTCATTTTGGATTAACATTAGATGCAATTATCCCATAAGAGCCAAAAAATGCTTTAAAAATATTATTACAATTTTCTACATCTTATTTGTGGGAATTCGGATTTTCAGCATTAACCAATATAAAAACGAAAAAAGATCGAGACTTTTAAATCTTAGATGACGAAATGAGCGTGGTATTATCATTTTTACGACCAAATATAAACCAAATTATCAAAAATCATCAAGTTCAAATGTCGCATTAAACATATTCTTATAATTAATTTGTAATTAATAACTCATTAAACATTATGTTGTCTTTGTAGTACATTTTATTTTATTTTACATATAAAAGAATTATCATAAACTATTTTACACAGTAACACAGTGTATTATTGGTAAGTAAAATTCTTTTAAACTTATCTTATTATTAGTGTGCCGCCAAATTTTGAAATTGTTAAAAGTGTGTCGCAACAAAAAAAGGTTGAGAATCACTGTTCTAAGGGCTTTCAAATTAGAGCTTATCTCCCAGTAAAATTTGAGCTTTTTTGATTTTATGTGCAAGAGATTTAATTATTTAAAGGCCATAGGACGATAAGCATAGTCAATCAAGGATATATGGATCTTCATTTGAGGGTATGTTGGTACTAATAAGATACGTTGATCCTTCAAGTTTTAGATCTTTATCTACTTTGGTTTTTGAATAAATCGAAAAAAAAATGAAAATCAGAAAATATTTTTTTCTCAAAAACGGCTTGACCGATTTGAATGAAATTTGGTCAAATCATAGAGCTATATAAAGCTTGTAATCGAGAAAAATAACAACTCATAATCTTCATAAAAACCAAAAGAAAATTTGTTGACATTTTTTTTTAGAAACTTTTTAAAAAAATTAAATATAAAATACTAGGTAGGTTTCACATAAATAGAAGATCAGATGCTTGTTTAACACGACCCTATATATTAGATTTCGGGGTATAAGCCCATCTTCAGGAGTTTCTAAAAAGAATTTCAAAAAATTTTCTTTACTTTATTTAAAATGTTTCACCAAGAACCCACACCATTCGCCCTTAACAAAATTCATAATAACCGTTTGAAACAGGCGTTTTTTTCTCTATGATAACGTTTTTTTTTACTTGAAACTAATATTTTTTATATATTTTTCGATGTAGAATAACCTCTCATTTCCACAAATTGATCGAAAAGGTACATATTGAAAATAATAAAAAAAAAACTGATTTTTTGATGTAAAAACCGATTTATTTCAATGTTTTTACCATTGAAACAACAGAAACGAAGCTTATTCGATTAATTTATAAGTACAGATAACATAATATATTCAAAACAATAATTAGTCAAAGGAAATTATGATTTTAACAGAAAATAATTCCCGGTAAAGATTTTATTGCTGGAATACCTTTATTGCTACTACAATATTACTACGATTTCGAGAATCTATATAGGCACTATATAGTTACTATATAGTTTGAAACATTGTGCTACTAGGATACCCCAAGTTTTCTCCCAAATCTCTGTTGTGAAAATTTTTCTACGGGCCTCAAAATTAGAAAATTTCAGAGTTTTTTTCAGTTTTTCTTGAATAACTCTAAAACGGCTTATCAAATCAAAAAGATTTATATTAGATAAATTAAAGATCTTTAAATTACGCGTAAAAATTTCAGAAACAGAAACGATCCTTATTCGATTACTTTATAAGTGCAGATAACATAAAATAATCAAAACAATAATATGGAAACAATTTTTTTTATTAAAATACTTTAATATTTAAAAATAAATTATAAACTAAATTGAAATGTTCATTTCTGTTGTTTCAAGGATAAAAACATTGAAATAAATCCGTTTTTACATCAAAAAAATCAGTTTTTTATTATTTTTAATATGGCGTAGGTTTTCGATCAATTTTTGGATTTGAGAGGTTATTCTTCGAAAAAGATATTAAAAAAAAATTAGTTTTAAAATTGTTACGAAAACGTTATCATAGAGGAAAAAAATAATATTGAAAAAAATCCTCTGTTTCAAACGGTTATTATAAAGATTATGAATTGTTATGTTTCCCCATTATAGCCTTTATATAGCTCTATGATGTGACCAAATTTCATTCAAATCGGTCAAGCCAAGAATTATTTTCTGAGGAAAAACCAAAATTACTATAAAAAAGTTCTTCAGAATTTTATTTCAATCAAGTAAGAAATAGTTTTACCACTAGCTAAAATAAAATTGTCATATAATAAATTTTACTAAATGTTAATTAAAATAATCTAAAACTGATCAATTGAATTAAATATTCTTTCAAATCCAAATAATATTGAGATTTTAAATATTTTACTATTTTCATAATGAATTTTATAGAAAAGGTCTTCTGTTGTGTAATTAATACTCGACTCACGTCGAGCTGCTTGAATTTGATTAGAGAAGCTTCTTCAACTTAAGGTAGTTGTTTCGCGACAATACCAGCAAAAAGTTAATGCTCAAGTATATAGAACAGTCAATAAGGATTCATAGTTCATAAGGCCAACACTTTTTGCTGTTTTTGTACCAAATCTAGCCAATCCCGTGCTCGTTTGAGAAATTTGGCAACATTGAAAGAGATTGAATATTTTTATACATGACATTAAAATGACAGATAAAATGAATGATAAAATACATTTTAAAGGTCGATTTATTAATCAAAAAGTTCTAAATAAACGATTAAAAGCTGTTGCGGTAATGAATGAGGGAAAAAAACGAAAAAAAATGTGTACTAAGAGTGCTAATGTAGGTACCCGAATAATTGAAGTGGGCGAGTTGGCGAATAACCTAACCTGTTGTCACTGTCAGAAAGATATTTTATTAAAAAATATTGTTGATGAAAGGCGATTAGGTTTGAATTCTATTTTTTCAATAAAATGTCAAGATTGCTATACATTAACTCATGTCAGTACTGGAAAGAAACATACATTTTGGGTGGTTAGTTTTTGTATTTTTAAACTTCTAGGGGGTCCGCTGATTATGTGTACAAAATTTGGTTGAGTTTGCTAAAATGGCCTAGATTTCGCCCCCCCCCCCCCACCATTAATTTTGGCCCCAGAAAAAAATATTTTCATTATTATAGGTTTATTTTATTGTATATTTCATTTTTCTTGTTTTTTTTTAGTTTGAAAAGATTATAATTTTAAATTTTAACCCCCCCCCCCCTTAAATTTGGGTCGATATGCACCAAAATCTAACCAGCTCTTAATGTCAATGGACCAAAACTAAGTGTGAAATTTGGTTTCGATATTCACACTAGTTTTTGAGCTAGCTCGTCCACAAAAATTTGGTAACGCACAGACTAACTAACAGACTAGCAGACATTTTGAGAAAACAATTATTATTTCGAAAAAAAAGAAGAAAAAAACGCTTATTTCATGCACGATCACAATACTTGACCATACACCCTGTATGGTAAAGTAAAAAATGATTAGCCATACCCTTATCCAGAAAAAAATTAAACTTATATACTTTAAAGAGTGAACAAATAATAATAAAAATAATATTTTCAAAAATTTCTATAAATATCGTTTTGTTATTTTTTAACAAATGTAATCAACGCCTACGTTACATCTTATAAAAATTATAATTTTGAAAAAATCTAGAGCACGCTTTCTACTTTTTACTCCCTCTTTCGCTGGTTTAATAAATGCGCTGTTGCCAAAATGTTTTTAGTGAGAATTTTTTTATATACATTTTTCATTATTTATTCCTTATTATCTCAGAAACTGTGTTGTAACTATGAATCAAACTTGTCTTAAAATATGTATTGGTTATTGTTTAATGTTGGTTTAGTTTTTTATAAAAATTGTACGAAGGGTTTCTTAATTATAATTAAATATGTATGTAAACTTTCCGATATCCCGTATAGTGCAATGCTAAAGAGCCCGAAAAAATCGATTTTTGAAATTAAATATCTCCGGAACTGTATTGTTCATCAATTTCGTTTTGCCACCAATCGATGCACAAGTATTTCAATAATAATATATCTAAATTTCAGAAAAATCCTACGAAAACGCATTTGGCGGAACAACTACCTTAATATAATTGAAACTCCTTAAGGATGTTTGAGCCTTTTTCAAAATGACTGAAATTAATTGAAATTTCGTGACATTATTTATAAATTAATTTTGAATTGTCCTTGTGAAAGAGAAATGGAGAAAAGACTCATCGTTGAATAAAAATATCTATTTCATGAAAATAGAACGAATCCAAAAGTTTCGCACCAATTTTTAAAATAATAATTATTAAGAGTCCTGGAGCTCAAACTCGCATTTAGCCCACCTTACCTTATATTTTCAGTTGGTTAATGTCCATTCTTTATTTAAATAAAATTAATAAATTAATAGGTGTTTTGGACAAATTTTATATTTTATTAATTTTTGCACAACGTTTCGTCCGTTTCCGGACTTTATCAAGTGCTGAAAAACAAAAGTACAAGAAAAATAGATTGGGAAAATTAAATTAATGCATATTTCAAAATACAACTATACATGATATGCCACATGTCACTCACCTCAATCAATTAACAAATTAAACGTACATAAAATAGTGATTTATGTATTATTATTATTATTTACTATTTTATGTACGTTTAATTTGTTAATTGATTGATGTGAGTGACATGTGGCATATCATGTATAGTTGTATTTTGAAATATGCATTAATTTAATTTTCCCAATCTATTTTTCTTGTACTTTTGTTTTTCAGCACTTGATAAAGTCCGGAAACGGACGAAACGTTGTGCAAAAATTAATAAAATATAAAATTTGTCCAAAACACCTATTAATTTATTAATTTTACTATCGGATGAGTTTTTTATTTTGAGACAGTCTTATAACTCAAAAACAGTGAATTATATGAAAAAAAGTTTCAAATAAAAGTTTATTTATATCAAGTGGGAAACTAAACTACGCTATTGTTTATCGACCTAGAACAAGCTTTCAAGAGTATTTTGAGGTCAAGTTCTGTTTTTTAAACGGAAACTTATATGTTTCTGTACATATTCTGAATCTACAAACAAAACTGAACAACTTTCATTAGAACTATTTTTTATATGACATCAAATAAACAAAATATTAAATCAATTATATCTCCGAAAAAAAACGTAATAATTATTATTAACAATTATTCGATTTAATTTTTAAATAATAATGATTAAATAAATAATAATTAAGTAATGGAGAGGGATTCAGCCAATGGGTAGCCTCTGCTGAATAAAAAACTCCCAATTATGGAAAACGTTTCGGCTTTAATTAAATAATGCCATCATCATGAATCCCTCTCCATTACTTAATTATATACATATACAGCCATCAAAATTGTATCAACATTAAATAAATAATTATTAAATCGAAAAGTCAAACCAATGAAAATAAGTATTTATAATGATCTTAAAACATATTATACTCTGATTTAAGAGATTATTTTATACTTAATTGAAATACTTTAAATTCTTGAGTTAAAAAAAGTTTATTTCTCATGTCAATCCAGTAGATAGTTATAATGTATTATCATAATAAAAATGCATCATTTTTTGTTGAAGACAGAATTAAAATGGTCTTAATTTATGGTGAATGTGGAAGAAGCGTTGTGGGGCTGCAATTGAAATGGATGCCAAGCATTTTACTGACAGGGATACACCCTCAAGAGCTTCATTTGATTGTGTTGTAAATCTATTAAAAAAAATAAGGAAATGTAAATGCTACGAAGAAACTTAAAAGTTCAAAATAACGAAATTGGAACTGGAATTCATCCAGAAAACTTGCGATAACACTTTGGAATATCACAGAACAGTGTCGGAAAATGATTAAATTATTGATTATTATTAAATAATTTATTTAATAATTAAATATTTGATCATTATTATTTAATAATTAAGTTGAATAATTGTTAAAAATAATTATTAGGGTTTTTTTATGAGATCTAATTGATTTAATATTTTATTTATTTGATATCGAATAAAAAAATAGTTCTTATGAAAGTTGTTCAGTTTTTTTTGTAAATTCGTAATATGTATAAACAAATATATAGGTTTCAATTTAAAAAACAGAACTTGGCCTTGAAATACGTTTGAAAACTTGTTCTGTGTAAACAAACAATAGCTTAGTATAATTTCCCCCTCCATATAAATAAACTTTTATTTGAAACTTCTTTTCATATAATGCACTGACTGTTTTTGAGTTATAAGCAGTGGCGGAGCAAGCATTTTGAAAGCCCCAAGCGCAATCACATTTTGAGGTCCCCCTACAATACTGATTGTAAAATAGTGACGTTTTAATGAAAGTACATATGTTCAAAAAAGAGCATTTTTTATTACAACAATAAATAAAAACATATTAAATAACCATGGGAAAAAAAGTTTGAATATCGCACAACAAAATTACATGTATTATTGCATTACATACTATATATAAAATTAAATTAAAGTGGAACTTTTCTCGCTTTAAGTTTAGCGAATTTATCAATAATATATAATCATATTCTAAAGTCTGAACTACATCGTTTTCTATAAACATTATTGATAAATTAGTTAAATGTGTCTGTGTTAGTGAGTTTCGTAAATAATTTTTGACACGTTTCAAAACCGAAAATGAACGTTCACCACTGGCGTTGCAAATAGGTATTGTCAGAAATTTTTTAAAATTGTTTCTACATTCGGTAATGTTGATTGTAACCCCCCAATTAATAATTTATACATGTCAACAGGATTAGTGACGTTTTCTCTCTTTATGAATGAAATGAAATGATTTTTGAGGGCCCTTAGATTCTGAGGCCCCAAGCGCGCGCTTCTTGCGCCTGTGCGGTGATCCGCCACTGGTTATAAGACTTTCTCGAGACAAAAAACTCACCCCGTTTATAAATCATTATTATATATTCAATGATATTTTAAAATAAAAAAACCAAACTTTTCTTCATTTGACAAAGCGTCTTCTATTGACGAAAAACCACGATATGGGTGACATCTATTCAATATATTTGGCAAATTCACCCTCTAATACATCTATTGGTAACCGCTTGGGCCGTTTGTTAATAGGAAATAAACAATTAAACAAACATGGTGGAGAAATGTTGTTATTCACCGATAACGAGCGACTCCAACTGTTGCGAATTTTTTTATTTTTTTATTAATATTTAATATCCATTTTTCATAATATTCATAAAAATTCATGAATATATAATTATCTTTTTTTTTATTTTATTAAATTTAAAAACCGCAAAATATTCTAATAAGGAAGAGGGTTGTTGGTGTGGAGTGCGCAAAAGATTCTCTCTCTCTTTATGTAAATAAATTCAATTTAGAAAGTTAAGTCAATTTTTATGATTTACTTTATTTATAAGATGTTAATTTGTATTTTGCCGAGCCTGGCAGAATGTTTATTTTATTTGCTCAAAAATAAGCAAATTATTTCACTCTTAGCTACCTTTCCAATTATACTGGTTGGTGAAAATCACGAAAGGCGTGACATCCCTTCGAGATATTTAAAATTAATAATTACATGTAAATATTGTAAATTCACTTAGACCATTTTTTTGATAAAATTATTATATTTATAAATATCCAGCATTTTCCATGACATGAAATGATTCAGTGTTTCAAAAAATCGCAGTTTTTCCTTCATGAAATGAAAACCACTCATCCTAGAAACGTGATTTCTGTCTCATTCTCTAGAAAATTTTGTGAGGTTGAACGTTTACTTGAACCACTTTTTTGATAAAATTATTATATTTATAGATATCCAGCATTTTCCATGACGCTTTTGAGGATTCGGATCATATCTTGTCCGGAAAATGTAGGATATCTATAAATCTAAGAGTTTTATCAAACAAGTGGTCCAAATAAACGTTTAAGAAAATAAAATTCCTTAGAGAATGAGATAGAAATTTAATTTCTAGAATGAGTGGATTTCATTTTATGAAGGATTTTTGAAACAATGGAAACAATGGAAAATGCTGTATATCTATAAATCTAAGAGTTTTAACAAAAAAGTGGTCCAAGTAAACGTCCAACTTAACAAAATTTTCTACAGATAGGAGTCAAGTTTCTAGGATAAGTGGTTTTCATCTTATGAACGAAAAATTGCGATTTTTTACAAAAAATTGCATTTTTTCAAAAGTTCAACCTCATTGCCGCACGGGTTTCCTTTATCCAATTAAGATGAAACTTTGTTTCATTTGTAGAAAATTTAATCTCATTTATAAATGTATTAAGTGGCTTTTGTTGAAAACGTGCTCCTTTATGGTCAAAATGGGAAAAAATCGAAAAAAGTGCGAGTTTTTGGAATTTTCAAAAGTGATCCAGGGGCTGTTTTTTGAATCCCCGTTAAAAATCAAACTACTTGACCAATTTTCTATTTCTTTTTTTTAATCGACGCAAAATTTTGTCCTCTTTCATTTACTATAGAACGGTTATTTACAAAATGTGAACTGTTTTCGAATTATAAGCTAAAAACTAGAAAAAGTCCGAAAATTTCGAGGTTTTTCGGCGACCAAAAGTTGTCCCCCACACTTTCGAGGTCACAACTTGGATTTGGTATACCCACACCATAGCAAACGATCCTAGAAAAAAAAAATTTCCCACACTTAATGTAAGCTGGAACCCTCCTATTTATTGGTTACCTCCTGACAAGACAACATTTATAACTAAAAAGTTATCGGGCGAACAAAATGTATTCTATCATATGAATAATAATACATTTAATTCTCCAATAACTGGCATCTTTGATTTTTGCCAAAAGCTATCAAATATAGGTATATAAGAAATACATGAAAATTTATGGTAATATATGTATTATTATGTATTATAAATATATTTATATAACCCTCTTAACACGCTATATGGAAAATAATATTTCCTTTTTATAAAATCTAAATATTAATTAAATTACATCCGAGGATTCAAAAACCTAATTTGAAAGTTTAGTGTCAAATTTAAACGCGAAATTTTATACTAATATTTGTATTTTTTTTCAAGTGAATTAAATACTACGTCCCAACTGCGCGAACGTATCCACTAATAATTAAAAATTCAACATAATCCCAATAAAAAAAATATGTTTGAGCCTCATCCACATAGGCTCACGAGGGAAGCGAAACTACTTTACCAGTAGATGTTATTTGTATATAACGGCCAAAAAGTTTATCCCCCTTAAAAAATCACACTCCAAAGACTCATCTATTAAGCTTAAAAAAGTTATATACAAATAAAATATACGGCAAAATAATTTAAATTTTCTAATTTTAATCAATATTATTTGCTCATAAGTTTCCTGAATTTGATTCGATCGCGAATCGAATACAAATGATTTTTGTCAATTATTAAGTGAAAATAATATCCGAATTTATATATTTTTAACTTGAAATAGTGAAGTTAATTTTCTCATTAATATATCAAAGAATAATTAACACATTAACGAGATTTGTTTTTGATCGCGCTTTTTAAACAAGATATATATCGCGAGACTACTGCTGGTTGAAGCTATTGGAGTCTGCTGAGTCTTAAGTCTGGACCAAGAGAGAATGAAAAAGATGTGATCCATTTGGCTATAATCCAGCATCATTTAGCGATTGGCCCGCATGACACTTTTTATATCAAACACTGATATGGATCACCAAATGAATTTGAAATCTGAGATATTATATTTATATTCCATCTCCCAGTCCAGAACACCCGGCCTGTTAACACGTGTGTTAGGTGTTTGCCATTAATTATCTTGCGCGATCAAAAACAATTCTCGTTAATGTGTTAATTATTCTTTGATATATTAATGAGAAAATTAACTTCACCATTTCAAGTTAGAAGTATATAAATTCGGATATTATTTTCACTTAATATTTGACAAAAATCATCTGCATTTGATTCGCGATCGAATCAAATACAGGAAACTTATGATTATGTAAGGCTGGACTCCCGTGTGACCTGAAAAGGGGCCTTTGCTGGGGATAAAATAATACACATTATTATTTTTTAACCTAAGATTTAAATTTAATAATTATTAGCCTAGTACAAGAGGAAAGAAATCAATTTACGTTGATAGATTACGATTCAATGACAATAGTATAAAACAAAATAATTTGATGGGTTACAATCGAATAAAGTAGTAATAATATGAAACACAAATAAACAACTTAATACTACACAATATTAATATTATCTGATCAGATTTCATAGTTAAACGTTTCGGCCGAACTACTCACGCGCTTTCGACTTCCCGGTCACGGGCTGTCCACGCAAGTAGGGCTCCTGCCCAGCACACTAGCGGCTCAAGCTCGCAGGGCGCCTCGGCGCCCTTCACTGACGCCGTTCCCTCACACAGCTAGCAGGGCAGCCCTCCTGCTCTCCGCCATGCACCGGCCACGTCGATCTTCACCCATGGTCCACGGCCTCACACAGCTCGCGAGGTGGCCACGTCGCTCTTCTTAGACAGCCCGCAGGCTCACACAGCCCGCGAGGCGGCCGTGTCCCCGAAACACCGGCTACCGCCCGCAAGGCGGCATCCCGGTCCTTAGCACATTGCCGTACACACACAGTTCACGAGCTGCAACAATGTCTCTCACTTAGCACGTACCTACGTACGCTTGCGGCACACACCTCTACCTCGCCCCCGGGGGTTGGGGTGGCCACAGCACACATCTGCACCCCGCCCCCGGGGGGTGGTCACACAGTCCCTCGCACGCGTTTACATCTGCCCCCGCTCCCAGGGGCGGCCGGCTGGCCCACCCCCCAGCCGTTAGCTTTGCTGTTCCAGTCTCGACTCCTTGCGTGTCCGCCGGTAGCCGCGTTCCCGCTGTCACCCACACCTTTGCATCCCCGCGTGGGAGACACATCGACAGCCACTTCATCTTTCCCACGCACTCACACTCTCCTATCCGTTGGTCACTTGGCACACAGACAGGCCCGCCTCCTCCTCGCGTCTCTTCGTCTCTCGCCCAGGGTAGCGTCTGTCTCTCTCCCACTCCCTGGCTCATTCTCTCTTAACTAGCTCACTTAGAACCGGCCGGTGCCTGGCTGTCTGCTTGCTACATCAGCAGTTTATCCAATATATTACTCGTTCAAACAAACTTAGCCTATTTTTGTATTTATACTAAATATTATATTCGTTAAGGGCGGCCTTTGTATTTATACTAAATATTATATTCGTTAAGGGCGGCCAGCCCTTACAATTAATTAATAGCAAACACCTAACACACGTGTTAACAGATCGGGCGCTCATAATATCTCAGATTTCAAATTCATTTGGTGATCCATATCAGTGTTTGATATAAAAAGTGTCATGCGGGCCAATCGCTAAATGATGCTGGATTATAGCCAAATGGATCACATCTTTTTCATTCTCTCTTGGTCCAGACTTAAGACTCAGCAGACTCCAATAGCTTAAACCATTAGTAGTCTCTCGATATATATCTTGTTTAAAAAGCGCAATCAAAAACAATTCTCGTTAATGTGTTAATTATTCTTTGATTTATTAATGAGAAAATTAACTTCAATATTGTTTCCCATGAACTATTTGTGGGTTTTAAAATAATAATTTAAATTTCCTAAATTTTATTTGTCATTAACTATTTGTAGGTTTTAAAAAAATTATTTCCCCTCTATTGAATCATTTCCCCTTTATTGTAACAAAAAAATAAAACAGAGATACATCGCTAAAGAAGTTTCACTTCAAAAATTTAATTAAAAGGAACGTTCTTTCCCCGATATAAACTTTCTTATTTAACTTCACTTTTTCGATTCACATCATCAAATAGGATTTTTCATGTTTTTTGAAAAAAAAAACGCAGAGATTAGCTGCAAAGGTGAGCCATTGAATAGAAATGGATCTCAAAGGAAATAGACATCAGCAGTCTCTCTTTTAAAAAGGCTAGTCGATATTAAAAAAATGCTTTCTCGGCGATATATGAAATATACTGATGTTGTATCAAATCCAGCTAAATTAAGTAAAAGAGGAAAGAAAAATCTTAAAATAAAAAAAATTTAGATTTATCTATTATTCTCTTTGTGTTATCTATTAAGATTTCCAGGGACTTAAGAATTAGAAAACTATGCGAGAAATAAATATAAATAATTATATCTTTGAACCTTCACATAATTTTATATAAATTTAGAAGATTTATAGACATGAATAAACACAAATTCTATAGCCCTAGAATCGGAGGCTTACCCACGGGGTGGTTTGACCCCCCCCCCCCTCTCAGGGCAAGGCCCATCGGATGAGTAACGGCACCGACAAATCGTTTCTTATGGCAAACTAACCGTAATTAAATATATTTCATATGTTTAATCAAGAATTATGTTCTTTTTTTAATTTCTTGAAGTACCAATTTTTAGTCCAGTTAAATCGTTCTCTAAAGGATCACTCGCGGGAAAGTTTTGGGGTAGTTTTTATTTCTTGATCCTATATGTTTTTTGGCGTGTTAAATCCGAATATGAAGTTTGCTAACAAAATTCCGTGACGGAACACTGTCAAAAATGCCAAAAAAGGTAAAAGATCTTATTTTTTTGGCGGTTTTTTGCTTATAACTCGAAAACTATCAACTTTTCCTTAATAAACTTCCTATTCAAAATGAAAGTTCATACAATCTCCTAAAATTTTATCATTTAGGTTTTTTTCTCCGACCAACCGTTCGGGCTCAATCGCTAGTTGAAAATTGGCGTATTTTTTCTGTTTCCAAAAATCCCCAAAACTCGCACTTTTTTCGATTTTTTCCCATTTTGACCATAAAAGAGCACGTTTTCGACAAAGACCACTCTATATATTGTTAAATTTGCTACAATTTAAACAAAGTTTCATCTTAATTGGATAATGCTAACTTGTCTCGCAATGAGGTTGAAGTTTTTAAAAAAACTGCAATTTTTCGCAAAAAATCGCAGTTTTATCTTCATAAAATGAAAATCACTCATCCTAGAATCCTGATTCCTATCTCATTTTCTAGGAAATTTTGTTGACTTAAAAGTTTACTTCGACAACTTTTTGTCAAAACTCTTAGATTTATAGATATCTAGTATTTTCCATGACAGGATATTTTTCGAATTATAACCAAAAAACCGCCAAGAATTTTTTTTAACCTTTTTTGACACTTTTGACAATGTTCCGTCACGAAATTTTGTTAGCAAACCTCAGATTCGGATTCAGCACGCCAAAAAACATAAAGGATCGAAGAAATTACAACTACCCCAAAACTTTCCGGGTAAAAACACAATTTAACTGAACTATTTGTTTTAATAAAAAAAAAAATTCCCACTAAATATTTTGTTTGGTGGATTGACCCCCCCCACCATGAAAATTTTCTGACTACGCCACTGCCTAGAATATATGGTATTTGCAATGATTTGCAGTGGTTAATAGAAATATAAGCCAAAGTGGGATGCACCGGGTTCATTAAAACTCCCAGAATAAGACGTTTCTTCCTAAATTTGATTCATCTCTGAACCTTGGGCACATCAAGCACGACATAAACTACATGAAGCTAAAATTCTTGTTTTTGACAAATCTAGGTTCGATCGCATGTGCTTATTGTAATATACGTGTATAATTCCCAATAACTGAGGTGAGGATGGCCCAATAAAATTTAGGCCGAAATGTCTTATTCTTGGAGTTTTATTGAATCCGGTACAACATCCCACTTTGGCTGAAATCACCATCAACTCACTGAAATTACACCAGAGCCACGATTTCTAACAACAATTAGAATTATTTCTTAAAATAAATGACAGTGTATATTTTTGATATAGAGAAAAATAAAATAAAATTTATTATAAAATTATTTTTAAAATAATATTTTTTACTTATTTTGTTTTTTACTAATACAATAATTTTCTTTTTCTTTTACAGGTAAGAGAGACGTTTTGATATTCTTCATTTATTTCTTCAGTTGCAATCAGATACACCACCAAAATTAATGGTAAGAAAAAATAAACTTATTGCACAATTTTGACAAAAAAAATTAGCATAGACGCAGAATAGTAAGTTTTATCAAGCCTAATTGTCTCAGAGTTGACAAGCACATGCTTTTTTGGCAGCCAACACAGTTAAGAAACTCATTAAATAATAATTTTCTGCTTGAAAATAAAACTTGGGTAAAAATTTATGAGAATAATTTAGATTCCATTCATTAGCAGGTCGTTTTGGGGGAGCTCAAGCCATTTCTCCGGCTCTGGTAATTTCTATTCATCATATTTATTAGCAGCTAGAAACACTGAATAAGACCCGAATTTACTTTTACTTCATTTGCATCTGAAACATCACGTGGTTTGTTTTCATTAACATCGTAATATAAATTTCGGACGAGTAAATTGCACTGGAAAATATATTTCTCATAGCAAATCTGTGCCTTAAAATCACCCTGGAATTTAAAATCTAAATAGTTCTTAGTTTCGGAAATACCAATATTTTGGCACCAGAACAAACTTTCATGTAATATTTAACACAATTCGGTATTTTTATTTTTTCATTTGGAAGCTATAAAGCTTATAATATCCAAACTAAAATACAAGAATTGCTCGTTTAATATAATAGTACCTGGCCATCGAGCGATGCGCGGTAAATTTTTGCTTCAGTTAATAGCTATATATTAAACCCCTCCTCGCCCCCTGGACCCCCATCACTTCACCCCACCTCCTGCACTATCTCACCCCACCCCACACCTACACGCCCACACCCCCACTCCGCCCCCGAAACCCTGTACCTCCCCCGGACCCCCCACCACTGAATTCCACCTCCCGCATAACAATTTTTAAGTTCATCAATTAAATTGTCAAATTAATATTTGTGGGATTTAAAACTCGATTTTTAATCAATAAAATTGCCCAATTTTTAATATATAATATTAATTGTAATAATCTTATTGTGGGATATAAAATTAAAAAACCAATTATTTATTAAAAGGAAATTGAATAAAAATGTAAATAAACATTTTTATCTAGACAACCACCTGTGAATAATTATTTCAATTAACAAAAAACCCATCAAAAACAACTTAGCCGAAGATGAGACCGTGACAGATCGAATGTCCAACACAAAACCCTCCTAACCCGTGAATTTCATCCAAATCGTTAGAGCCGTTTTAGAGAACCCGACCGGATATATATACATATACAAACTTTGCTCGTTTAATATAATAAGATAAGGTTATAAGATATAATAATATTATCTCTTAAAATTTGATCTTTACAAATTTCACTACCTAATACTTTTTGAATCCGTTACAACTGTGATCTTCTTAAAAAATTTTCACTTTTTTTAAGAAAATAAATAAACATAAATATGTACATTATATATCACTTATAGTTTTAGAATCTAAAATTAATGCAAGAAAAAAGTAATCAATTCTATTCAATACATATCTAGAATATTAATTGAAATTTTATTTCACTTGTCGATTTCTAACAAAGCTCAATAAAAAGGCTCACTTTATTCCTACTTTCTCTGTTTAAAACATAGTCTCTTAAAGATTGAACATATAATATTTTAACGTAACAAGGATTAAAATCTTTTGGGGACAATACATTTTTTTTATATATGTAGCTTTATAGGTAAATATAAAATTCATTGAATGTATTTTAAACTCCCTATTTGCTAGATTTCATATTTTTATTTTATTTACTATTAAAGAAATTGAATTTTCAATAATATATAAGTACCATTTTTTCCAAATGAATTTACTGATAGTTTCAAAAAAATTGTTTAGTAAATAAATAATACCTTGCTTTTAGCTTGATTTGGGTTCATGTTGCTTTTTTTTCTCTCCACTTGACAACTTTTAGTTTACCCTGGGGGCCCTCAACTATTACCAAAGTTTTTAGGGCAAATGTACAATAATATATATTGGTGTTTTGTAGGATTTGTTTACCTCTCTAGAGAACAAGGAGCCACCCTCCAATACAAAATGAATGATATTTGTTTGTTTTTCTCGCCATCATCCATCAAAATCTTAAAAGAAATCCTTAAGGCAATCCATTATTATATTATATATATCGTAAAACTTCTGAAGTCATATCCAAATCTTGTTGCAAAGATATAGGTATTTACCGAGGGGTGAACCGCGACCTAATATGCTGTACACCTACTTCCACTTGTACTTCCAAATATTTCCAAGTACTTCCAAAATACTTCCAAAGAGGTGTACACCAATCGCGGATCACCCCTCGGTATTTACTATACTTAGGGAGAATATTTTCTTCGTTATTTAAAAATTTCCTATCTGACTAGAAATTCAAAAACTAACCAGCCAAAATGGGGGTGGGGGAGGATTAAAAATGAAAATTCTAGCCCTTTTGACCAAACTATGTATACAAAATTTGGTTAGTTTTTGAATTTCTACCCTTCTGGAGGTCCACAGAATATATATACAAAATTTGGTCGAGTTTGGTCAAAAGAGATATTTTTTAGTACCCATCAAAAAACTCTTCAAGGTAAATTTTTGAAATTTTTTTGATCACCGGTTTAAAAGATATCGAATTTCCGTTTTTCGCTCATAATTTCTCCAAAAATGGTCCAAATTCAATTTTTTTTTTTTATTTTTTGGAAAATTTTGTATTTTTATATTACTTTTTAGAAAAAAATACAACAAAATTATTTAAAGCGTTTTTATATCCAATTTTTGAGTTTAAAAATTTTAATCTTGTTTTTGAAACTGTGTGCACTCTGTATGTATTTTTTTGATAATTTTTTATTTTAAACTTCTATTCATTCTACAAATTTAAAGACCCGGATGATAGTGGGCCTATGATAATTATTATTTTTTATTTCGATTTTTGAAAATTTCCCGAAAATTTATTATTAACCATTATTAAAACCACTTTTTGGTATTGAGCTCTCTTTTTATAGTTATTTTGAATTGATTTTTATCATTAATAGGTTTTTAAAATAAATAATTAGTATTTTAGTTTGTTGAAAGGAAATAAAAATAAAAAATAGAAAATCAAAAAAAAAATAGTAATTATCATAGGACCACTATCAAACAAGGTCTTAATATTTGTAGAATGAATAGAAGTTTAAAATAAAAAATTATCAAAAAAAAAAAAAAAAATTGAAGAGTACATACAGTTTCAAAAACGAGATTAAAATTTTCAAACTCAAAAATTGCATATAAAATAACTTTAAATAATTTTTTTGTATTTTTTTCTATAAAGTATATAAAACAAAAAAAATTAAAAAAATTTTTTTTTAAGAAATTATGAGGAAAAACCGAAATGCGATTTCTTTTAAACCGGTGATCAAAAAAATGTCAAAATTTACTAGGAAGAGTTTTTTGATGGGTACTAAAAAATGTCAAAAAATGAAGGAAATCAAAAATTAAAATTTTTCAAACCTTCCGATTTGGCGTGGAATGCCCTATATATATTTCGGAGTTTCAGGAATACACCGAGGAAAATACTAAACATTTAATTGATTTGTGTGGTTTATTTACTTAAAAGAATTCTCATATATTTATGAATTTTAGATACTCATCAGTCCCACGAATTTTATATATAAGTATAACAGGTACAAATGATGAACACACATCAAATAAGCTGACGTGTTCTGATGTGCCCATCCACTTGACTTTACCATACAACCTGGCCCCTCACTTATATTTAATATTTAATAAAATTATTTATAATCATATAGGGGGGGAGGGGGTTAGTTTTTGCATTTTTAGACTCCTGGGACCCACTGATTATGTATACAAAATTTGTTTGAGTTTGGTAAATGGCCAAGATTTTCATTTTTGACCCTCCGCCCCCCTCCCATTTTGGGCGGTTAGTTTTTGCATTTTTAGACTCCTGGGACCCACTAATTATGTATACAAAATTTGGTTGAGTTTGCTCAAACGACCTAGATTTTTAATTTTTAGCCCCCCTCGACCCCCCTTAATTTTGGGTCGATATACACCAAAATCTAATCATCTCTTAATCTTAATGGACCAAAACTACGTGTGAAATTTGGTTTCGATATTCACGCTAGTTTTTGAGCTAGCTCGTCCACAAAAATTTGGTAACTCACAGACTAACTAACTAACAGACATTTTGACAAAACAATTATTATCTCAAAAAATATAATTTTTTCGATGTTCACTTATTAGAGCTTTTTTGTAGACCTAAATGCCCTGGTTTCCCTCAATTTTTTTAATCGAAATAGTTTCACCCGTTTTTTAGATATTTTAAAAAAAACAAGGAAAAAACCACTTTTTTCATGCACGATTACAATACTTGACCATACCCTGTATGGTAAGGTAAAAACACCCTATAAATATTTTCCTTTTTTAAATTTTTTATATATTTTTTTTTATTAAATGATAAATGGTTTAACGTTGAGTAACTTTTCTACCAGAGAGAGGTCCCGAGACACGGGAGGCAATTTATAAATCCCTCTCCAAGTTGTCGAACTGTTTTGACAGAATATAACGAGATAGTGTAGGATGGAGGGTGTCGATGGGGACCATCGTGGGTGAGGGGTTCCATGTGTCAGATGGACCTGGGAGATCATTTCTCTAATACATCCGATACGCCATATATTATAGACATATGGTTCATCCATAAAGCAGATCGCACGAGACCATTCGATAGCTTCTAAATTGCTTGATTATTCGAATTAGAGAATATAATAGATTCAATGAATTACCATTTATAAATGTGTAACCCCCGTTCATGCAACATAGATTGATATTCATAGAAAGTTTCAGCCCGATTAGAGCTGACCACATCTATTTTCAAAACAACTAAATATCCAGATTATTTTCAACAATGACTTAGAAAAGCAATGGAACGAAATCCTATCTATCGATTAAATTGATTTGCATGGAAATTTGCTAGAAATTAAATAATGAAAGAGGAAGATCCAAATTATCTGATTTAGTGGTCTAAAATTTAATAGTGAGCAAAACCGAACTTGGCCTTGGTTATGCTTTTCTATACTAGTCTTATTCTTGGTCTTGCTAATGTATCTTAATATGAAAATTTAATATTAGTCCAGGCAAATTACGAGAAAAAATGCAATAAACAGGAAATAACTCGAGGTAAAGATTTTATTGCTGGAATACCTTTATTGGCACTCCAATATTACTACCCTAAGTTTTCCCCCAAATCTGTGTTGTGGACATTTTTCTACGCCCCTCAAAATGAGAAAATTTCGGAGTTTTTTCAGTTTTTCTTGAATAACTCCTAAAAGGCTAATCAAATCAAAAAGATATTCATTAGATAAATTAAATCTCTTTAAATTATGCGTAAAATGATACCAATTTCATCTATTTATATTATTTAGAACCGGTACTAGCGCCTGTCAAAAAACAGCCCCCGGGATCACTTTTGAATATCCCTATAACTCGTACTTTTTTCGATTTTTGACCATGAAGGAGCACGTTTTCGACAAAGACTACTCTATACATTTTTAAACTAGATTAAATTTGATACAATTCAAACAAAGTTTTATCTTAATTGTGCCGCAATGAGGTTGAAGTTTGCAGTTTTTTTTTGCAAAAAATCGCAGTTTTTCCTTCATAAAATGAAAACCACTCATCCTAGAAACTTGATTTCTATCTTATTCTCTAGGAAGTTTTATTTACTTTTGAACGTTTACTTGGACTACTTTGCCCTGAAGAAACCTTGGCAATAAAATATAAATTATCTGCATAAAAATATAGTCCTTATTTCTTGATAACAACTTTAATAATTTAATCGTTGGACATAACTAATCAAAATAATTTAAATTGAAAGTTTCTTTTTTGCTCAAAGTAGCAGAATTTTTATAAATTGAATGAGACAATAAAAATGTCTGATAGAAAAATAAATTTTTAATTTATTTATAACGAGACTAGTTATCATTCTATTACAATTGATTCACAGGAATTAATATAGGAAAGTCGAAACTATTCTTCGAGTGCCATACCCGAAACGGGTGTCGGCTCCTCTCCACATATACCTGTGCTGAGTGTGTTTAGTTGTTTTACACAGATATACGGGACCTACTTTTTAACGCCGGTTCCGAACGGCTAATTTGGAGAGGTTACTAGGCAATTATACTCTTGGTAGGTTGCCATTACTTTCCAAGAGGAGGCGACTGCAAATATCTATCTGCCGAGACTCGGTCTCGAACCAGCGATCTTCGAGTCAGCGAGCCAGCACTCTACCCACTGACCCACAGTCGCCTCTGTCGAAACTATAGCCTCGTTATAAATAAATTATAAATATATAACTTATAAATAAATTAAAAATTTATTTTTCCAGCAGAAGACCCACTCTTTTATTGTCTCCTTCAAATTAGTAAATTGTATTAGTTTGGACAACACAATTCTGAAGTGCTTGTGAAGTTATTCCAAAAGTAAGACCGAAAATATAATGATCAATGAAATCGATTCCAGAATAAGATGTGAAAAAGAATATTGCATTCAAAATGTCTAATCTACATGATTTCATCCGAAACTTCTCTTTTGATATATCTTTATTATATTGGATGAAAATACTATGGATATAGAATATGTAATATCATCTATACAATCTTTATTCTAATTTATTTTTCAAAACAAACTGTATGCATTATCAAAATTCTCCCAGGCTGATGCAATAAATTACTTCATTCTCTATTTTTGCCTCTTTTCATGCAAATCATCTTTTCTTCAAAGACACCCGCACCCACACAAACTCCTATATATGTATTTATATCTACTTTATAGTTATTCTCCTTGTTTCCTCAGTTCAGCCAGCTATCATCTTCTAAAGTTAATTTCCTTTTATTTCGCTATAGGAGATAATGGACAATATGCAGAGCAGCTATTCAACCCATAAACAATTCGCTCGATAGAGTCTTCTGTTCCAATGTGAATAAAAATAGAATAAAATGTCCTTTATTATCATTTATTTTAATGGCGAACCTAAAGGAATAGGTAGTTAATATTTTATCTTTTTTTTGTCTATGATCGATTCTAAAACTTGCTTCTTTGAACTAATTACTACTCAATTATTTTTGTTAAGGGAGAATGGAGTAGGTTCTTGGTGAAACATATTTTAATAAAGTTTTTTTTTTTTTATTAATAGTAATATTACAATCTAGCTGCTAGCCGCAGCTAATAAGTAATATTGTTATAGATTTAACTTAAAACAAAACACAAAACAACAAGCAATCATATATTTCTTATATATAATTGTCTTTATCTCTATTTTTTATTAAAATGATTTTAACAAAGTTCATGAGGCTTGATACGCTTCAGCTGGCGAGTCTGTGTGTCAACGTTGAGTAGTTGCAAGGCTTCCTCGTTCACATGCCCTTGCAGCCTCGTCTGGTGGGCTGCTGATAGCTTCTTAATGGTTTCACTGACGGTTTCCACGCCAAGATCACGATGGAGGTCCGCGTTTCGAATGTACCAAGGAGCATTTACAAAGCACCTTAGTACATTATTTTGAAATCTTTGTATAATGTTTCTATTTGACTGTGCTGTACATCCCCACAGCTGGATGCCGTATGTCAACACTGGTTTGAGTACTTGCTTATATAAAAGGAGCTTATTTTCAATTGACATTGAAGAATTTCTTCCAATTATCCAGTAGATCTTTTTAAAGTTGATATTAAGCTCCTCCCTTTTTTCTTGACATGTACCTTCCATCGGAGACGCGTGTCTAGCGTCATTCCGAGATATTTGGCCTGATTGGAGTATGGGATGATGTTGTTGTTGATATACACAGGTATGTTTTAATAAAGTAATTTAAAAAATTTAAAAATTCTAGGTAGATTTTTCTAAAATTCAATTATTATTAAGACTAAGCACAAAATTATTTAATTCATCAAAAATTTTTAATATATTATTTTTTATGACACTATAAGATGAGGACGCAAGAAAGTTCGTAGAAAGTTTGTTTTTATTAAAAAAAAAATAATTATTTTTCAAAAAGAATAATGGTTATAAAGGGTGGGGCATAAAGATCTACCACATTTTGAAGAGGTATAAAAAAATGAAAAAATTTAACTAGAAAAAAACTGAATATATTTTTGAAAAGAACATAAAATAATTTTTTTTAAATATGTTTTAAACATTATATCAGACCAAAAAAAAAGGGGGGGGGGGTCAAAAATGAAAATACTAGCCCTTTCGACCAAACTCAACCAAATCTTGTATATTTATTCTGTGGGCCTCCAGAAGGCTAGAAATTCAAAAACTAACCACCCAAAATGGGGGCAGGGTCGAAAATAAAAATTCTAGCCCTTTCGACCAAACTATGTATACAAAGTTTGGTCAGTTTTTGCATTTCTAGCCTTCTGGGAGCCCACAAAATATTTATACAAAATTTGGATGAGTTTAGTCGAAAGGGCTAGAATTTTCAAATCGAAGAATACATACAGTTTCAAAAACAAGATTAAAATTTTCAAACTCAAAAATCGCATATAAAAACACTTTAAATAATTTTGTTGTATTTTTTCTAAAAACTATGTAAAAAAATTTTTTTTTGAATTTGGACTATTTTTGAAGAAGTTATGAGCGAAAACCCAAAATTCAATATCTTTTAAACTCATGATAAAAAAAATTCAAAATTTTCCAGGAAGAGTTCTTTGATGAATACTACAAAAATGTCAGTAAATAAAAAATTTAAATTTTTAAAACCGTCCAATTTTTTTTTTTTTTTTTTTTTTAATGATATTGATGTGAGAAGGAAATACACCAGAAGGTGGATCCCCTAAAGGCCTGTATGGGCTGGCCCCTCCATCGTGAAAAGAACAGAGTAGAAGGAAAAGAAGCCGGAATCACGAGCCAATCTCAGAAACTTAGATACAATTCAATATCCAATTTACTAAGGATTTAGGGGCTTCGAGCAGTGGTAAATTCTCCGCGCGATATATTCGGTTAAATTTATCTCCTACTTAAAATTTGGCGTGGAATGTCCCAAATACAGTATATGTTTTGTTATAATATTTACTTTAATTTAGGTTAGGGCGCCATGGGAAAATTTTAATTGAAAAAAGGCGCCGCGACTCGGAAAAGTTTGGGAATCCCTGGTGCAGGGATCTGATAACATTTCCTGACCGCTTGCTACTGCCTGATATTTTATGTTTGTTCTTTTTGAATTTTAATATAATCGATTGAAAGAGATGAACTGAATAGATTCAAAGCGCTAATTTATCCATTTATCTAATGGAAAAAATAAGAGCTATGGAAAGATTAGTAGTGGATTCAACCAAGCCATATATGATGCTTTTATCCCACTAGTTAGCCTGATGGGATCTAATGGGATTTATTGTAAATGGCATCCCTATTTATATACCTCTATGGGTATCTCATATAAATTGAAAATATCAAACGATGATCTACATCATATTTTCACCCACTATTTATAGGAGTGATGAAATTGCTAAAATTAACATTGCCTAATGGGATTCATTTGTTATTTAAAAATAATAATTGACGCATTCATATTCACTCTTTCTGACGAATATATAATTTAAAGCGTTTCAATTTTACTCGGCTATGTTTTTGGAGGGTGGAATAAATAATTGATGCTTGTAATGTTAACCTCCTATTAGGGAATATTGTTTTCTATCAACATAATAGACTATTATCTGTATATATCACTGTTCTTGCCTACTTTTAAACATATATTGGGACATTCCACGCCAAATTGGACGGTTTGAAAATTTTTAGTTTTTGATTTCCTTCATTTTTACTTTACCATTCAGGGTATGGTCAAGTATTGTAATCGTGCATGAAAAAAGTGGTTTTTTCCCTTCTTTTTTTTCGAAATATCTAAAAAACGGCTGAAACTATTTCGATTAAAAAAATTGAGCAAAACCATGGCATTTCGGTCTACAAAAAAGCCCTAATAAGTGAACATCAGAAAAATTATATTTTTTGAGATAATAATTTTTTTGTCAAAATGTCTGTTAGTCTGTGCGTTACAAATTTTGTGGACGAGTTAGCTCAAAAACTAGTGTGAATATCGAAACCAAATTTCACACGTAGTTTTGGTCCATTAGATTAAGAGCTGATTAGATTTTGATGCATATCGACCAAAAATTAACGGGGGGGGGTGGATGGGGTTAAAAATTGAAAATCTAGGGCATTTGACCAAACTCAACCAAATTTTGTATACATAATCAGTGGGACCCCAGAAGACTAAAAATGGAAAAAATAACCGTCCAAAATGGTGGGGGGGGGGGTGGTGGGTAAAAAATTAAAAATCTAGGCCGTTTGAGCAAACTCAACCAAATTTTGTATACATAATCAGTGGACCCCCAGAAGTCTAAAAATGCAAAAACTAACCGCCCAAAGGGGGGGGGGCATGGTCAAAAAATTAAAATCTTGGCCATTTGACCAAACTCAACCAAATTTTGTATACATAATCAGTGGGATCCCAGAAGTCTAAAAGCAAAAACTAACCCCCCCCCTACATGATTATAAATAATTTTATTAAATATTAAATATAAGTGAGGGGCCAGGTTGTATGGTAAAGTCAAGTGGATGACCACATCAGAACACGTCAGCTTATTTTGACATTTTTTAGTACCAATCAAAAAACTCTTCCTGGTAAATTTTGAAATTTTTTGGTGTATTTGGTTATCTATCTAAATCTATAACCAAGTACACTTATGGTATAATTTTGGAAAATATTGTAATATTGTTGCTATCACTGAAAGGAGAGACAAATGGGAACCGAATTATACTCACCCATCAATAACTATTCAATACCCTGAAGAAGGAGAGAAAAAGTCTCCGAAACGTTGGAAATTGAATAAAATTTAAATAATTTATGGACTGCCTTTCATTATAACCTACTTATTTTGCTTACCAGTCCGTCTTTCTAAGAAAATAAATATAATGGTTTAAAAGATATCGAATTTCGGTGTTTCGCTCATAACTTCTTCAAAAATGGTCCAAATTCAAAAATTTTATTTTTGATTTTTTTTACATACTTTTAAGAAAAAAATTCAACAAAATTATTTAAACTTGTTTAATATGCGATTTTTGAATTTGAAAATTTCAATCTTGTTTTTGAAACTGTATGTATTCTTGGAATTTTTTGATATTTTTTTTTAAACTTCTATTCATTCTACAAATTTTAAGACCGGGTTGTTAAATAGATACTATTTTTTTATGATTTTATTAAATTTTAGAAACAATTTTATTCACAATTAACCATTATTAAAACCACTTTTTGGTATTGAGTTCTCTTTTTTTTAGTTATTTTGAATTGATTTTTATCGATAACAGGTGTTTAAAATAAATAATTACTATTTTAGTTTGTTGAAAGAAAATCAAAATATAAAAATCGAAAAAATAGTAATTATCATAAGACCACTATCAACCCGGTCTTCAATTTTGTAGAATGAATAGAGGCTTAAAATAAAAAATCGAAGAGTATATCCAGTTTCAAAAACAAAATTAAAATTTTCAAACTCAAAAATCGCATATAAAAACACTTAAATAATTTTTTTTTCTTTTCTAAAAAGTATGCAAAAAAATAAAAATTTCAAAAAAAAAATTAATTTCGACCATTTTTGAAGAAGTTATGATCAAAAAACCGAAATTCGATATTTTATAAAAACCAGTGATCTAAAAAATTTCAAAATTTACCACGAACAGTTTTTTGATGGATACTAAAAAGCGTCAAAAAATGAAATAAATCAAAAATTTAACACTTTTAAATCGTCCAGTTTGGGCGTGGAGTGCCCCAATATATTGTTTTACATGATAATAGACATAACCAGAAGTATATTTTTTCGATATCGGAAATATTTTTAGAATCCTTTAATTACAAGAAAAAATATCATGTCATTTTACCTATAAATTCGAAATTACAAATTATTCCAAAATACCAAGCTTATTATGAACAATCAATGGTATAGTTTATTTTTACAGAGGCAGTCGGAGGGTGCCCGTTTTCTGTATTCATCAGATGATTATTCTTAAGTAGAGAACTTTCAAAGAAATGATTTCCGATACCAAAATGTTTATATTTCTAAAACAAATAACGAATTAGATTTTGTGATTTCTAGATCCAATGTTCTCGACTTAAAAATGCGAAAAATCAGAAAAATTTGAATGTGGGTCTAACGAATATCAATAAGCTGAGATTAGGACTCAAATAAAGTGCACACTTTTCATTTTTCTAGATCTAACAGTTTGATGACAAAAAAGTGTCAAATTACTAATATTTGCAGAAAACATGGACAAGTCTTCAAAATTTTCAATTATTTTCAAATTATCATCCATACCACACCATACCTGGCTTTTAAAATTTTTTTATTGATTTTGGAACCAAAAAACTCAAAATTTTTATTTTTTTTTATTTTCTAAAGCTCGAATTGTAATTTCACACCTATTTCAATTTATCAGTAAAATTTAATAAAATTTAAAAACACAAAACTCTTATTTTAGGAAATGCAAGGGTCTGTAAAGAGTTGTAAAGGTGTTGAATCTTTGCTATTATTCTGAACATCGATTTCATTTAAAAATTAAAATCTAAAAGTAAATTATTTCCTTATAGGCGATTCGCAACACTTCCATTTATTATATAAGTAAGTGAATAAAGTAATAAAAAAATGATAAAATAATTTAAATACGGAAAGAATGAGGTGGGGTCTATTATGAAATTGCATTGAATTATAATAAAAACGGTATTAAATGCAAATCAATGTAGCAATTTGCAATTGGAGAAAAATTATAGAAAAAGAAACCGACATAAATATTTTCTATCCTATTTTGAAATGATTCTAATATTAATTGTAATAATACTACATTTTAGGAATAATTTTTGTGTTTTATTCTTATTCATACAGTCAGCAGGCTCGGCAAATCCCAGTACCAAATTTACTCGATTTTTTTTTTGCTTATCCTTATTTAAAAAATGGAGAAAGTAAAAATTTTTCAAGAATTATTATACACTTTACATGAATTATAGTGAATTTAAAAATTTTTGCAGAGAACAGTTTGAACTAGAACGTTGAAACTCTACATAAATATTAGTATCTAGTTTATTAAAACAATCTTCGTAATATTACAATCGTTCAAAAGCATCCTATATATCAATTTACTTATATATGAGTAAGAAAAATTGTTTTAATTCCTTTTTTGGTATAACATAATGAAAATTACTCGGTACGTTGGCGTGTGAAATGTGGAAAAATACGATATCATTTTTTCTGTCTGTGTGTATGTCAATCTGGATTCCGATTTCCATAATAACTTAAGAATGTAATGGTGAGAAAAGTTTAATCTGGAGCCAAAATCTATGTATTTCCAAAACAAAAGAACTGATTAGATTTTGGGCTTTTTAGCTCCAGTACAAATGGCTCAAAATTTTCAGTACTGGAGCTAAAAGCCCAAAATCTAATCAGTTCTTTGTTTTGGAAATACATAGATTTTGGCTCCAGATTAAACTTTTCTCGCCAATCTATTCTTAAGTTATTATGGATTCGGAATCCAGACTGACAAACACAAAGACAAAAAAAAATGATATCGTATTTTTCCACATTTCACACGCTACATACCGAGTAATTTATTTTCATTATGTTATCCCAAAAAAGGAATCAAAACAAGCCTTGTATCCGACTAATATCTTATTATATTAAACGAGCAATTCTTGTATATACAATTCGATCTGTCACGGTTTCATTTTCGGCTAAGTTGTTTTTGATGGGTTTTTTGTTAATTGAAATAATTATTCACAGGTGGTTATTTGAATAAGAATTTATAATTACATTTTTTCAATTTTCTTTTAATAAAACTAATTGTTTTTTTTATTTTAAATTCCACTAAAAGATCATTACAAATATTATTATATAATAGAATTTGCCAATTTAATTAATCAAAGGTATTTTTCTATAAAATAATTAATTAATCAAAGGTATTTTTCTATAAATAATAATAATATTAGAATATCAATTTCATTCTCTTAAAAAATCCGACAATTCGAAGAATCGTACCTCCTTCTTCGGGATTTAAAAGGGTCAACGAAAGAATCTCGGTGTATATTAATATTATTTTTAATTGAAATTACATTCAAAACTTTGTGGCCAGTGATACGTCTTGATGATGGTTTTAAGGGGTCAAAACGTTGATAAAAATATAAATTAAGTTTTATTTCAATTTTATTTTATTTTGGCTACGATTAAAAATCGGCCTTTATACCTGAATTTAAAATTAAAAATAATATTAATATATCGCTTTTAACTGAATCAAAAAATTACCGAACATCGCTCGGTGTTCCAGGTACTATAATTATTACACTCAAAATAAAGAATGGCGAATCCGTGATTGTCATTGTCCATTTTTTTTCTTTTGCATATTATTATTATTATTTTTGTGAGAACCTCGAGTGAAAATTATGAATTTATGAAAACCTAATCCGAATTCGAAGGAAATCCGCCAAATCTGGAATGATATTCACACAACACAAACATCTCAAGGAAGAAAAAAAGAAGGCGACACAGAAACATTGCTTATTGCTTTACTATATTGTTTTTTTTTCTCTTCTAAATTACGTTTACACGTTTAAATTGAACATTCTAACCTTAATTTAAGTCATATTATCTTTAGATTGAAACATTGAACATATTTCCTTTTAAATTTTATTTTTTAAAAAAATGGAAAAATTTTTATTTATTATTTATTTAATTTTATATTATTTAAATATTCTCTCTTGTTTTGACCGACTTTGCGAATATAGAGAGGTGGAAACATTCTCGTAACGATTTTCCCCATATTCAGATTTTGATAGATAAGCACATTTTTTGGACCGTTTCTTACAACTTTAGTTAGCTTTTTCTTTTAAATGATGAAGAAGAAGGAAAACTTTTTTCCAAGACTCGTTACGCTCTCGACAAATTTTAGTGATTTGCTTAGCGAATGGTTTAAAGCAGAGCTGTCCAACCCGCGGCCCGAGGGCCGCTTGTACTGCAATGAATGCGGCCCAACTTAAATTTATATACTTCCTTAAAACATTGAGATTTATTATGTAGATCCTGGAAAAGACATAACAATTAGTTCTAATTTTATGAATAAACAACTCTGCTACTCTCGGTAAAATAAAAACTTTTCAATAAAGTTAATTTTAAATTTTGAATCTAGATTAAAATTCAAGATTTTCATAAAAATAATCACCATTTCGGTCTATTTTCGACTCCATTTTCATTAGGTATATATAAATTTTTTACGTGCAAACTTTCTGACACATTTAACCTTCAAAATTTCAACACCTAGGCCCTCCACCCTTTATTTTGATTTATCCCTCCTTCTTATTATTTATTTATTTATTTATTATTTATTTATTGTTTTATTTATTTATTTATTATTTTCATTGACTGTGATACTATTTGATTGTTTATAAACTCATGGTAGACTGGCTACAATAGAATTCATTCCGAGGCCATTAAGAGGAGAGAAAATAAAAATAAAAAATATTCCTCCTTCACTTCGATAGCATAAAAAAAAATTATCTGCAGCCCTAAACATTTTTTTCTTCAAATGTGGCCCATGTAAGATAAATGCTAATTGACGATTTTACCCTCACCGACTCTCTCGACTCGCTGGCTCATCGAAGAAATGTCTCTGCCCTTTCCCTTTTCTATAGATACTATCACGGCAGGTGCTCTGATGAGATAAAATCAATAATTCCCCCAAAGCATGCTTTGCACGTAGCACGCGTTTTGCCGACTCCCAACATTCTTTCGCGGTCAAATTAGAAAAGTGCCGGTCCACTTCATTCGCCAATACATATATCCCCATGACTTCAAGGAACTGGAACTCTCTCCCAGCCTCCATCTTTCCCAGCACTTATAATCTTCAAACCTTCAAAACCGGAGTGCATAGACACCTACGTCTACACTCTCTTACTTAATCAACTTTCCCTTCTCTTCGGTAATGCAAGGGTCTTTCGAGATCCATAGGAGCTGCATCTTTACTTATGCACCCCTTCTTGCATTCGATTGCATTAAAAAAAAAAATGTATTGGACATCCCTGGTTTAAACTATCAAGGGGAAACTTGGTACAAATTTATTAGTACAAACTTGTTTACAAATTTCAGCTTATTATAGCTATAATCATTATCTAGTCCCAAATAACATACCATTTTTTCTAGATTAGATTTTTCAATCCGAATTTTTGAAGCAAGAAAAATCTAAATAATTCAAAATTTAACTGGGCTCAAAATATCAAAACATTATATAGCAATGATTTTAAGTTAGAAGACATCTGATCCAAATATGAAATTTCATAATAATCCTTTAAGCCGTTTTGACGTGAATCCTGAGCAAGATTTGAAAGGAACCCACGAATACATACAAACATACAGACAGACAGGAATTTTGTTGGGGGGGGGGGTTCGTTCATAACTTTGCTTCAAACGTGTGCAACCGAAATTTGGAGTGATTTGGACCAATGTACAGACAAATTTTATATACCATATGTTGCAGTAAAAACCCGTTGTTTGTAATAACGGGTTCTTAATAGTTAAAACGTGTTTCATGGAATACCTTTGTGGCAACCAGAATTTACTGTTATTGGTTGAGATTGTTTCAAAGGTCTAGAATCTTCATTTTTGACCTTCCGCCTCATTTTGGGTGTTTATTTTCAAAAATTTTTAAACTAAAATGTCAAAAATAGAAGCAAAGTTGTAGAGGTTATAATTTTTGACATTTTTGATTAAAATTTTTTAATATAATCACTCAAAATGAGGGTCAAAAATGAATATTCTAGACCTTTGAATCAAACTCAAACACCATCAATAAATATTAGTTGCTTTAACAAGTTAGAACCCGTTCTTACTAAAAACTATATATAGATGTTGGAACTTTTGTTTATTAATATTTATCCTTTTTTACTTTATTGTTATTGATACTAGAGCTCTTTCTTGCCATCTTGGAGAAATTGGATTTTCTAATGACTAGAGGAATGTTTGAACTTTATAGGATACTGAACTGTCCCATTAATTAATGTACGAGCCCCGTCCCATCTCAATTGGCCCACCAATATTTTTTCTTTTTAAATAAAATTATGCTAATTCACGGTAAATTTAATTTAAATATTTATTTTTATTATCATTTGGAACAACGTTTTAAACAATTTAAAACATTTTATTGTAACATTTAACTTAAAATTATTTTTTAATTGTTAAAAACAAGGAAAACATACAAAATCCAAAACCTTTACCACTGTGTGATGTTTATTTTTAATTACGGCTTGAATTCTTTTGGGCAACGTACTTATTAAGTTTAGACACTCATCTTGAGTGAAAATATCCCAAATATTTTGAAGTTTGTGTTTTAATTCGACTACGTTTCTAGCTGGTTGTATTCGTAATAGCTTTTTCATTGTGTACCAAAGAGTTTCTATTGGTGACAAGTCGGGACTGTTCGCCACCCACTCCAAAAGTGGAACATTATGATCAGAAAGCCATTTTAAAGATTTTCTTGATGTATGGCAGGCCGCCTCGTCTTGTTGGAACACAAAATTATTATTATTCTGCAATGCATTTGCCATTGTTGGAAGTAACGATTTTTTTTTAATCTCTAAATATTTTTGGTGTTTAGAATTCCATCAATGAAGTGAAGTTTTCCAACACCTCTAGCAGACATTGAACCCCCATAACTGAAGCAGGAAATTTTACGATTGTCCCCAACACAAACTTCAAAACGAGACTCATCACTCCAATGGACACTATTCCATTCATCAGTAGTCCAATTAATGTGACTTTTAGCCCATTTAAGCCGGGTTTTCTTTTGTTTTAATGTCAAGAGTGGCTTTTCTTTTGCCTAAAAAAAAAAAAAAAATAGTAAAATTACAAAAAATTTTTTGGAATAAGTTGGAATAAAATTACCTTGTAAGTTTTAAAACCTAACTTAAGGGCTTCTCTATGCCAGGTGGATCTTGAAACACTTCGCCCCACAGCATCGCTCCAAAGAAGAAATAAAATTTAGGGAACGCGGTGTTGGTTTATAGTGAAACATTGTTAAAATTAAATTAGGTTGGAGTTGGTGGTGTTTCACAAGGAGAAAAATTAAAATACAAAGATTTTTTTAGTTTAGTCTATATATTTCGAGCTCTTAACTCATCGTCAGGAGAACATTGACTAAATATAACATGATATTTTGAACAGAATTTATTTTAATTTTAATATATATAGAGTAAACTAAAAAAATCTTTGTGTTTTAATTTTTCTCCTTGTGAAACACCACCAACTCCAACCTAATTTAATTTTAAAGAACAAATAATTCACCATAGTTCGAACGCCTGTTTTTTCGAATACTCTTCTTCAATGCCCGTCTATCAGCATCTGATATTTTGGATTTCGACGCTAACCGAGGTTTTGTAGCTATTGTACCCGTTGTTTTATAAACTCGAATAATATTTCTGACAGTAAACTTTGATAAATTAACTAGATCGCCAATTTCCGCGTTTGATTTTCCCTTTTTAAATAAATTGATAATAATTGAGCGAATTTTTTCATCAACAACCTTTCCACGAGTCATTTTTACTAATAATAAACAAAACAAACTTTCTTTTGTTGGAAAAAGGCAAAGCCTACTTGATTATTTCACATATTCAAAGATTCTTAAAAAAATCGTAGGAAAGCAAAGAACTATTTTTTATATAAAAATATGTTTTTAACAATTAAAAAATAATTTTAAGTTAAATGTTACAATAAAATGTTTTAAATTGTTTAAAATGTTGTTCCAAATGATAATAAAAATAAATATTTAAATTAAATTTACCGTGAATTAGCACAATTTTATTTAAAAAAGAAAAAAATATTGGTGGGCTAATTGAGATGGGACGGGAGCTCCTATATATACTTCGATTTATTATTAAATACAGTCGACTCTCGATAATTGAAATCGTGGACTATCAAGAAAAGTTCGATTTCGAGCTCGATTATCAAGTTTGAATTCGAATTATTAAGATTATTTATTATATTTTTGAAAATATGTATAGGTTACATAGATTTTATATACACCTCATAAAAAGTAAAAATAATGTAAAGCGACAAAAATAACAAAAATTATATATGATTACTTGCAATAGATAATAATATACCTTGAATTAGGGATTCAAGATATTAAAACATAGTCTTTCTACTAGGTATAGTCTTACAGTTCGGTCACTTGAACTATCAAATAGTCCTAGCCTGGATAACTGTACCTAGCTAGCATTCGAAGCTTTTCGATAGGACGTTATCTCACCCACTTGCGAGCGTATCAAAATACACAGCATTTTCTATTACCGAAGTGAACAGCTGAAGAGTTCGAATTGTCGAGAGTCGACTGTATAATTGTCATACTCTAAATAATAAATAAATAATTAAATATTTTAATAATATGTGAATCACAAATAATCTCATTTAATGAATATTCAAAAATATAATCGTCTCGTTTGCAGCAATCTGTTCTGCGTCTCCTTATGCTCACTCCTTGCTCCAAGGCATTTCCTTAATACATACTAAAGACTTGAAATTACAAAAAGTTTTGATCTCGAGTCGTTTCCATGCGCCCTTTGGCAGCAGATGATGTTTGATGATAGTTTGATCTCTCTTTAACAGTTTCACTTCTATTGAATTAAAGGAGCTGAATTTGTAACATTAAAACTCTTTTTTTTCTGTAGGTAAAAGTTGAATATAAGAACGTTATTAAAAAATTTCTATTCCCCATGAAAGGATAAATATTGAGGCATTCACATAGGTACAATTCGATGCATAGTGGATGGCAACCCTTAGTGATTTCCTTAGAAATTTAAAGTCTACTTCTATCGGGAATTTGAAATTTTATCATAAATATTATTTTAAGATAATGCTAAGTCTTAGTCCCGACTTAGGTGGATCTTCACCTATCGAGTTTCCTAATGAAATTAGTATTTTGATAATATAATGTATTAATAAACAAAACTTGATAGGGTCGACATCCAATTTCCATGCATAGCTATTTTTAATAAAAAATTTAAGTTGTTAATTTTATTACATAAATGTAGTTATCGAGTTTCCAAATAAAAATACTACCAATCGAGAGTAAAATATGTATATAACATACCAAATTTTGGTCGCCATCTTTTTCTCTGCATAAGTCCAGGTAGACAGGGTATCAACAGTTAACTTCGAATTAGTATTTTGTAGTTATAGAGTTTCCTTTATTGTTATATATGAAAATGTAGATAATTAAAAAAATAAAATAAATAAATCTAATAACTTAGATAAAATAGCTATGCAGGAAATTGGATGTCGACCTTATCAAGTTTTGTTTATTAGTACATTATATTATCAACATATATTAATTTCATTAAGAAACTCGATAGGTGAAGGTCGACCTAAGTCGGGATCTTGTACTATAACCATTGTTGAAGACTCAAAGGATTTTAAAAAATGTTAACCGGAAGTTCTAAAACTAGAGAGCCTAAAATCTAATCAATTCCCTGCGTTGAAAAAGACAAAGATTTTGGCCCAAGAACGGACTTAAAAAACAAAAACATTGAAAATTAAATTTCTCCACGTTTCAGCAATTTTTGAGCAATGTATTATTATTTATTTATTTATTTTATTTTGTTAAAATAAAATTTAATAGCGGTAAACGTACATTTCATTTTAAAAGATGAAGAAACAGGTTAAAATCTAAAATAGTCATTGATTTATGTCTCTAGTCAGGATAATACACTCTGTAATACATTTTTGGAGGATTTGAACATCACCCGAATCATGAAGCAATTGCATATTTTTAGAAAAAGTAAATGATTTTTTTTTAGAAACCACGGAAACCGAAGTATCACGGATTCCGTGTGGCACCGCTATCTGATAACGGATTAGCAACGCAGTTTGGTTCAAATAAAAAAATGAATATTAATTAAAAAAAATTCGAATATGTAAAAGTTGTTGCCGGTTCGGTTAAGATATATTCAATCCGGCTCGTATATCTTCATTTTGGGTCACGACAACCTAATCGCCTAAAAACCATCCCGAAATGAAGATATACGAGTCGAACTGAATATATCTTAACTGAACCTTTCAAAGTTTGTTCGGGAACCCATTTTTTTTACTTTACCATACAGGGTATGGTCAAGTATTGTAATCGTGCATGAAAAAAGTGTTTTTTTCCTTCTGTTTTTCAAAATATCTCAAAAACGGCTGAAACTATTTTGATTAAAAAAATTGAGCGAAACCATGGCATTTCGGTCGGTCTACAAAAAAGCCCTTATAAGTGAACATCGAAAAAATTATATTTTTTGAGATAATAATTGTTTTGTCAAAATGTCTGTTATTCTGTTTGATTGTCTGGCCAGTCTGTTAGTCTGTGCGTTATCAAATTTTTGTGGACGAGCTAGCTCAAAAACTAGTGTGAATATCGAAACCAAATTTCACACGTAGTTTTGGTCCATTGAGATTAAGAGCTTATTAGATTTTGGTGCATATCGACCCAAAATTAAGGGGGAGTGGAGGGGTTTAAAAATTAAAAATCTAGGCCATTTGAGCAAACTCAACCAAATTTTGTATACATAATCAATGGGGCCCAAGAAGTCTAAAAATAATAATAATAAGGGATGGTGTCATATTAATTTGGTCAAGTTCTGATGATATGATCACCATTAATAACATTACTAAAAAGAGAAAAATAAAAATAATTTTTAAGAAAAAAATAGAAACCGACTTCAAAAATTAAATGCAACAAATAAAATACACTAAAAGGTATAAAATAATTATTATCTTATTTAGTTACAACTAAACGACGTAAATATTAACATGAAATTACTTTTTGAAGTTGGTGCCAAATATATACCTTTTATGAATCGCACTCGACGGATCTTACTTAGTACGTTTGGCGGGTACGTTCGCTTATAAGTATAGTTAGTTTGGTACCGACTTCAAAAAGTAATTTCATGTTAATATTTCGTCGTTTTGTTGTAACTAAATAAGATAATAATTATTTCATACCTTTTAGTGTATTTTATTTGTTGCATTTAATTTTTTGAAGTCGGTTTCTATTTTTTTCGTTAAAAATTATTTTTATTCAATGTACATTAGTTATAGAAACATAATTTAATTTTCCTCATTCCTTCGCAGCTCACCCACTAACTAAAAGTCATATAGATAGAAGATAATATAAACTCTTTCAGTATCCCCACGGGCACGGGTACCACACTTTGAAAACAAAAGTCTCAATTAAGTAAAAGTCTGAAAATTCGGATGGCTGAAAATCCAACACACCATGGGAATTCAGAAGCTAAGAGTTTAATTAAATTTGATTTAATTTACTTTGATGAGATAACGAAATTAATTAAAAAAACATTTTTCAATTACGTACTCTATAGGATGAAAAAAATGTAATAAAACAATTCGTTGCTCAAATTCATTGGAATTAGTATCTTGTATAAGCAGATCCATCATTGTTTAATTGAAATATTGGTTTCATAATAAACACTTTTGTTATTTTCTAAACAAAAAACTTGTTTATTCTAAAATTTTTGTCAAATTTGAAATTTTTTGTCTTAGTTTTTTTTCCTCGGGGTTTCGAATGGTGCTTAATATAAAAGTACGTGGAATTTTTTTCTTCGGTTAAATATTTATTATTATTATTATTTGTTGCGTTTGGACCCTTGGGATCACGCAAAGATTGATGTTTCTGTCTAGGTTGGACCTTCCACGCTCTATCTTTTCCGGAACGTGTTATCGAGTTCCATGGTCAGTTCTATGTAGTTTTTCCTGGCTCGGACGAGTGTATTCTGATGTTAAAGGTGCCCAGGTATGCAATATGCGAATTTTTGGCGTTATTCTTCCATTGTTTCTTCCTTGACTTCGTGATGGTCCGGGTCTCCCAGAATCTGAATGCCCGGTTGCTTTACTCGGAGGGTGGGTGGATTGGATGCACACCTGGGGCAATCTTGTTTTTGCCTCACACGATTCGTGGTTGCTTGTTACGCAATTCCCCGTCCTGCGCATGCGCCGAGGTTTTGAAGAACCAGAGATTGTCGGTTTCTGGAGCCGGGGGGCCGGTTTTTTTATTATTTTCAAATAAATTCACTTTTTTTGCTTCTTGCTGGGATCTGAACTGATGAAGTCCAGGTTGATGTTCTCCTCATTTCGATTCGAAAAGTTGGTGATTTAACAGATCGACCCCTCTTAAATATTAATATTATTTTTAATTTTAAATTCAGATACAAAGGTCGATTTTTATTCGGAGTGTAAATAAAATAAAATTTAATTTGTTTTTGTTTTGCCAACGTTTACACCCACTATGGCAATCATCAAGACATATTATCACTGGGCACAAAGTTTTGAATTTTAATTGAAATTAATAATAATATTAATATACACCGAGGTTCTTTCGTTGAGCCTTGTAAATCCTGAAGAAGGAGGAAGATCCTTTTAGAATTGTCACGTTTTTTTAAGAGAATGAAATTGATATTCGAATAAATTATTTTATAGAAAAATATCTTTAATTAAATTTTTCTAATTTTAATATATATTAATATTTTTATTGAAATATTAGAGGAATTTAAAATTAAAAAATCAATTAATTATTAAAAGGAAATTGAAAAAATGTAATTATCTACTCTTATTAAACGAGCAAAAATTGTATATATATATGTGTATATATATATTTAGATATATATATATATTTGTTTGTATATATATTTATTTATATATATTTTTGTATCTTGGTTCTATTTTGAAAACGACTCTACCGATTTTGATGAAATTCACGGGTTAGGGGGTTTTTGGGTTGACAATTCGATCTGTCACGGTCTCATCTTCGACAAAATTGTTTTTGATGGGTTTTTTCGTAATCAAATTAATTCATTACTCAGGTAGAAAAATGCCAATCTTATCTTAGGGATTTAAAAAAGGTTTTCATTTTACTATTGTACCCAGACAGACAATGGGTTGGTTTAAATCTTGGTTCTCAAAGGCCTTGAAGAACCTTTGTGATTGTGGTGTGTTGTTGTCAAGCATTAACTAAACCCGAACAAAGCTCGGTCTTCCAGGTATATATATATATAGTATTTGTATTATTATTTTTTTAGTTTTAAAAACGACTCTAACGATTTTGATGAAACAAACTATTAACAAGTTTTGAGGATGAGAAAGCGATCTTGATGCGGAGCGGGGTGGATGTGGTGGATGTGGGGGGTGGTCAGAAGGTGGGGCGCATTGGTGGGGGATCCGGGGCTAGGGCGAGGTTTCGGGAGTGGGGTCGAGCAGGGTGGAGGTGGGGGTACAGAGGTCGAATACTATATAGATATAAATATTTGTATTTTTTTAATTTGAAAACGGCTCTCAAATAAAAAATCGACCTTTTTATCAGAATTTTAAATTAAAAATAATATTAAAATAAAGATTTTAACTGAAGGAAGAAATTACCGAGCATCACTCGGTGCGTCCAGGTACTATATTTTTATTCAAACAACCACTGTGAATAATTATTTCAATTAACAAAAACCCATCAAAAACAACTTAGCCGAAGATGAGACTGTGACAAATCAAAATGTCAACACAAAAAACGCCTAACCCCTGAATTTCATCCAAATCGTTAGAGCCATTTTCGAGAAACCGATTCTATATATATAATATATTACAAGAATTGCTTATTTAATATAATAAGATAAGATGTTGAAATTAACCTAAGTATTTATTTTTTTCATGACTTTTTTTGAATTTGTAAAGAACTTGAATGAAAATCAGAAATATTCCTTAAAGAAGACAGGCGTTTTATTTCCTAGAACGGAACCTTTACTACTTTCATACTATGAATTTCAATGCTAGCTAACTCTTTGAATGTTATGCCATGTTTTGTTGTTATGATAAGATCTTACTTGCTTATTGTTCAGACATGTGATGTTGAATACCTAATAAATCTCGGAATTTAAGTAACATGTGCCTCTGATAGTTCTTTGGCTTCTCTTCATCTAGGAGCTGTTGGCTTACATTACACCTGTTCCCATTTTAGTCACGTAGCTAGCATTTTAAAGAATTCATTGTACTTAAGAAAGAAAATCTAAAATTTCAACCCTTAAGAATAAATCGCAGCTTAGAGAGAGAAGATGGTTATTGTAATTGGGGCTATTCCACGCAAATTAGGACGGTTTGAAAAATTTTAATTTTTGATTTCCTTCATTTTTTTGACATTTTTTATTACACATCAAAAAACTCTTCCTGGTAAATTTTGAAATTTTTTTGAACACCGAATTTCGGTTTTTTCCTCATAACTTCTTCAAAAATAGTCCAAATCTTTGTTTTTTTACATACTTTTTAGAAAAAATACAAAAAAAATTATTTACAGTGTTTTTATATGCAATTTTTGAGTTTGGAAATTTTAATCTTGTTTTTGAAACTGTATGTACTCTTCGATTTTTATGATAATCTTTTATTTTAATCTTCTAGTCATTCTAAAAATTTTAAGACCGGATTGATTCTGGTCCTATGATATTTACTAGTTTTTTTTCGATTTTCAATTTTTTATTTTAATTTTCTTTCAACTAACTTCAAACTAAAATACTAGTTATTTTTTTAAACAGCTGTTAAAGATAAACATGATTTTTATAAATCAATTTAAAATAACTAAAAAAAGAGAACTCAAAACAAAAAGTGTTTTTAATTATGGTTAATAGCACATAACATTTTTTCAAGAATTTCAAAAAATCGAAAAAAATAGTAATTATCTTAAGACTACTATCAACTAGGTCTTAAAATTTGTAGAATAAATATAAGTTTAAAATAAAAAATATTTATAAAAAAAATCGAAGAGTACATAGGTACAGTTTCAAAAACAAGATTAGAATTTTCAAACTCAAAAATCGCTTATAAAAAAACTTTAAATAATTTTTTTGTATTTTTTTCTAAAAAGTATGTATAAAAACAAAAGTTAAATTTTTTTTTTTGAATTTGCATCATTTTTAAAAAGTTATGATCGAAAAAACCGAAATTCGATATATTTTAAGCCGGTGATCAAAAAAATTTCAAAATTTACCAGGAAGTGTTTTTTGATGGATACTAAAAAATGTCAAAAAATGAAGGAAATCAAAAATTAAAAATTTTCAATATCGTCCGATTTGGCATGGAATGCTCTCCATTATTCAGGATGGAGCATAAAGATCTCCCCACATTTTGAAGAGGTTTAAAAAAAATTAACTAGAAAAAAAACTGATTACATTTTTGAAAAGAACATAAAATATTTTTTTTAAATATATTTTTAAACATTATATCAGACAAAAAAAGGGGGGGGGAGATCAAAAATGAAAATTATATTCCTTTCGATCAAACTAAACCAAATTTTGTATATGGTACATATTCTGTGGATCCCCAGAAGGCTAGAAATGCAAAAACTAACCACCCAATATGGGAAGAGAGGGTCAAAATGAAAATTCTAGCCCTTTCGACCAAACTATGTAGGTATACAAAATTTGGTTGAGTTTGGCAGAAAGGGCTAGAATTTTCATTTTTGACCCCCCCCCCCTTTTTTTTCTAATATAATATTCAAAACACATTAAATAAAAAAATTATTTTATGTTCTTTTCAGAAATATATTCAGTTTTTTTTTCTCAAGTTAAATTTTTTCATTTTTTATACCTCTTCAAAATGTGAGAGATCTTTATGCCCCACCCTGTATATTACAGATAAAAGCGTGTTAAAAAGGAGCTCCTTTCTACTAGAAATCATGAGGTTCTGAATTTCTTTATTCTATTTGTTTCTAATTAATCGCAGAAGTGTCGAATACTATGTTACCTATTTCTAGACGAATTTCTTTCGATAAATATCTCATCTTTTTAGTATGTAGCTTAACTTTGCTGGGCTAGTCTTGTCGGAGAATCAATTACCTAACTTTTAAAATTAATCTAGATACTTGTAGATTTATTTATAACTATAGTGAGAAGATGATTGATTATTCAATGTTTAGAATAGCAAATAAGCGTATCTAATTCCCCTATCAACGTAAATCACGATCAATATTCTCTCCTTCAAGCGCGCATCATATAAATTAATTGTCTCCCAAGGTAGAGTGTGTCGGTTAACTACCACAGGCAAATGGGGAACGATCATCTTTGATTGAGGTCTTCATCCATCAAAGTGCAAAGGACTCCGGGGTCACTTGGATAGTTAATTAGCAACGAAACATCAAAATGAACTAATTACTTGTAATGTTAACTCGGAAACTCAATTTTATTCTTCAACGAGAATGGACTTCAAGAGCGAAAAAGTTGCCTGAGCTTTACCATACTGCTGAAAATAATCACTTCAGCGTTAGTTTTGGCGAGGTACCATACCATGTACCGTCTGTCTCTGCTGGGGTCGCCTGCGTCCTATGGGACTTCCAGAACTGAAGCCATATGACGAAAGCAGTGACGACCCAGAACCTTCCCGAGCTCCCGGAACTTCCCCGCTGGGGGGGGGATATGTAACCAAAATAAATGTGCCGCGGTTTCGCCCCGGGAGACTGGTGTCTAAGCTCGAAAGGAAGTGATTTGGATTCGATTTGGACACGTGGAAGCTTAAGGAAGGAGAATTATCAGATGTGGCGAGATGGCCGAGTTGGCAAGATGGTGAAGTGAAGTGAAGGGAATATGTTCTGTTTTCGTTTTTTATTTTATCGTTATCGTCTATCGTGGGGTTAATATTATTATTTATCGATTATCGTTCTGTGTGATTAAGTGTCGTTGTTGTTGAGAAGTAATCAACAATAATTTATATATATATATAACTTATATATTAAATATCAATAAATATTTAATTTTATTCATTCAGAGAAATGGCTCTTTGCAGAGTACAAAATATTGTTTAAATAATATCATTATCTGTTGTTTGATTAAATTATATAACTTCATTTAATTAATAAAACCCAAGCTTGTTTAACCGCTTTGTAAAACATATACACAAGACCCGGTTTAAATAATTATATAATAGTTTTAAACAACAAACATTTTATATTTTATTTATTTTGTGTCCTCAAGAGCAAAATTGATAATTGCCGAATTTCCCAAACAGTACAAAATGGGGAACGATCATCTTTGATTGAGGTCTTCATCCATCAAAGTGCAAAGGACTCCGGGGTCACTTGGATAGTTAATTAGCAACGAAACATGAAAATGAACTGATTACTTGTCAATGTTAACTCGGAAACTCAATTTTATTCTTCAACGAGAGAGACATGCTCTGCATAAATATCTTCACTGCTTGCTATACACTCTAATGGATTCCAGGTTAATGTTTGTTTGTCTTTTCACTGTTTACTATCCAGTTCTAGTAACCGTGACTGTAGATCTGTCTGTTTGGTCTGTCCTGCCACACTAATTGAAAGCGGCAAACCATTTTTTTCTCCGGTTTTGTTTTTTGTACGGGAATTGAGATTCAAAGGTACAAACACAACCCTCTTTTATTTTTTTATTTTTTTACTCTCTATATTCATTAATTTATAATGAACGATACTAGACAAAGGCTTGAATTTGGTTTCATTGCAATATTTTACTAAATATGTTCTTTTTATATGAAATAGCTTAAATTTTTTTGCGTTATATTAATTTAGTTAATTAAATTATAAAAATTGCAAAAAAAAGTGAAATATCGAAGGATATCGAATAAAATTATTAAAATATTTTTGATCATAGGTATAGATTACACTGGTCGACAAAATCTAAATTTAACAATGGATTCCAGTATTATACACTGATTATCATTTCCTATTTTATTTTACCATACAGATGGTCAAGTATTGTAATCGTGCATGAAAAAAGTGTTTTTTTTTTCCTTCTTTTTTTCGAAATATCTCAAAAACGGCTGAAACTATTTTGATTCAAAAAAATTGAGCGAAACCATGGCATTTCGCTCTACAAAAAAGCTCTTAATAAGTGAACATCGAAAAAATTATATTTTTCGAGATAATAATTGTTTTGTCAAAATGTCTGTTAGTTATTTAGTCTGTATGGTGTCGTTGTTAGTCTGTGCGTTACCAAATTTTGTGGACGAGCTAGCTCAAAAACTAGTGTGAATATCGAAACCAAATTTCACACGTAGTTTTGGTCCAATGAGATTAAGAGCTGATTAGATTTTGGTGCATATCGACCCAAAATTAAGGGGAGTGGAGGGGTTAAAAATTAAAAATCTAGGCCGTTTGAGCAAATTCAACCAAATTTTGTATACATAATCAGTGGGACCCCAGAAGTATAAAAATGCAAAAAACTAACCCCCTCTACATGATTATAAATAATTTTAGGGGCCAGGTTGTATGATAAAGTCAAGTGTATGGCCACATCAGAACACGTCAGCTTATTTACAACAGGTCAGAGTTTTGAGATATTATGGGTCAAGACCTCTATTTTCGAGTTCCATTAAACAGCAATATTGAAATCAAAATATTTTGTTGATCGTAATGGAAAACAGCATCCTCTTTGATTTTCAAATTACTACTTGTTTTTAGCTCAATTAGATCATGAAGATGAAGATGAAGATCTATGTTTTTTTTTTAATCACGAGCTAAAAACAAGTGGTAATTTGAAAATCAAAGAAGAAGCTGTTTTCTATTACGTCAACAAAATATTTTGATTTCAAATATTGCTGTTTAATATTTAATGGAACTCGAAAATAGGTCAAAATGCCCTATTTCGTCCGAAAATATCTCAAAACTCTAACCTGTTGCAAAAAATCGGGAATCCATTGTTAGTTTTACGGGAACACATTTTTGTTAATTTTTATAGAGCAGTGTAATACACCATTTTACCAATTCACCATTTCATTACGCATAATAGAAACTGTAATCGTTTGTATTTTCTGGTTTTATCGTGAACGACACCGAATTTTTTAAAAATATCATTAAAATACAATTTTAACTTCATAGGAATTTTGGATATAAATTAAAAAAATTTACGTTGTGTTTCCATTTTATCTGTGATCGTTATATTAAGCATGAATTGTCACTGTAGAGGCCGAATAGCTTCTAATTAATGTATTTTTCTTTTGTTTTAGGTAAAGTCAAAATCTTATTTTCTCCACTTGGTGAAGTACCTACAATTGCATGTGAGTAATCTTAAAATTATATTTATTTAGCCATTATATAGAGTTACCGAAAAATGTGTCCATTATTTCACTTTAAGCACTAAACCTATCAAACTAATTTTCACATTTTTACATTACACCCAGTTTTACTTTCAGTCCCTCCAGTAAAGTAAAATCTGCTGCACATATTCCATTTTATTGCGCATAATACAAACAATAATCTTTTTTATTTTCTGGTTTTATCCTGAACCATCCATAATGGCATTCGACTGTTGTAAGAGATTTGAATTCCGCATACCATTATTGTGCTTTTTTGTACTACCGCCATCTTACCGTCTGGAATAATGGTACAATGATTTCTCTTTAAATTCTAACAGTGCATACAATAGGGTGTTCCTTATTTTGGGTATTTTCAAATTTTTACGCTGACAGAGGCTCATATTTTTCGAAATAAATAAAAAAAATTTGGTGATGGACACTTTTCCAAAGCGCAGTCAAAAAATGATTTTAGTTTTATTTATTTTCTTAAAAATCGGCTTTCCATCTGGGAATCATAACAAAAGTGTTGTTTCATGCCTTGTACTCGCAAGTATTTGGAAAAAATCCCCATTTGTTAGTTTTTAATTTTTCTATTAAAAAAAAAGCAAATCAAAAAAATAGGTTTGTCGAATAACTCGAAAACTGCTTAAGAATAAGAAATTTGTCTGAATTATTTTTATTTGGTAGTGCTAATAGAAATCGCCGCGGGGGCAGATTTTACCATGCCTATCCGCCTGTTCGCTTTTCTTGTTAATGATTTGTTGGTCTATGACAGGGGTGGCCACTAACCTTAACTTTGGCAGACGCAAATTTATAAAACTGTTTCAAAGCGAGCCACCTTGTTTGGAGATTAATTATTGGTTTATTAAAAAAATACACCCTTTTTTTATTTTATAAAATAGAAATGAAGTAACATATATTTTTTGATCTACTTACTTATAACATTACAAAAATAATTTTTATTTTATTATTATTATTTTTTAATTTAATTATTATACAGGCTGTGGGATAAAGATCTACCACATTTTGAAGAGATATAAAAAATGAAAAATTTAACTAGAAAAAAACTAAATTTATTTTTGAAAATAAAATAAATGAAATTTTTTAAATGTATTTTTAACATTATCAGACAAAAAAGAGGGGAGGGGGGTCAAAAATGAAAATTCTAGCCCTTTTGATTAAACTCAACCAAATTTTGTATACATATTCTGTGGATCCCCAGAGGGCTAGAAATGCAAAAACTAACCAAATTTTAAATACATAGTTCGGTCGAAAGGGGTTGAATTTTCAATTTTGACCATCCCCACGTTTTGGGTGGTTAGTTTTTGCATTTCTAGCCTTCTGAGGGTCCACAGAATATGTATTCAAAATTTGGTTGAGTTTGGTCGAAAGGGCTAGAATTTTCATTTTTGCCCCTCCCTCTCATTTTGGGTATAAGTTTTTGCGTTTCTAGCCTTCTGGGAGTCCACAGAATATGTATATAAAATTTGGTTGAGTTTGGTCGAAAAGGCTAGAATTTTCATTTTTGACCCCCTCCCCCCTTTTTTTGTCTGATAATGTATGAAATACATTAAAAAAAATTATTTTTTGTTCTTTTCAAAAATATTTTCAGTTTTTACCTAGTTAAATTTTTTCATTTTTTTTTATACCTCTTCAAAATGTGGTAGATCTTTATCCCCAACCCTGTACTTTTTAAAATCAGTATTATTCAAGAGGGCTCAAGAGCCGCACGAGATTGACTGAAGAGCCGCATGCAGCTCGCGAGCCACGTTATGGCCACCTCTGGTCCAGGATCATCCCGATAGGAAGAGAAAGGGTCTAATTGTATTTAAGAAGACTCAATATTTATTTCGAAGGAAAATTCGAATTTTTTATTTTCCATTTAATTTATTTAGATAAGATTAGGCAGATTTTGCATCTACTTCCGGTATTTTATCTCCATTTTTCTAAAAACTTGCCTAACGATTTTTTAAATTCACTATTTACATATATTTCATATTCTATATATATATGAATATATGTACATATATAGAAATAGAAACATTTTTGGTGGTCATGTTTATAATTTAAATATATAGGTACTATATATACATTTTTTTTGTATTATTATTAACTTTAACAAAGTTATTATTTATTATATATTACGTTGCCGGAAATTTTCGCAATTTACCAAAATTTATATGATCCAATTAAATGAAAGTATTAATTGGTTGGTCAATATGTGTTCATTGACATTTTTATTGTGAATATTAAACAATAAGTTTATATATGGATATATGAGAACGTGATAAAAAAATGCAAAACATATTTGGCTCTTGTTTTTGGGTGGACATTCAGCGGCTAAAGTTGGAAATTCCAAACAAGCCGGAACGCAGAGTCCAATGACATCCATTGCATTATACCTATAGTATATACATCCATTTATCCTTTATTGTTCTTGTAAAAAAGTGAAGGGAATAAAAGGACAGTCCTATATAATTTATTTTTTATGATGAAGTTCAACAACCTTTGGCATACTATACCTGGTGAGTTTTTTTTTTATCTTGAGACAGTCTTATAACTCAAAAACAGTGCATTATATCGAAAAAATTTCAAATAAAAGTTTATTTATATCAGAGTGGAAACTAAACTACGCTTTTGTTTGTCAACATAGGTTCTAGATCAAGCTTTCAACTTTTATTAGAACTATTTTTTATAGCGACATCAAATAAAAAAATATTAAATCAATTAGATCTCAAAAAAAATCTTAATAATTATTTTTAACAATTATTCAACTTAATTATCAAATAATAATGATTAAATAAATATTTATTAAATCGAAAAGTCACAACATTGAAAATAAATATTTATTATTAATTAAAAATTCACCGTTCATTGGACAATGTTTTTTATTGAAGCTCTTATTCAATTTTTGTACAACGTTTCGTCTCTCTCGAGACTTTTTCAAGCACTCAATTGGTTAGAGCAACATTGGTTGAGATAACAATAAAAATAATTGAGACATAGTAGAATTTTTCTTTTTAGATTGATACAACAAAATATCTGTCATCTGTCAAATCCATCTAGACTTATTTTGTTGTATCAATCTAAAAAGAAAAATTTCTACTATGTCTCAATTATTTTTATTGTTATCTCAACCAATGTTGTCTAACCAATTGAGTGTTTGAAAAAGTCTCGAGAGAGACGAAACGTTGTACAAAAATTGAATAAGAGCTTCAATAAAAAACATTGTCCAATGAACGGTGAATTCTTAATCTACTAATTATAATGAACATTAATCAACATAATTTATAAATATTTATAATGATCTTAAAACTTAATTATACACAGATTTAAGAGATTATTTTCTACTTAATAGAACTATTTTAAATTCTTGTTTAAATTCTGAAAAATGTAATTCTGAGTTTAAAGTTTATTTCTATTGTCAATCCAGTAGGTACCCTAGTAGCACAATGTTTCAAACTATATAGTAACTATATAGTGCCTATATAGATTTCGAGAATCTTATAAAGCCCCTATATAGTTACTATATAGTTTGAAATATTGTGCTACTACTAGATTTGGAAATATATTTAAGCACTATATAGTTACTATATAGTTTGAAACATTGTTGCTACTAGGGTAGTTATATTGTATTACCAAAATAAAAATACAGCCCATTTTTTGTTGAAGACATTGAAATGAATGTCTAGCGTTTTCCTCATAGGAATACACACTCATATGCTTCATTTCATCATATTGTAAATCTGTTAAAAAAAAGAAAACAAGAAATGTAAAGGCTACGAAGAAACTTAAAAGTCCAAAATAACGAAATTGGAACTGAAATTCATCCAGAAGACTTGCAATACACTCATACACTCTGGAATGTCTCAGAACAGTGTCGCAAAATGATTAAATTATTTATTTAATAATTAAATATTTGATCATTATTATTTGATAATTAAGTTGAATGATTGTTAAAAATAATTATTAAGATATTTTTGAGATCTAATTGATTTAATATTTTTTATTATTGGATGTCGTATAAAAAATAGTTCTTATAAAAGGTGTTCAGTTTTTTTTTTGTAAATTTATAATATGTACAGAAACATATAGTAATAAAACTTGAGCAAGATGCGAGATAGGTTTCACAAAAAAGAAATAAAACAAAATTGAGTTTTGAATTCGATATATTTCGGTGGTGAGTCCATCATCAGGAGTCAAAGTAAACTGATTATTCAATGGAAAAATAATTTTACAAATAACAATTTTTTTAATATTTTTTTGAAATGTATGTGGTGAGGGGAAATTTGGGGTAAGAAGGGAAGTTGTTCTAAGAATTAATATTTTCGACAAATGAAAAAATTGAGTTTTGAACCAGCTGAAGTGAAGCTCTACCTACTATTATAATAAAGAAAGGGAACGTACGTGACAGGGTACAACTGGAAAAGTGACTGAGAGGGTACAATTACCTTAATATATTCAATGTTCGAACAATAGAAATAATGTTTAGTTAATTTATTATAATATATAATCAATAATTGTATTTTTATGCACTTCTAATTGGTTATTTAAAATATTTGAATTATTTGATAGGGCTATTTTAATTTTTGTGGATTCTAAGAGATCCAATTTAAGGCCTTTTCTTTCTAAATGAATGGGGATAGGGTTATTATTAGCGGTGGAATGATTGAATTCATGTAAATGAATTGCGAAGCCTGGGGTCGAATCTAAATTAATGTTTTCGGATCTATTGAGACGATTAAGAGCTCTTACATGCTCAGAGTTACGTATTTTGAATGAACGACCTGTCTGCCCTATATAAAAAGCATCACAATCGTGACAAGTTAATTTATACACTCCTGATTTGTCTATTTTATTGTTAATTAATTGGGATCCTAAAATGTTGTTGTTGTATAAAGCAGGAGTGATTCCATATGATATAAGAGTATAAGCTAATGGAGATGTCAGATGATTAGAAATGAAGGGTATTCTTCTATATATTTGTTCAGTTCCCGATTGTAATGAGTGTAAGATGTGAAATAGTGAATTTACGTTTGATTTTATTATAAATTTTGTTGATAGTCGAAATGTTATAACCATTATTCAAGGCTATATTCTGAATGATGTTAAGCTCTTTATTGAAATTTATAGTATTCATGGTTATACTGAGGAGTCTATGAATCATTGAAAAAAAGCTGCAAATTTAGTATTAATGGGGTGATTAGATGAGAAAGGAAATCTTTTTTGTGAAACCCACCTCGCATATTGCTCAAGTTTTATTATTATATTAAAATGTTTCACCTAGAATCAACACCTAACTCCTTAAAAGTTAGAAACATATAGGTTTCCATTTAAAAAACAGAACTTGACCTCGAAATAATCTCGAAAGCTTGTTCTAGGTCGACAAAAAATGGCATAGTTTAGTTTCCCCTCTGATATAGATAAACTTTTATTTGAAACTTTTTTTTCATATAATGCACTGTTTTTGAGTTATAGAAAAAAAACTCACCCTGTATTGATTCCGATATGATCAAGTTAAGATTTCTAAGGAGTGTATAGACAGTTTTCAACTTGGTGCAAGTTTTGTAAATTGTCTATTTGGGTGCAAGTTGACTCGAGTGAAAACTAAACTTCTATAGGGTAATTCAGACTTGAAATGTAATATGTGAACAGGCAGTTTTACTTGAAGAATCCTATCAAAGTTTCTCAACTAGTAGAATAAAATTAAAGTAGTATTTTGTGGAGATTAGCAAAGTAATTAAAAGGAAATAAATTACAGATTGTTTCTTCTGCTTAATATAAATATTTTTCTTTAACTTCAGTTGAAACAATCGTCCCTGCAATTAAATAAAAGTATTTATATTAAGCAAAAGACACAGTAGGGTTCGATTGTGTAATATATATTCTAATAAATTTAAAAAGTCTTTTCTTGTCGAGTAAAGCAGAGTTGTAGATTTTTGAAAATAAATCAAAGAGGGTGTCCTCTACTTGATGCAAATAAACCTATTATTTATTATTGGTACAAGGGCCTAGATTTTCATTTTTTGACCCTACACCCCCCCACCCCCTATTTTGGGCGGTTAATTTTTGCATTTTTAGGCTTATGGAGGTCCACTGATTATGTATACAAAATTTCGTTGAGTTTGGTAAATAGCCAAAATTTTCATTTTTTAACTCTACACCCCCCCACCCCATTTTGGGCGGTTAGTTTTTGCATTTTTAGATTTCTGTGGTTCCAATGATTATGTATACAAAATTTCGTTGAGTTTGGTAAATGGCCAAAATGTTCATTTTTTGACTCTACAAATCCCCCCCCTGCCACCCCATTTTGGGCGGTTATTTTTTTGCATTTTTAGTTTTCTGTGGTTCCACTGATTGTGTATACAAAATTTGGTTGAGTTTGCTCAAATGATCTAAGATTTTTAATTTTTAACTCCCCTCCACCCCCCTTAATTTTAGGTCGATATGCACCAAAATCTAATCACCTCTTAATCTCAATGGACCAAAACTACGTGTGAAATTTGGTTTTGATATTCAGACTAGTTTTTGAGCTAGCTCGTCCACAAAAAATTGGTAACGCACAGACTAACTAACTAACTAGACAACCAGACAGACTAACAGATATTTTGACAAAACAATTATTATCTCGAAAAATATAATTTTTTCGATATTCACTTGATTAGAGCTTTTTTGTAGACCGAAATGCCATGGTTTCGCTCAATTTTTTTTAATCAAAATAGTTTCAGCCGTTTTTGAGATATTTCGAAAAAAAGAAGGAAAAAACCACTTTTTTCATGCATGATTACAATACTTGCCATACTCTGTTTGGCAAAGTAAAAATGATATATTATACTGTAATAAAAACAAATCTTTTCTTTATATTTGCTCTCCACTTGGCTCTTTTTAGCCTCCCTCTCGGGCGCAGAACTCCGCCGCTCTATTTTTTCTCGCCGGGATGCCTACCCTACAGGCGTTTTATACTATACATTTAAAAACATCAGGGACTCGCATATTATCTATTTTGTGATCAAAATTCGAAATTGAAAAGATAGAGAAAATAAATTAATGTAGCCCAATCTTTTATTTTTAATATTTAATAAAATAATTTATAATCATCATCTGTGGGAAATTTGATTCATGTATTATTTTCAAACATATAGCTTTTTAAATAATAATTAGTGTTATACACAGAAAGGTAGGATTCGATAAAACGACTGAGTGGGTGACTTTAATTTAATCAAATGGAAATTTCCAGGTCAATCAATCCGATTATTTAGCTAATAGTTTGTAAAGAAACATTAAGCCATGTTGTAATCTACGGGATGATAAATTTTGAACATTAACTGAGGCCATATCACTAGTTGAAATTTAGTATTATTATTTAATATGTTATTCTTCATGTAATTATAGTTAACCTTATTTCTTTTAATTACTTTTATGCGATTTAAAATATATTACCTGGAACACCGAGCGTTGCTCGCTAATTTTTTGCTTTACTAGTTCAAAGTGATATATTAATATTATTTTTATTAACTTAATATAATATTCAATAAAAAATACTGGGCCTGGGGATCTTAAGAGTTGTGACGTCACAAAAGTCAAATTAAAATTTTTCAAAAATTAAACTTAAAATTTATGGTCTACCCCATTAGTAGAGTTTAATTTATAATTTTTTTTTACAATTATTAAATTATAGGGTGTAAAAGTTGTAGTGTGACGTCACAATAGAGGGTGGCTCATTAAAAATGTGACACATGCTGAGGGAGGGTCTAAAAATCTTGAAATTCGTGTGATGTAATTTATGGACGACCCCTTTCTTAACAAAGAAAGATTCTCCCTGATTCACATTTATTAGCGCAGGATTTTAATCCCTTATTGAATATATATATTTTCTTCTCATTTTCCAATGATTAGCCTTTTTGAAACGCTATCCTAAGAATTTTTTACAGTTCAAACTATACATTTTCTTAGGTCATCTTTTTTACACAACGTTTTTTTGATAGCAAACAATAGTTAAATATTTAAACATGAGTTTAATTATTCATAACACATAATCCCCTTTTAACTAAATGATTGATGAAAGTTGAAAAATTTCACTTTATATTCCGCCCGAGAAGTTCAATTTCTAAAGGGCCTTTGCCAATTTGTCATCTTCGTTTAATGTAGCCTAAAGCTTTGAGCCTCTTGAGCTCTTAAAGGGCCAACCAAAATCGGTCACTTTAGATACACAAAGCAACTCTTTATCAAACAATAAAAACGACAAGGATGGCTTATCTAGGGAATTCAAAAGGGCTGAACCTACGAGATAGAATTCTAAACAAAATATATGATTTTTCTACGAACGCAATAAGTGCAGTTTGTATCTTAGATTCATTGAATGTCAGAACTTGCATAAAAACTTATTTTTAATTTTTTGGTTCATTTTTGATTTTCATTCAAGGTTGAATATAGTATTTGGACCTTTCTAACAAGCCATATAAATTACATGAGAAAATATCTCGAATTTCTTTATTCGTATAAAATATTTAAATCTACTCTTATTAAACGAGAAAAAATTGTATATTTATATATTTATTTATTTATATATTTGTATCTTGGTTCTATTTTAAAAACGGCCCTACCGATTTTGATT
>JALMQS010000061.1:7493330-7588315 GCA_024734495.1 Forficula auricularia
AAAATGTCTACAACTTTGCTTCTAATCAAATGTAATTCATGACATTTTAGTTAAAAACATTTTAAAAATAAACACCAAAAATGAGGCGGTGGGTCAAAAATGAAGATTCTAGACCTTTGTACCAAACTCAACCAACATCAGTAAACTCTAGTTGCCACAAAGCTATTCAGTGAAACTTATTTTAACTAGTAAGAACCGGTTCTTATTGAAAACCGGGTTTTACTGCAACATATGTGGGATATACCTACATTTATTTTCTTTTTACGTATAGCTCGAAACTAAAACATATTTTTTGCCAAAAATGCTAAATTTTGCCCTTTCCTAGACATAATCGAATTTTCGACTTACGCGAAAAACTTCGGAACCAATTAATTGCGTAATTAGAGAACTTACTGTAATTGTGATATTAAATATTTATACCTTATTAAAAATATAAAATATAATAGAACTTGATATAAAATTTATATTCTGAATAATAAAATAGTGTATATTAACCTCTATCGATTGGATTTTCCACTTTTAGACTTTTTATGATATTATTTTGAGAATAAGAAAATCCCATGAAGAAATTGAATTTCGGAAATTTCCAATTTATATTTTTTAAGAATGTACGAAAATATTTTCAATTTTTGATTTAGAATAAAATAAAATTTAATAATATAAGTAAACCTTTCAATCAGCTGTTGTAATTATAGTAATTCATTTGTAATAAATAAACAGTTTTAATTTACAACCGACAGGTGTCACTTACCTCTAATCAATTAATTCCAATTAAAATTGTCTACATTTTTCAAAAAATTTAAAAACCAAATTTTAAAAATTTCTTTTTGAATTATCGAAATGTTACTCATTTTTTTAAATACTTTTCATGACATGTTTTATAAAGATTTGGGACCAGGGCTGTAGCTGGAAGGGAGCATTCAAAATTGGACACCGGATTTTATAGGGGGGGGGGGGTAGGGAGAAATAAGCATACGTATATATCTATTATCTCTTTAACTTTCAAAGTAATCTGAAACTAAAATTTATATAAAAATAAACTTTATTCATTTAATAGATACTAAATTGTATATTATTATTATTATTATTAGTTTAATCTTAATCTATTAAACGAGCAATTCTTGTATATATAGTATATACTATCTTGCTACCGAGCGATGCTCGGTAACTCTTTGCTTCAGGTTAAAACCTATATACATTATATATATATATATATATATATATATATATATAGTAGCCGCCCCCTGGACCCCCCCACACATACACCCCGCACCCCCTGTTCCCACCCCACCCCCGAAACTCCCCACCTCGTCCCACCCCCACCTCCAAGTTTTCGGCAAAGACCACACTATACATTTCAAAACTGGATTAAATTTGTTACAACGTAAATAAAGTTTCATCTAAATTTGATAAATTGTAATCTGTGACGCAATGTGGTTGAAGTTTTGAAAAATGCAATTATTTGAAAAAAAATCGTCAATTTTCCTTTATTAAATGAAAACCACTCATCCTAGAAACTTGATTCCTATCTCATTCTCTAGAAAATTTTGTTGACTTGAACGTTTACTAGGACCACTTTTTTGATCAAACTCTTAGATCTTTCAAACTCTCAAACTTTTCCATGACAGGATATGAGCCGAATCCTCAGAAGTCTCATGGAAAATTCTGGATATCTATAAATCTACGAGTTTTATCATAAAACTGATCCAAGTGAACGTTCAAGGCAACAAAATTTTCTAGAGAATGAGATAAGAATCAAGTTTCTCGGATGAGTGGCTTTCATTTTATGAAGGAAAAATTACGATTTTTTTTCAAATAATTGCATTTTTTCCAAATTTCAACTTCATTGCGGCACTGATTACCATTTATCTAATTTGGATGAACCTTTATTTTCGTTGTAACAAATTGAATCTATAAATTTCATGTGTAGTGTGGTCTTTGTGGCAAACGTGCTCCTTCATAGTCAAAATGGGAAAATATAGACAAAAGTGCGAGTTGTATATTATCCGGGTTGCGGTGGGGGAGGGGGGGGGGGGGTCTACCGAGGTCGAAAACTTGGATTTTGCGCTTGTGCCCGAATGGTTGGTCGGAGAAAAAAAACCTAAATAATAAAATTTGTACGACATTTTATGAATTTTATTTTGATTTGGGAGGTTATTTACGAAAAGTTGATAGTTTTTGAATTATATGCAAAAAACCGTCAAAAAATTGAAATGTTCTCCTTTTTTTTGCATTTTCTTCTTTATTTTTTTTCATTTGACCCCTAAACTGAAAAATGGGGGATTTTTGATTTTGTGATCTAAAAAAAAAAGGCTTCGTTTTGACCCCAAATTGGGTCTTGAGGGTGGTGGGTGTGATAAATCCTAAACTATTAACTCCACGGCAAATTTTCTAATCAGTCAAGTTTCAGAGGATGTGATTTCTGACAATTTTTGGTTATTGAAATTTTCCCAAAAACACTAAAAAAAAGGGGTGGGGGGGGGGGATCAAAAAATTAATTTTCTTGCCCTTGGAACAAACTCACTCAAATTTTGTATAGATAATCTGTGGGCCTCTAGGGAGGTAGAAATGATAAACTGGGTGCGGGGTGGAATGGGGTGTGAGGGTCCAGTTGTTTTTTTCGAAAACACTTTAGTGCGGAAAAGTTGTCTATTTTGATAACAAGAAAAACGGCAAAAAAAAAAATAATTAAAATCGGTTAATATCTTCCGCTCCCGCATCCAACTTTAAGCTTATGAAAAATTTCAAAATTTTTTGTAATTTTGTTTTTATTAGTTAAAATTTTTAAAATAAACACACTAGTTTTTATTTTTTTTAGTTGTAATCCGACATCACGGCGGGCGTATTTTGAGTAATTATTTTATTTAATTAAATTAACAAATAAAATAATTATAACTCAAAAATAAAATAGAATCCACGAAAGGATATAAAATGGTTATTATCTTATTTAGTTCCAACTAAACGACGAAATATTAACATGAAATTAATTTTTGAAGTCGGTGCCAAACAAATTACACCTATAAGCGATCGTAGCTGCCAAACATACTAAGTAAGATCCGTCGAGTGCAATTCATAAAATCTATACGTTTGGCACCGACTTCAAAAAATGATTTCATGTTAATATTTCGTCGTTTAGTTGTAACTAAATAGGATAATAATTATTTTATACCTTTTAGTGCATTTTATTTTATTTTTGAGTTATTATTATTTTATTTGTTGCATTTAATTTTTTTGAAGTCGGTTAAAAATTGGGCGTTATGCCAAATAAGAAAAAGAAACGTATTTTATAAAGTCTTCTCAATTTTTTTTATTTATTTTCTGTAACAAACCAAATTTTATCATTGGTTTCAAATTTACCATTTGTTTTCAATTTGTAGAAAAATTATTATACAGGGTGGGGCATAAAGACCTACCACATTTTGAAAAGATAAAAAAAAAAAAAATGAAAAAAATAACTAATGAAGGACTGAATATATTTTTGAAAAGGACAAAATAATTTTTTTTTTAAATATATTTTAAAAAATATATCAGACAAAAAAAGGGGATAGGGTCTAAAATGAAAATTCTAGCCCTTTCGAACAAACTCAAACAAATTTTGTAAACATATTCTGTGGACCCCTAAAAGGCTAGAAATGCAAAAACTAATTACCCTAAATGGTGGGAGAGTCAAAAATGAAAATTCCCTTTCGACCAAACTATGTATACAAAATTTGGTTGAGTTTGGTCGAAAGGGCTATAATTTTCATCTTTGGGCCCTCTCCCCCTTTTTTTTGTCTGATTTAATTTTTAAAACACATTTAAAAGAAAATTTATTTTATATGTTCTTTTCAAAAATATATTTAGTTTTTTTCTAGTTAATTTTTTCATTTTTGATATGTCTTCAAAATGTGCTAGATGTTTATGGCCCACCCTGTACTATATTAATTAATCTGATTACCTCCTTCAAGTAGCAATTTTACACATATGGGGTTAATTACTCCCAGGTTAAGAACCACTGAATTAAATTATAAAAAATATACAATAAATAAATAAAAATGCGTTTTTGAAATGAGTATGTTTAATGTATGTAAAACAATCAAAAAATAATACATTGCATTTTATTTTTAATATTAAAATTAAAAAAAAGATGCCTTGAAAACAATGATTTAAATGTGTCAAGGAGTTTCTTAAATAAAATCAAAAGTTTACATATAGGATACAATAATATACAGGAATATAGTATCAGACATAGCTATGGATTATTTCCATAAATTATGTTAGAAAGAAATCTATACATTAAAAAAAAAAATAATAATAATCAGAAATCTACTATATGAAAAAAAAATTAGGAGAATTAAAAATTTGCCTTTTATTTAAAATATAATGAATCCTAAACTAGAAACTTAACCTCTATTTCAAATTAGTGAATTCTTTATTTAATATTTCTCATTTGAATAATGTATTAAAAGTTAATTCCAATATAGAGGAGAAGAGGAAAGTAAAAATAATTTTTATTCCTAAATATGTCAGTAAATGCACATTCAAATTAGACTTTTTTGTGTTAACCTCTTCGGGCACTGACCACAACCAAAAAGCTTCTCGCCAGTGTGTGCCCGTAATTGAACTACCAATTCAGATTTTCGGGTAAATCTCTTTGTGCATCGTACACAACAAAATGGTTTATCCTGTGTGTGTCCGTAAATGAATTACCAAAGAATTCTTTTGTTTAAACCTCTTTGGGCAGTGTGCACAAGCAAAAGGCTTCTCTCCTGTGTGTGTCCTTAAATGGATTGCCAATACAGACTTTTTGGTAAATCTTTTTGGGCAGTCTGCACAAGCAAAGGCTTCTCGCCTGTGTGTGTCCGTAAATGAATAGCCAAAGAATTCTTTTCTGTATACCTCTTTGGGCACTGTGCACAAGCAAAAGGCTTGTCGCATGTGTGTGTCCTTAGATGTACAGCTAAATGAGACTTTTGTGTAAATCTCTTTGTGCAGTGCGCACAAGCAAAAGGCTTCTCGCCTGTGTGTGTCCTTAAAATGAATTGCCAAATCAGACTTTTGGCAACATCTCTTTGGGCAGTGCGCACAAGCAAAGGCTTCTCGCCTGTGTGTGTCCGTAAATGAATAGCCAAAGTATTCTTTTCTGTATACCTCTTTGGGCACTGTGCACAAGCAAAAGGCTTGTCGCCTGTGTGTGTCCTTAAATGTACAGCTAAATGAGACTTTTGTGTAAATCTCTTTGGGCAGTGTGCACAAGCAAAAGGCTTCTCTCCTGTGTGTGTCCTTAAATGGATTGCCAATACAGACTTTTTGGTAAATCTTTTTGGGCAGTCTGCACAAGCAAAAGGCTTCTCGCCTGTGTGTGTCCGAACATGAATAGCCAAAGAATTCTTTTCTGTATACCTCTTTGGGCACTGTGCACAAGCAAAAGGCTTGTCGCATGTGTGTGTCCTTAGATGTACAGCTAAATGAGACTTTTGTGTAAATCTCTTTGTGCAGTGCGCACAAGCAAAAGGCTTCTCGCCTGTGTGTGTCCTTAAATGAATTGCCAAATCAGACTTTTGGCAACATCTCTTTGGGCAGTGCGCACAAGCAAAAGGCTTCTCGCCTGTGTGTGTCCGTAAATGGATTGCCAATACAGACTTTTTGGTAAATCTCTTTGGGCAGTGCGCACAAGCAAAAGGCTTCTCTCCTGTATGCGTCCTTAAATGGAGAGCCAAATCAGACTTTTGAGTAAATCTCTTTGGGCAGTGCGCACAAGCAAAAGGCTTCTCTCCTGTATGCGTCCTTAAATGTAGAACTAAATGAGACTTTGAGTAAATCTCTTTGGGCAGTCTGCACAAGCAAAAGGCTCCTCCCCTGTGTGTGTCCGTAAATGGACAGCCAAACCAGACTTTTGAGTAAATCTCTTTGGGCAGTGCGCACAAGCAAAGGCTTCTCTCCTGTATGCGTCATTAAATGTAGAACTAAATGAGACTTTTGACTAAATCTCTTTGGACAGTCTGCACAACCAAAAGGCTTCTCGCCTGTGTGTGTCCTTAAATGGATTGCCAAATCAGACTTTTGAGCTACATCTCTTTGGGCAGTGTGCACAACTGAAGGGCTTCTTGCTTATATGGCTCCGTAAATGCGACATTAGTGTAAACATCGTCAGGCAACGTGCACAAATTAGTGACTTTTTCTCTGTATATGTGTCCGTGAACGTAGAGTCAAACTACTTATTTATGAAAACTTCTGAGATCAACGTCCACAACTGAAAAATGCCTTTTCGCCTTTACGTTTTCTCAAATTCTTTATTTTTCTTATTGAATGTCCTTAGACATTAAAGATATTGATAAAGTCGCGCTTATAAATCATAAATAGAGTTTTTTTCCTAACGATTTCTGAACAGAATTCTCCTTTAAATAAATTTTAATTTATGTTGTCCACTTGAATATGTAATAATTTTTCTTTTTTATGAATTTTATTTTCCAAATATACACTGGTCACTTTGGAATGTTTCTACCATTTGATGACGTGCAACGGAAATACCTGAAAAAAATAAATAAAAAATAAAATAATAAATAAAAATACAATTTTTTACATTAAATGGACCTCGTTGAATATCATTCAACTTAATTATCAAATAATAATGATCTTATATTTAATTATTAAATAAATAATTTAATAATAATTAATAATTTAATACACAAAGAGAAACAAAGAGATTGTCCTCTGCTTGATGCAAATAAACATATACACATATATATCAAGATGATATATCTGTATATATATTATTTATTTGTTTGAGACTATAGTTTCGAAGACTTGGTCTTCATCATCAGTCTTTCTTCAATTATAAATGTTTTTCATGGAGTCAATATCATATGGATATTGAAAACTTGGTGTTCCTTCGTCACTGCTGAGCTAGGAACTAACAAAGACACTCTCTCCGGGCTCACACTCAAATATAACCATATGTTTCCCTTTCTCCTTTCTCCTTAGAAAGGAGGAATTTTTTTCCTTTTATCTTTTGTTAGCAAACATCTTAAGTAGATTACTATTGGATAATTCAATTTGATTGTTTAAACAGAGTTCTGAATTTCTATTGAATGACTTCAAAATTTCTAAAGATTCGATTGCGCTAATCAATTTTGGGTTCCTTTCTCCTTTTATTAATCTAGTACCTTCTGGGAAGGAGTGATTGTTTGAATTTGAATGTTCTGCAAAAGAATTTTCGTACTTTTTATTTTTATAATCTCTTATGTGTTCAAACACCTTTGAAATTTATAGAAAACCCACAGCTACTGACATTGTAATACATAAAAATTCTTGAAGACCAATGTCACATAAACACGCAGCCTTCCATTCAATGATACATAGACTAATAAATATACCTTTATCAGAAAAACCATATTCACAGGAATTAGAGACAATTAAAGAAATCGCGGTAAATAATGGGTACGAAGCAAGCCTTATAGACCAAATGTTAAATAAAAAAATAGAAAAATTAACCCTGGAATCAGTATATTCACAAAAGAATGAAAAAGAAAAAGAAAATCCTAGAATAGTTCTTCCATATTATGGACAAATTTCGGAAAAATTAAAACAAAAAATGAAAAAATTAGGGTTCAAAACAGTATTCGAAACTCCAATTACTCTAGGAAAAGATTTAGGTTCAAATAACAAAGACAAATTACCAAATATAGAAAAAGAAGGGGTTTATAGTTTGAAATGCAAAGATTGCGAAGCAATATATGTGGGAAAGACCGAGAGAAATCTGAAAATTCGACTAAATGAACACATAAGAGATTATAAAAATAAAAAGTACGAAAATTCTTTTGCAGAACATTTAAATTCAAACAATCACTCCTTCCCAGAAGGTATTAGATTAATAAAAGGAGAAAAGAACCCAAAATTAATTAGCGCAATCGAATCTTTAGAAATTTTGAAATCATTCAATAGAAATTCAAAACTCTGTTTAAACAATCAAATTGAATTATCCAATAGTAATCTACTTAAGATGTTTGCTAACAAAAGATAAAAGGAAAAAAATTCCTCCTTTCTAAGGAGAAAGGAGAAAGGGAAACATATGGTTATATTTGAGTGTGAGCCCGGAGAGAGTGTCTTTGTTAGTTCCTAGCTTTCCAGTGACGAAGGAACACCAAGTTTTCAATATCCATATGATATTGACTCCATGAAAAACATTTATAATTGAAGAAAGACTGATGATGAAGACCAAGTCTTCGAAACTATAGTCTCAAACAAATAAATAATATATATACAGATATATCATCTTGATATATATGTGTATATGTTTATTTGCATCAAGCAGAGGACAATCTCTTTGTTTCTCTTTGTGAATCAACAACTCTGCTACTCTCGGCAAAACAAAAACTTTTCAGTTAAATAATTTAATAATTTTGGGACACTGTTCTGATACATTCCAGAGTGTATTAGTGTTTCTTCCGTAGTCTTTACATTTTCTGTTTTTGTGGTTTTTTGTTTTGTTTTTAAACAGATTTAAAACACGATAAAATGAAGCTTGTGAGGGTGTATTCCTTTCAGAAAAACGCTCTACATCCATTTCAATGACAGCTCCATAACAATTCTTCCACCTTCACCGCATAAATTAAGACCATTTCAATTCTGCCTTCAACAAAAAATATTCCATTTTTCTTATAGTAATATAATATAACTATCTACTGGATTGTCACGAAAAATAAACTTTTTTAAACTAAAGAATTTTAAATAGTTCTATAAAATAGAAATTAATCTCTTACATCTGTGTATAATGAAGTTTTAATATCATTATAAACACTTATTTTAATTGTTGTGACATTTCAATTTAATAAATATTTATTTAATAATTAATTATTTAATCATTATTATTTGATAATTGAATAATTGTTAAAAATAATTATTAGGATTTTCTTTTTGAGATCTAATTGATTTAATATTTTTTTTTATTTGATATATAAAAAAATAGTTCCTATAAAAGTTTTTCAGTTTTCATTGTAGATTCAGAATATGTACAGAAACATAAGGGTTTCTATTTAAAAAAACAGAACTTCACCTTGAAATACCCTTGAAAGCTTGTTCTTGGTCGACAAACAATAGCATTGTTTTGTTTCCCCCTTATAAATTTTTATTTAAAACTTTTTTTCATATAATACTCTGTGTTTGAGCAATAAGACTGTCTCAAGATAAAAAAAAACTCACCCGGTATGTATTAGTAAAACCCGTTGTCATTTTTGACCTTCCGCCTCATTTTGGGTGTATATTTTCAAAAAAATTTTAAACGAAAATGTCTACAACTTTGCTTCTAATCAAATGTAATTCATGACATTTTAGTTAAAAACATTTTAAAAATAAACACCAAAAATGAGGCGGTGGGTCAAAAATGAAGATTCTAGACCTTTGTACCAAACTCAACCAACATCAGTAAACTCTAGTTGCCACAAAGCTATTCAGTGAAACTTATTTTAACTAGTAAGAACCGGTTCTTATTGAAAACCGGGTTTTACTGCAACATATGTGGGATATACCTACATTTATTTTCTTTTTACGTATAGCTCGAAACTAAAACATATTTTTTGCCAAAAATGCTAAATTTTGCCCTTTCCTAGACATAATCGAATTTTCGACTTACGCGAAAAACTTCGGAACCAATTAATTGCGTAATTAGAGAACTTACTGTAATTGTGATATTAAATATTTATACCTTATTAAAAATATAAAATATAATAGAACTTGATATAAAATTTATATTCTGAATAATAAAATAGTGTATATTAACCTCTATCGATTGGATTTTCCACTTTTAGACTTTTTATGATATTATTTTGAGAATAAGAAAATCCCATGAAGAAATTGAATTTCGGAAATTTCCAATTTATATTTTTTAAGAATGTACGAAAATATTTTCAATTTTTGATTTAGAATAAAATAAAATTTAATAATATAAGTAAACCTTTCAATCAGCTGTTGTAATTATAGTAATTCATTTGTAATAAATAAATAGTTTTAATTTACAACCGACAGGTGTCACTTACCTCTAATCAATTAATTCCAATTAAAATTGTCTACATTTTTCAAAAAATTTAAAAACCAAATTTTAAAAATTTCTTTTTGAATTATCGAAATGTTACTCATTTTTTTAAATACTTTTCATGACATGTTTTATAAAGATTTGGGACCAGGGCTGTAGCTGGAAGGGAGCATTCAAAATTGGACACCGGATTTTATAGGGGGGGGGGGTAGGGAGAAATAAGCATACGTATATATCTATTATCTCTTTAACTTTCAAAGTAATCTGAAACTAAAATTTATATAAAAATAAACTTTATTCATTTAATAGATACTAAATTGTATATTATTATTATTATTATTAGTTTAATCTTAATCTATTAAACGAGCAATTCTTGTATATATAGTATATACTATCTTGCTACCGAGCGATGCTCGGTAACTCTTTGCTTCAGGTTAAAACCTATATACATTATATATATATATATATATATATATATATATAGTAGCCGCCCCCTGGACCCCCCCCACACATACACCCCGCACCCCCTGTTCCCACCCCACCCCCGAAACTCCCCCACCTCGTCCCACCCCCACCTCCAAGTTTTCGGCAAAGACCACACTATACATTTCAAAACTGGATTAAATTTGTTACAACGTAAATGAAGTTTCGTCTAAATTTGATAAATTGTAATCTGTGACGCAATGTGGTTGAAGTTTTGAAAAATGCAATTATTTGAAAAAAAATCGTCAATTTTCCTTTATTAAATGAAAACCACTCATCCTAGAAACTTGATTCCTATCTCATTCTCTAGAAAATTTTGTTGACTTGAACGTTTACTAGGACCACTTTTTTGATCAAACTCTTAGATCTTTCAAACTCTCAAACTTTTCCATGACAGGATATGAGCCGAATCCTCAGAAGTCTCATGGAAAATTCTGGATATCTATAAATCTACGAGTTTTATCATAAAACTGATCCAAGTAAACGTTCAAGGCAACAAAATTTTCTAGAGAATGAGATAGGAATCAGGTTTCTCGGATGAGTGGCTTTCATTTTATGAAGGAAAAATTACGATTTTTTTTTCAAATAATTGCATTTTTTCCAAATTTCAACTTCATTGCGGCACTGATTACCATTTATCTAATTTAGATGAACCTTTATTTTCGTTGTAACAAATTGAATCTATAAATTTCATGTGTAGTGTGGTCTTTGTGGCAAACGTGCTCCTTCATAGTCAAAATGGGAAAATATAGACAAAAGTGCGAGTTGTATATTATCCGGGTTGCGGTGGGGGAGGGGGGGGGGGGGTCTACCGAGGTCGAAAACTTGGATTTTGCGCTTGTGCCCGAATGGTTGGTCGGAGAAAAAAAACCTAAATAATAAAATTTGTACGACATTTTATGAATTTTATTTTGATTTGGGAGGTTATTTACGAAAAGTTGATAGTTTTTGAATTATATGCAAAAAACCGTCAAAAAATTGAAATGTTCTCCTTTTTTTTGCATTTTCTTCTTTATTTTTTTTCATTTGACCCCTAAACTGAAAAATGGGGGATTTTTGATTTTGTGATCTAAAAAAAAAGGCTTCGTTTTGACCCCAAATTGGGTCTTGAGGGTGGTGGGTGTGATAAATCCTAAACTATTAACTCCACGGCAAATTTTCTAATCAGTCAAGTTTCAGAGGATGTGATTTCTGACAATTTTTGGTTATTGAAATTTTCCCAAAAACACTAAAAAAAAGGGGTGGGGGGGGGGGATCAAAAAATTAATTTTCTTGCCCTTGGAACAAACTCACTCAAATTTTGTATAGATAATCTGTGGGCCTCTAGGGAGGTAGAAATGATAAACTGGGTGCGGGGTGGAATGGGGTGTGAGGGTCCAGTTGTTTTTTTCGAAAACACTTTAGTGCGGAAAAGTTGTCTATTTTGATAACAAGAAAAACGGCAAAAAAAAAATAATTAAAATCGGTTAATATCTTCCGCTCCCGCATCCAACTTTAAGCTTATGAAAAATTTCAAAATTTTTTGTAATTTTGTTTTTATTAGTTAAAATTTTTAAAATAAACACACTAGTTTTTATTTTTTTAGTTGTAATCCGACATCACGGCGGGCGTATTTTGAGTAATTATTTTATTTAATTAAATTAACAAATAAAATAATTATAACTCAAAAATAAAATAAAATCCACGAAAGGATATAAAATAATTATTATCTTATTTAGTTCCAACTGAACGACGAAGTATTAACATGAAATTAATTTTTGAAGTCGGTGCCAAACAAATTACACCTATAAGCGATCGTAGCTGCCAAACATACTAAGTAAGATCCGTCGAGTGCAATTCATAAAATCTATACGTTTGGCACCGACTTCAAAAAGTGATTTCATGTTAATATTTCGTCGTTTAGTTGTAACTAAATAGGATAATAATTATTTTATACCTTTTAGTGCATTTTATTTTATTTTTAAGTTATTATTATTTTATTTGTTGCATTTAATTTTTTTGAAGTCGGTTAAAAATTGGGCGTTATGCCAAATAAGAATAAGAAACGTATTTTATAAAATCTTCTCAATTTTTTTTATTTATTTTTTGTAACAAACCAAATTTTATCATTGGTTTCAAATTTACCATTTGTTTTCAATTTGTAGAAAAATTATTATACAGGGTGGGGCATAAAGACCTACCACATTTTGAAAAGATAAAAAAAAAAAAATGAAAAAAATAACTAATGAAAAACTGAATATATTTTTGAAAAGGACAAAATAATTTTTTTTTTAAATATATTTTAAAAAATATATCAGACAAAAAAAGGGGATAGGGTCTAAAATGAAAATTCTAGCCCTTTCGAACAAACTCAAACAAATTTTGTAAACATATTCTGTGGACCCCTAAAAGGCTAGAAATGCAAAAACTAATTACCCTAAATGGTGAGGGGAGAGTCAAAAATGAAAATTCTAGCCCTTTCGACCAAACTATGTATACAAAATTTGGTTGAGTTTGGTCGAAAGGGCTATAATTTTCATCTTTGGGCCCTCTCCCCTTTTTTTGTCTGATTTAATTTTTAAAACACATTTAAAAGAAAATTTATTTTATATGTTCTTTTCAAAAATATATTTAGTTTTTTTCTAGTTAATTTTTTCATTTTTGATATCTCTTCAAAATGTGCTAGATGTTTATGGCCCACCCTGTACTATATTAATTAGTCTGATTACCTCCTTCAAGTAGCAATTTTACACATATGGGGTTAATTACTCCCAGGTTAAGAACAACTGAATTAAATTATAAAAAATATACAATAAATAAATAAAAATGCGTTTTTGAAATGAGTATGTTTAATGTATGTAAAACAATCAAAAAATAATACATTGCATTTTATTTTTAATATTAAAATTAAAAAAAAGATGCCTTGAAAACAATGATTTAAATGTGTCAAGGAGTTTCTTAAATAAAATCAAAAGTTTACATATAGGATACAATAATATACAGGAATATAGTATCAGACATAGCTATGGATTATTTCCATAAATTATGTTAGAAAAGAAATCTATACATTAAAAAAAATAATAATAATAATCAGAAATCTACTATATGAAAAAAAAATTAGGAGAATTAAAAATTTGCCTTTTATTTAAAATATAATGAATCCTAAACTAGAAACTTAACCTCTATTTCAAATTAGTGAATTCTTTATTTAATATTTCTCATTTGAATAATGTATTAAAAGTTAATTCCAATATAGAGGAGAAGAGGAAAGTAAAAATAATTTTTATTCCTAAATATGTCAGTAAATGCACATTCAAATTAGACTTTTTTGTGTTAACCTCTTCGGGCACTGACCACAACCAAAAAGCTTCTCGCCAGTGTGTGCCCGTAATTGAACTACCAATTCAGATTTTCGGGTAAATCTCTTTGTGCATCGTACACAACAAAATGGTTTATCCTGTGTGTGTCCGTAAATGAATTACCAAAGAATTCTTTTGTTTAAACCTCTTTGGGCAGTGTGCACAAGCAAAAGGCTTCTCGCCTGTGTGTGTCCGTACATGAATAGCCAAAGAATTCTTTTCTGTATACCTCTTTGGGCACTGTGCACAAGCAAAAGGCTTGTCGCATGTGTGTGTCCTTAAATGTACAGCTAAATGAGACTTTTGTGTAAATCTCTTTGTGCAGTGCGCACAAGCAAAAGGCTTCTCGCCTGTGTGTGTCCTTAAATGAATTGCCAAATCAGACTTTTGGCAACATCTCTTTGGGCAGTGCGCACAAGCAAAAGGCTTCTCGCCTGTGTGTGTCCGTAAATGAATAGCCAAAGTATTCTTTTCTGTATACCTCTTTGGGCACTGTGCACAAGCAAAAGGCTTGTCGCCTGTGTGTGTCCTTAAATGTACAGCTAAATGAGACTTTTGTGTAAATCTCTTTGTGCAGTGTGCACAAGCAAAAGGCTTCTCGCCTGTGTGTGTCCTTAAATGGATTGCCAATACAGACTTTTTGGTAAATCTCTTTGGGCAGTCTGCACAAGCAAAAGGCTTCTCGCCTGTGTGTGTCCGTAAATGAATAGCCAAAGAATTCTTTTCTGTATACCTCTTTGGGCACTGTGCACAAGCAAAAGGCTTGTCGCCTGTGTGTGTCCTTAAATGTACAGCTAAATGAGACTTTTGTGTAAATCTCTTTGTGCAGTGCGCACAAGCAACAGACTTCTCTCCTGTGTGTGTCCTTAAATGGATTGCCAATACAGACTTTTTGGTAAATCTTTTTGGGCAGTCTGCACAAGCAAAAGGCTTCTCGCCTGTGTGTGTCCGTAAATGGAGAGCCAAATCAGACTTTTGAGTAAATCTCTTTGGGCAGTGCGCACAAGCAAAAGGCTAAAGAACTACGCCCCCTGGACCCTCCCACCCCATTCTACCCCGCACCCAGTTTATCATTTCTACCTCCCTAGAGGCCCACTGATTATCTATACAAAATTTGAGTGAGTTTGTTCCAAGGGCAAGAAAATTAATTTTTGATCCCCCCCCCCAACCCTTTTTTGGGTGGTTTTTGGGAAAATTTCAATAAACAAAAATTGTCAGAAATCACATCCTCTGAAACTTGACAAATTAGAAAATTTGCCGTGGAGTTAATAGTTTAGGATTTATCACACCCACCACCCTCAAGACCCAATTTGGGGTCAAAACGAAGCCTTGTTTTTTAGATCACAAAATCAAAAATCCCCCATTTTTCAGTTTAGGGGTCAAATGAAAAAAAAATAAAAAAGAAAATGCAAAAAAAAGGAGAACATTTCAATTTTTTGACGGTTTTTTGCATATAACACAAAAACTATCAACTTTTCGTAAATAACCTCCCAAATCAAAATAAAGTTCATAAAATGTGGGGTGGGAACAGGGGGTGCGGGGTGTATGTGTAGGGGGGTCCAGGGGGCGGGTACTATATATATATATAATGTATATAGGTTTTAACCTGAAGCAAAGAGTTACCGAGCATCGCTCGGTGGGAAGATAGTATATACTATATATACAAGAATTGCTCGTTTAATAGATTAAGATTAAACTAATAATAATAATAATAATATACAATTTAGTATCTATTAAATGAATAAAGTTTATTTTTATATAAATTTTAGTTTCAGATTGCTTTGAAAGTTAAAGAGATAATAGATATATACGTATGCTTGTTTCTCCCTACCCCTACCCCCCCTATAAAATCCGGTGTCCAATTTTGAATGCTCCTTCCAGCTACAGCCCTGGTCCCAAATCTTTATAAAACATGTCATGAAAAGTATTTAAAAAATGAGTAACATTTCGATAATTCAAAAAGAAATTTTTAAAATTTGGTTTTTAAATTTTTTGAAAAATGTACACAATTTTAATTGGAATTAATTGATTAGAGGTAAGTGACACCTGTCGGTTGTAAATTAAAGCTATTTATTTATTACAAATGAATTACTATAATTACAACAGCTGATTGAAAGGTTTACTTATATTATTAAATTTTATTTTATTCTAAATCAAAAATTGAAAATATTTTCGTACATTCTTAAAAAATATAAATTGGAAATTTCCAAAATTCAATTTCTTCATGGGATTTTCTTATTCTCAAAATAATAGCATAAAAAGTCTAAAAGTGGAAAATCCAATCGATAGAGGTTAATATACACTATTTTATTATTCAGAATATAAATTTTATATCAAGTTCTATTATATTTTATATTTTTAATAAGGTATAAATATTTAATATCACAATTACAGGAAGTTCTCTAATTACGCAATTAATTGGTTACGGAAGTTTTCGCGTAAGTCGAAAATTCGATTATGTCGAGGAAAGGGCAAAATTTAGCATTTTTGGCAAAAAATATGTTTTAGTTTCGAGCTATACTTGAAAGTAAAATAAATGTAGGTATATCCCGCATATGTTGCAGTAAAACCCGGTTTTCAATAATAACCGGTTCTTACTAGTTAAAATAAGTTTCACTGAAGAGCTTTGTGGCAACTAGAGTTTACTGATGATGGTTGAGTTTGGTACAAGGGTCTAGAATCTTCATTTTTGACCCACCGCCTCATTTTTGGTGTTTATTTTAAAAATGTTTTTAACTAAAATGTCATGAATTGCATTTGATTGGAGGCAGGGTTGTAGACATTTTCTTTCGTCCCAAAATTATTAAATTATTAATTATTATTAAATTATTTATTTAATAATTAAATATAAGATCATTATTATTTGATAATTAAGTTGAATGATATTTAAAAATTATAAAAACACTTTATTGCGGAAAAATTGTCTATTTTGATAACAAGAAAAACGGCAAAAAAAAATAATTAAAATCGGTTAATATCTTCCGCTCGCGCATCCAACTTTAAACTTATGAAAAATTTCAAAAATCACGATATTTTATTAGATAAAATTTTTAAAATAAACACACTATTTTTTTATTTTTTTTTTTCAGCTGTAATCCGACATCCGCATTTAATCCTCTTTGTTTATTTTCAAAGTAAATTTTTTTCGATATTGGGGGGGGGGGGGGGTATTTTCAGTAATTATTTTATTTGATTAAATTAACAAATAAAATAATAATAATTTAAAAATAAAATAAATTCCACTAAAAGGTATAAAATAATTATCTTATTTAGTTACATCTAAGCGAAGAAATATTAATATGAAATTACTTTTTGAAGTCGGTACTAAATAAACTACCCCTATAAGCGACCGTACCTGCCTAACGTACTAAGTAAGATCCGTCGAGTGCAATTCATATAATATATATGTTTGGCACCGACTTCAAAAAAATTTCATGTTAGTATTTCGTCGTTTATTTGTGACTAAATAAGATAATAATTATTTTATACTTTTCGTGCATTTTATTTTATTTTTAAGTTAATATTATTTATTCTATTTGTTGCATTTAATTTTTTTGAAGACGGTTTTATTTTTTTATTAAAATTATTTTTATTTTTCTCTTTTTAGTGATGTTATTAATAGTGACTTAAGATAAAACCTTGCAAGCATCTTTAAAGAGAAAGTGTCGGGGGAATGAATCAGAAAATGATAATAAAATTCAATTCATAAATATATAATTTCTCTCGAAACGTTTGCGGGTTTTAACTGAATGTTTTAAGACTTTTTTATAAAAGATTTTATTTATTATAATTTCGATTATTTGCTCATAAGAATTCAAGATTTACGTTATTTCCTCATTGATCATATCATCAGAACTTGGCCAAATTAATATGGGACCACCCATAAGGTACCCTCTTTAAAAAAAAACGAATTATTAAAATCGGTTCATAAACAAAGAAGTTATGCCTGAACAAACATATCAAAATACGTCCAATACGAATGAAAAAAACGGGACCAATCGGAAGCTAGACTGAACCCAATGCAAAAAAATAATTAAAATCGGTTCACAATTGGTCGAGTATTGAGGTAACATAGACAAAAAAATCAGTCGAATAGAGAACATCTTCTTTTTTTGAAGTCGGTTAAAAATTGGGCGTTATTCCAAAAAGAATAAGAAACGTATTTTATAAAATCTTCTCAATTTTTTTTATTTATTTTCTGTAACAAACCAAATTTTATCATTGGTTTCAAATTTACCATTTGTTTTCAATTTGTAGAAAAATTATTATACAGGGTGGGGCATAAAGACCTACCACATTTCGAAAAGATGAAAAAAAAAAAAAATGAAAAAAATAACTAATGAAAAACTGATTATATTTTTGAAAAGAACAAAATAATTTTTTTTTTTTTTTAAATATATTTTAAAAATTATATCAGACAAAACAAGGGGATACGGTCTAAAATGAAAATTCTAGCCCTTTCGAACAAAGTCAAACAAATTTTATAAACATATTCTATGGTTCCCTAAAAGGCTAGAAAATCAAAAACTAATTACCCTAAATGGTGGGGAGAGGGGGAAAGTCAAAAATGAAAATTCCCTTTCGACCAAACTATGTATACAAAATTTGGTTGAGTTTGGTCCAAAGGGTTATAATTTTCATCTTTCGGCCCTCTCTCCCTTTTTTTGTCTGATTTAATTTTTAAAACACATTTAAAAGAAAATTTATTTTATATGTTCTTTTCAAAAATTTATTTAGTTTTTTTCTACTTAAATTTTGCATTTTTGATACCTCTTCAAAATGTGCTAGATGTTTATGGCCCACCCTGTACTATATTAATTAGTCTGATTACCCCCTTCAAGTTGCAATTTTACACATATGGGGTTAATTACTCCCAGTTTAGGAACCACTGAATTAATATTAAAATATACAATAAATAAATAAAAATGCGTTTTTGAAATGAGTATGATTAATGTATGTAAAACAATCAAAAAATAATACATTGCATTTTATTTTTAATATTAAAATTAAAAAAAAGATGCCTTGAAAACAATGATTTAAATGTGTCAAGGAGTTTCTTAAATAAAATCAAAAGTTTACATATAGGATACAATAATATACAGGAATATAGTATCAGACATAGTTATGGATTATTTCCATTAAATTATGTTATAAAGAAATCTATACATTAAAAAAAATAATAATAATAATCAGAAATCTACTATATGAAAAAAAATTAGGAGAATTAAAAATTTGCCTTTTATTTAAAATATAATGAATCCTAAACTAGAAACTTAACCTCTATTTCAAATTACTGAATTCATTATTTAATATTTCTCATTTGAATAATGTATTAAAAGTTAATTCCAATATAGAGGAGAAGAGGAAAGTAAAAATAAGTTTAATTCCTAAATGTGTCAGTAAATGCAGTCAGATTGGACTTATTTGTGTTAACCTCTTCGGGCACTGACCACAACCAAAAAGCTGCTCGCCAGTGTTTGTTCGTAAATGGACTGCCAATTCATTCTCTCGTGTATGCGTCCTTAAATGTTTATCTAAATGAGACTTTTGGGTAAATCTCTTTGGGCAGTGTGCACAAGCAAAAGGCTTCTCTCCTGTGTGTGTTCGTAAATGAAGAGTCAAAGAATACTTTTTGCTAAATCTCTTTGGGCAGTCTGCACAAGCAAAAGGCTTCTCGCCTGTGTGTGTCCTTAAATGGATTGCCAGATCAGGCTTTTGGCTAGATCTCTTTGGGCAGTGCGCACAAGCAAAAGGCTTCTCTCCTGTATGCGTCCTTAAATGTTTAGCTAAATGAGACTTTTGGGTAAATCTCTTTGGGCAGTCTGCACAAGCAAAAGGCTTCTCTCCTGTGTGTGTTCGTAAATGAAGAGTCAAAGAATACTTTTTGCTAAACCTCTTTGGGCAGTCTGCACAAGCAAAAGGCTTCTCGCCTGTGTGTGTCCTTAAATGGACAGCCAAAACAGACTTTTGGATAAATCTCTTTGGGCAGTGCGCACAAGCGAAAGGCTTCTCGCCAGTGTGTGCCCGCAAATGAATAGCCAAACTATTCTTTTTTGTAAACCTCTTTGGGCACTGTGCACAAGAAAAAGGCCTCTCGCCTGTGTGTATCTGTAAATGGAGAGCCAAATTAGACTTTTGAGTAAATCTCTTTGGGCAGTGCGCACAAGCAAAAGGCTTCTCTCCTGTATGCGTCCTTAAATGTAGAACTAAATGAGAATTTTGAGTAAATCTTTTTGGGCAGTATGCACAAGCAAAAGGCTTCTCTCCTGTGTGTGTCAGTAAATGTAGAGCCAAATCAGACTTTTGAGTAAATCTCTTTGGGCAGTGCGCACAAGCAAAAGGCTTCTCGCCTGTGTGTGTCCGTAAATGGAGAGCCAAATACAGACTTTTTGAGTAAATCTCTTTGGGCAGTGCGCACAAGCAAAAGGCTTCTCTCCTGTATGCGTCCTTAAATGTAGAACTAAATGAGACTTTTGAGTAAATCTCTTTGGGCAGTCTGCACAAGCAAAAGGCTCCTCCCCTGTGTGTGTCCGTAAATGGACAGCCAAACCAGACTTTTGAGTAAATCTCTTTGGGCAGTGCGCACAAGCAAAAGGCTTCTCTCCTGTATGCGTCCTTAAATGTAGAACTAAATGAGACTTTTGAGTAAATCTCTTTGGGCAGTCTGCACAAGCAAAAGGCTCCTCCCCTGTGTGTGTCCGTAAATGGACAGCCAAACCAGACTTTTGAGTAAATCTCTTTGGGCAGTGCGCACAAGCAAAGGCTTCTCTCCTGTATGCGTCCTTAAATGTAGAACTAAATGAGACTTTTGAGTAAATCTCTTTGGGCAGTCTGCACAAGCAAAAGGCTCCTCCCCTGTGTGTGTCCGTAAATGGACAGCCAAACCAGACTTTTGAGTAAATCTCTTTGGGCAGTGCGCACAAGCAAAAGGCTTCTCTCCTGTATGCGTCCTTAAATGTAGAACTAAATGAGACTTTCGAGTAAATCTCTTTGGGCAGTCTGCACAAGCAAAAGGCTCCTCTCCTGTGTGTGTCCGTAAATGGACAGCCAAACCAGACTTTTGAGTAAATCTCTTTGGGCAGTGCGCACAAGCAAAAGGCTTCTCTCCTGTATGCGTCCTTAAATGTAGAACTAAATGAGACTTTTGAGTAAATCTCTTTGGACAGTCTGCACAACCAAAAGGCTTCTCTCCTGTATGCGTCCTTAAATGTAGAACTAAATCAGACTTTTGGCTACATCTCTTTGGGCAGTGTGCACAACTGAAGGGCTTCTTGCTTATATGGCTCCGTAAATGCGACATTAGTGTAAACATCGTCAGGCAACGTGCACAAATTAGTGACTTTTTCTCTGTATATGTGTCCGTGAACGTAGAGTCAAACTACTTATTTATGAAAACTTCTGAGAGCAACGTCCACAACTTAAAAATGCCTTTTCGCCTTTACGTTTTCTCAAATTCTTTATTTTTCTTATTGAATGTCCTTAGACATTAAAGATATTGATAAAGTCGCGCTTATGAATCATAAATAGAGTTTTTTTCCTAACGATTTCTGAACAGAATTCTCCTTTAAATAAATTTTGATTTATTTTGTCCACTTGAATATGTAATAATTTTTCTTTTTTATGAATTTTATTTTCCAAACATACACTGGTCACTTTGGAATGTTTCTACCATTTGATGACGTGCAACGGAAATACCTGAAAAAAATAAAAAAATAAATAAAATAATAAATAAAAATACAATTTTTTACATTAAATGGACCTCGCTTTTTAGACTCCCAAATATTTAAACAAAATAAATTTTTTTCTTCAATTCATTTTCAAATTAAAATAAGTTTACAGTCAGTCCTCCCTCGACTTGCGGGTCAGGTATATAAGGCTTTCGTAATGTGGTGGTCTGGTAACCCAGTTATGTGCAATAAATAATATTTTCTTGAGTGTATATACCGGGTGAGTTTTTTTATCCTGAGACTGTCTTATAACTTAAAAACAGTGAATTATATGAAAAAACGTTTCAAATAAAAGTTTATTTATATCAAGAGGGAAACTAAACTTTGCTATTTTTTGTCGACCTAGAACAAACTTTCACGGGTATTCAAGGTCAAACCTATATGTTTCTGAATTTACAAAAAAAAGTGAATATCTTTCATTAGAACTATTTTTTTACAACATCAAATAAACAAAATACATGAATCAATATCTCAAAAAATAATTCTTCATAATTTTTAAATATCATTCAACTTAATTATCAAATAATAATGATCTAATATTTAATTATTAAATAAATAATTTAATAATAATTAATAATTTAATAATTTTGCGACACTGATCTGACACTTTCCAGAGTGTATTACTGTATCATCATCGCAAATCTTCTGGATTAATTCCAGTTCCAATTTCGTTATTTTGACCTTTTAAGTTTCTTCCGTAGTCTTTACATTTCCTGTTTCTTTTTGTTTTGTTTTTTAACAGATTTACAACACGATAATATGAAGCTTGTGAGGGTGTATTCCTATCAGAAAAACGCTCGGCATCCATTTCAATGGCAGCCCCATAACAATTCTTCCACATTCACCGCATAAATTAAGATCATTTCAATTCTGTCTTCAACAAAAAATATTCCATTTTTATTATAGTTATTATAGTAATATAATATAACTATATCTACTACATATATCTACTGGATTGTCACGAGAAATAAACTTTTTTAAACTAAAGAATTTTAAATAGTTCTATAAAATAGAAATTAATCTCTTACATCTGTGTATAATGAAGTTTTAATATCATTATAAACACTTATTTTAATTGTTGTGACATTTCGATTTAATAAATATTTATTTAATAATTAATTATTAAAATATTATTATTTGATAATTGAGTTGAATAATTGTTAAAAATAATTATTAGGATTTTCTTTTTGAGATCTAATTGATTTAATATTTTTTTATTTGATATTTCAAAAAATAGTTCCTATAAAAGTTTTTCAGTTTTCATTGTAGATTCAGAATATGTACAGAAACATAAGGGTTTCTATTTAAAAAAACAGAACTTCACCTTGAAATACCCTTGAAGGCTTGTTCTTGGTCGACAAACAATGGCATTGTTTTGTTTCCCCCTTATAAATTTTTATTTAAAACTATATATATTAAATATTAAATATTTAATATTTATACCTTATTAAAAATATAAAATATAATAGAACTTGATATAAAATTTATATTGTGAATAATAAAATAGTGTATATTAACCTCTATCCATTGGATTTTCCACTTTTAGACTTTTTATGCTATTATTTTGAGAATAAGAAAATCTCATTAAGAAATTGAATTTCGAAAATTTCCAATTTATATTTTTTACGAATGTACGAAAATATTTTCAATTTTTGATTTAGAATAAAATAAAATTTAATAATATAAGTAAACCTTTCAATCAGCTGTTGTTATTATAATTATTCTTTTGTAATAAATAAATAGTTTTATTTTACGACCGACAGGTGTCACTTACCTCTAATCAATTAATCCCAATTAACACCTTGCTGGCCGTTGCCATATCAATAATACATATGTTATATAGCCGCTTAGTTTTTCATTAGACCTACTGCTGAAGGCCGGTATATTTTATCCAAGTAGGGATTTCTTTATGTATTATAATTAAATTTAGACATGCTAATTTTGCCATTATTGCTTTTTAAAACAATATTTTTGTACGTTCTAAGGCAGGGTTTCCCAAACTGTGCTCCGCGGGGAAATAGTGCCTCGCAGAAAGGTAGCAAGTGCTCCATGAGAAAATATAAATAAAAAAAGCTTTTTTTTTACATTTTGACTATAATAAATAATTTTGAGTACGAATAGTTCATGACATTCATTTTACCAAGCGCCACAAAACGTCCCACACGCTCAACAACGAATCAAAGGCTATAAGATTGAAGTGTTTAAAATTTGCGATTTTTAAATACTAAATCTATACATGTATAATTGTATATATATAATTAAGGTTTTGTCTGTACATTGGTCCAAATCATGCGAAATTTTGGTTGGAAACGTTTCAAGCAATGTTATGAACGAAATCACCCTCAACAAAATTCATGTCTGTATGTTTCCGTGGGTTCACCGTAAATTCTGCTCACAATTCAGGTAAAAACGGCTGAAGGGATTATTATGAAATTTCATATCTGGATCATATGTCTTCTAATTTAATACCAGTATATATAACGTTTTGATACAATTTTGATGGCTGTATATGTATATAATTAAGTTATGAAGAGGGACTCAGCCAATGGGTAGCCTCTGCTGAATAAAAAACTACCAATTATGGAAAACGTTTCGGCTTTAATTAAATAATGCCATCATCAGTTCCTAAGAGAGTTTTAGCGACACAATTAATTTTATAAATAAATTGTCCGCAGGCAGAGTTGTTGTGGATTTTATCATAATATACAAAATTATATGAAATATAAAATGGTACATAAATCTTGGTGTGCTCTCGCTCGATATGCGCAACGTCTCAAGTACAAATAATTTGTGTAGAGCACACCAAGATTTATGTACCATTTTGTAATTCATATAATTTTGTATATTATGATAAAATCCACAACAACTCTGCCTGCGGACAATTTATTTATAAAATTGATTGTGTCCCTAATACTCTCTTAGGAACTGATGATGGCATTATTTAATTAAAGCCGAAACGTTTTCCATAATTGGGAGTTTTTTATTCAGCAGAGGCTGCCCATTGGCTGAGTCCCTTTAATCCCTTAATTATATATAACGTTTTGATATTTTGACTCCAAAAGGCGGTTTGGGGTAGGGGCACTAATAGAAATTGTCAAATAACTCATAAACTATTAACTCTACGGCGAATTTTGTAATGAGCAAAGTTGTAGGGATGGGATATTTGACAATTTTTGTTTAAAAATTCCCCTTAAAAACCACCCAAAAAGGGGAGGTGTCAAAAATGAAAATTCTTGTTCTTGGAGCAGTCTCAACCAAAATTTGTATACATAATCTGTGGGCCTCTAGAGAGCTAGAAATGAAAAACTAACCACCCAAAATGGGGGCAGGGTCAAAAAATGAAAATTCTTACCCATGGAGCAAACTCAACCAAATTTTGTATACATAATCTGTGGGCTTCTAGAGAGGTAGAAATGCAAAAACCAAGGGGGGGAGGGTCAAAAAATGAAAATTCTTGCCCTTATAAGAACACAATACATAAAACAAAAACAACTTTTTCCCATTGCCAGTATATAATTTAAATTTATATGTGTAGTTTCTCTGGATTATAAACCCGGAACTTTAACCGTCTTCGATATGGAATTATTGCTTCATCTAAGGAGAAGTTTTGTTTTGGATTGTACACTTTACCAAATTTATCCAAAAGATAATTTAGAACTAGGTCTACCATTTTCAGGCATTTCCTCATTGTTGGGAAAATGGATGGATTGTAGAATTTGTCTGAATCTATTTCGACTCATTACTTTGCCAAAGAAAGGTGTTTCCATATAGGGGTCTGTGGACCTGTAGTCATTTATACTATTCTTCCTAACCTGTCCCATTAGTATGTTTAGTCCCAAGAATTTTTTAGTTAGGCTGTGGATTCAGAGGAGAACGTTTGGCGGAGCGGTGCGAGTGGCGGTGAACGTTTGTATTGTATGCTGGCCTAAGTATGGTAGAACGCCCAGCGTCCACTGAGGACAGTTTAATAAAAGAGTTTGTGTTTGTTTTGTTTCCCACGCACCACTCCGCCAAACGCTCTCTACTGAGTCCGGGCCCTTTATACTTATGTGCATTTTGATCCCGATATTTGTTTTAGCCTTCAACAAGGCAAACAAATTATCATCAACAAACAAATTTACTCAAACTTAAGAACGATCACAGAATAAGTCGATCGAAACGTCGTAGTTATATTGTATTATTTGTTCGTCTTCAATAAATAATTATAATTAATTATGTGTGATTTAAATAAAAATTCAAATTTTAAACAAATTTACAGCTTGTGAAATATCTTCGCGGACTTTCGAAATTACTTTAATAACTACATCTCCTAAAAACAACTCCGGTATTATATTCACATCATTCTAAGATCAATGACTTTTGAAATAATTTCTTCATTTTCCATTTCGATACATTCTATATCACTCGTGTCCAATTCGATTAAAAGTGGCAACATCATCATCATTGAGTATACAGTCCTAAGACTGGTTTGATGCAACAATCCGTCTCCACTCGACTCTGTCCCCCGCCAGCTGTTTAACCTCTCTAAATGTCTGGCATCCCATATCCCCCAATTATTTGGTTGAAATATTCTAATCTGGGTCTTCCCCTTCCCCTTTTCTTTCCCACCTCCCCCTCCAAGATATCCCTAAGCAGTCCCCCATGTCTCAGTGTGTGCCCCATCATCTGACCTCTTCTCTTCTTCAGACTCTTCCACAAGGTTCTTCTTTCTCCGATTCTTCCAAGTGGCAACACGTTACTTCTTTTTGTGGATAGAAAATCCGAATAAACATCTGTTACTATCAGTGTACGAAATATCTGCAACATTTTCGGCTTCAGACAAACTATCGGCACATATTTCACCATTAATGACTCAGTTTCTGAATCAATTGTAAAATTTATAGAGTTAAAAGTAAATTATTTTACCACCTTCACAGATTTTTATATAAAGTACTAGATGCGACGCCGGCCTTCGGCTGGCCAACCCTGGACTCCCTGCACATGCACCCCTCCTCTGAAACCTCACCCTGCCCCATGGATCCCCTCCCCTTGGCCCCCTATCCCGCTCCCTAAACCGGTACCCTCCTCCACCTTCAATCACTCTCCAAACAAAATTTGGTTGAGTTTAGTCCAAAGGGCTGAAATTTTCATTTTTGATTCTTCACCCATTTTGGGTGGTTAGTTTTTGCATTTCTATGGTAGCTCTCTAGAGGCCCACAAAATATGTATTCAAAATTTGGTTGAGTTTGCTCCATGGGCAAGAATTTCAATTTTTTGACCCCCCCCCCATTTTGGATGGTTGGTTTTTCCATTCTTAGCTCTCTAGAGGCCCACAAAATATGTATGCAAAATTTGGTTGAGTTTGCTCCATGGGCAAGAATTTCAATTTTTTGACCCCCCCATTTTGGATAGTTGGTTTTTCCATTCCTCGCTCTCTAGAGGCCCACAAAATATGTATACAAAATTTGGTTGAGTTTGCTCCATGGGCAAGAATTTTAATTTTTTGACCCCCCCCCCCATTTTGGATAGTTGGTTTTTCCATTCCTAGCTCTCTAGAGGCCCACAAAATATGTATTCAAAATTTGGTTGAGTTTGCTCCATGGGCAAGAATTTTAATTTTTTGACCCCCCCCCATTTTGGATAGTTGGTTTTTCCATTCCTCGCTCTCTAGAGGCCCACAAAATATGTATAAAAAATTTGGTGAGAACAAAAATCAAATGACGTATTTTTACGTCAACGGCTACAGTAGGTTGAATTGAAAAAACGTAAAATGACGTCAACGGCCTCCAATGTGTTAAAATTGTCTACATTTTTCAAAAAATTTAAAAACCAAATTTTAAAAATTTCTTTTTGAATTATCGAAATGTTACTCATTTTTTTAAATACTTTTCATGACATGTTTTATAAATATTTGGGACCAGGGCTGTAGCTGGAAGGGAGCATTCAAAATTGGACACCGGATTTTATAGGGGGGTAGGGGTAGGGAGAAATAAGCATACGTATATATCTATTATCTCTTTAACTTTCAAAGTAATCTGAAACTAAAATTTATATAAAATAAACTTTATTCATTTAATAGATACTAAATTGTATATTATTATTATTATTAGTTTAATCTTAATCTATTAAACGAGCAATTCTTGTATATATATAGTATATACTATCTTCCCACCGAGCGATGCTCGGTAACTCTTTGCTTCAGGTTAAAACCTATATACATTATATATATATAGTACCCGCCCCCTGGACCCCCCTACACATACACCCCGCACCCCCTGTTCCCACCCCACATTTTATGAACTTTATTTTGATTTGGGAGGTTATTTACGAAAAGCTGATAGTTTTTGAGTTATATGCAAAAAACCGCCAAAAAATGGAAATGCTCTCCTTTTTTTTCTTTTTCCTCTTTATTTTTTTGCACATGACCCTTAAACTGAAAAATGGGGGATTTTTGATTTTGTGATCTAAAACAAAAAAGGCTTCGTTTTGACCCCAAAATGGGGCTTGAGGGGGGTGGTGATTAACTTCTAAACTATTAACTCCACGGCAAATTTTATAATAAGTCAAGTTTCAGAGGATGTGATTTCTGACAATTTTTGTTTATTGAAATTTTCCCAAAAACCACCCAAAAAAAAGGTTGGGGGGGGGGGGTTCAAAAAAATTAATTTTCTTGCCCTTGGAACAAACTAACTCAAATTTTGTATAGATAATCTGTGGGCCTGTAGGGAGGTAGAAATGATAAACTGGGTGCGGGGTGGAATGGGGTGGGAGGGTCCAGGGGGCGTAGTTGTTTTTGTCGAAAACACTTTATTGCGGAAAAATTGTCTATTTTGATAACAAGAAAAACGGCAAATAAAAAATAATTAAAATCGGTTAATATCTTCCGCTCGCGCATCCAACTTTAAACTTATGAAAAATTTCAAAAATCACGATATTTTATTAGATAAAATTTTTAAAATAAACACACTATTTTTTTTTTTTTTTTTTTTAGCTGTAATCCGACATCCGCATTTAATCCTCTTTGTTTATTTTCAAAGTAAATTTTTTTTCGATATTGGGGGGGGGGGGGGGGGTATTTTCAGTAATTATTTTATTTGATTAAATTAACAAATAAAATAATAATAATTTGAAAATAAAATAAAATCCACTAAAAGGTATAAAATAATTATCTTATTTAGTTATATCTAAACGAAGAAATATTAACATGAAATTACTTTTTGAAGTCGGTACTAAACAAACTACCCCTATAAGCGACCGTACCCGCCTAACGTACTAAGTAATAAGATCCGTCGAGTGCGATTCATGAAAGGTATATGTTTGGCACCGACTTCAAAAAAATTTCATGTTAGTATTTCGTCGTTTATTTGTGACTAAATAAGATAATAATTATTTTATACTTTTCGTGCATTTTATTTTATTTTTAAGTTAATATTATTTATTCTATTTGTTGCATTTAATTTTTTTGAAGACGGTTTTATTTTTTTTTATTAAAATTATTTTTATTTTTCTCTTTTTAGTGATGTTATTAATAGTGACTTAAGATAAAACCTTGCAAGCATCTTTAAAGAGAAAGTGTCGGGGGAATGAATCAGAAAATGATAATAAAATTCAATTCATAAATATATAATTTCTCTCGAAACGTTTGCGGGTTTTAAATGAATGTTTAAAGACTTTTTTATAAAAGATTTTATTTATTATAATTTCGATTATTTGCTCATAAGAATTCAAGATTTACGTTATTTCCTCATTGATCATATCATCAGAACTTGGCCAAATTAATATGGGACCACCCATAAGGTACCCTCTTTAAAAAAAACGAATTATTAAAATCGGTTCATAAACAAAGAAGTTATGCCTGAACAAACATATCAAAATACGTCCAATACGAATGAAAATAAACTGCAACGGATCGTTGCTAAACTTTTATCCAAATTCATTTGAAATATTAATATGTTTGTTCCTTTATTATTAATCAGATATCACTTGCAATTTGTAGTTCATATTGACATTAATTCAAAAATAATTCTCATTTAATAGTTGAGGAATAACCATTCTACATTTGATTTTTGACATTTCGGTTATTATTGGTAACCATTGCTGAAGACATGGAGGAATCGACTTAAAATCAAAAATAACGATCGATTCTTATCTAATACTAGAGGAATAACCTTATTGCATTCCATTTTTGATGTTTTGACTATTAATGGCAACCTCTACTGAAAACGTGGAAGAATAGACTTAAAATCAAAAAGACTAAATTCTTTTATGGCAAACAACTCAAGCTTGAGTTGTTTACCAAAAAAGATTTTAGTCTTTTTGATTTTAAGTCTATTCTTCCAGGTTTTCAGTAGAGGTTGCCATTAATAGTCAAAACATCAAAAATGGAATGCAATAAGGTTATTCCTCTAGTATTAGATAAGAATCGATCGTTATTTTTGATTTTAAGTCGATTCCTCCATGTCTTCAGCAATGGTTACCAATAATAATCGAAACGTCAAAAACCTAATGTAGAATTGTAATTCCTCAAGTATTAGATGAGAATCGATGGCTATTTTTGATTTTAAGTCGATTCCTCCATGTCTTCAGCAATGGTTACCAATAAAAACCGAAACGTCAAAAATCCAATATAGAATGGTTATTCCTCAAGTACTAGATGAGAATCAATCGCTATTTTTGGTTTAAAGTCGATACCTCTATGTCTTCAGCAATGGTTACCAATAAAAACCGAAACGTCAAAAATTCAATATAGAATGGTTATTCCTCAAGTATTTGATTAGACTCAATCGCTATTTTTGGTTTAAAGTCGATTCCTCTATGTCTTCAGAAATGGTGACCAATAAAAACCGAAACGTCAAAAATCCAATATAGAATGGTTATTCCTCAAGTACTAGATGAGAATCAATCGCTATTTTTGGATTAAAGTCGATTCCTCTATGTCTTCAGCAATGGTTACCAATAAAAACCGAAACGTCAAAAATCCAATATAGAATGGTTATTCCTCAAGTATTTGATGAGAATCAATCGCTATTTTTGGTTTAAAGTCGATTCCTCTATGTCTTCAGCAATGGTCACCAATAAAAACCGAAACGTCAAAAATCCAATATAGAATGGTTATTCCTCAAGTATTTGATGAGAATCAATCGCTATTTTTGGTTTAAAGTCGATTCCTCTATCTCTTCAGCAATGGTCACCAATAAAAACCGAAACGTCAAAAATCCAATATAGAATGGTTATTCCTCAAGTATTTGATGAGAATCAATCGCTATTTTTGGTTTAAAGTCGATTCCTCTATGTCTTCTGCAAAGGTAAGGGATAAGAAAACAACGCAGTTGCTATGGTTACTTATAAAATTTCCTCCCAAATTTTTAGCATTTCACAGAGAGAAGCCTATCCATTCTTATTTAAGCAAGGCTAAATGAGCTATATTAAAAGGTTCAAATGAATAAATTTTAAAGAATTTAAAAAATTAAAAAGTACTCTCTTACTCTAGAGTAAAGTACTTTAAAATATAATTTTACTAAAAACTTTATTTATCCTTTTTTGTGGTCCCCAAGGTACTTAATTAGGATATTAAATTTCATCAAAATTGGTTAAGTCATTTTCAAGATATTTAGAAAAAACTAAAAAAGTACTGAAATAAAGTACTAATGTTTGTGGGTCGATATGTACCAAAAACTAATCAGCGCTTCATTTTGTTAAACTAATGGTAGGTTTTCAATTTCATTTCAATCGGTGCAACGGTGTGGAAAAAATCGTGGGCCAAAAAAACGATAACATACATACATACATCCATCCAACATCCATACGCACGCACTAAATGAAAAAATCGCCCTTTTTGGCCTCTCGACGAGACCCCATGTAATTTTTGGCAAAACCGTCACGTGCTAAAATTCAACCTAATTGAATACTACAATTTGTGACTTTAATTGAGTCCATGGGTTCCGTAGTCTTTACCTGAGGACCCTTTGAAGCCACGCTTGCCCCGAGAGCGATTACAATACTTTACCCATGCTTTGCATTGGATAAAGTAAAAAAACGGGACCAATCGGAAGCTAGACTGAACCCAATGCAAAAAAAATAATTAAAATCGGTTCACAATTGGTCGAGTATTGAGGTAACATAGACAAAAAAAAATCAGTCGAATAGAGAACATCTTCTTTTTTTGAAGTCGGTTAAAAATTGGGCGTTATCTATATAATAAAAATGAATTTCTTTTTCTTTGTAAGCGCAGATCTCTCAAATGCCTGGGCCGATTTGGCTAATTTTATTTTTAAAATGTTCGTAATAGTCCATTTCAGGTTAATATGTAAAAAAAAATCCGAAAAGTTGCCCGGAAAATTGGAAAATTCACGGAAAACCGAAACCAAATCTGAATTGCCAACATAGCTTGCCAAACAATAAAATAACTAAATAGCAAACTAACTTTGTGTTGGCTGCCCTATCTGTCACATTTTTTGAGATGTCATTTATTTTTAATAGCATAGAGAAAGAGATCTAACCACATTATCGTTGAAGAGGAATTTAATAATGCAACACAGATTTAAAAAACTATCTATTTTTTTAAAGTACATTTAAAAACAAAAATTAAAAAAATAAACTCCAACGGATCGTTGTTAAACTTTATCCAATGTACTATCTTATTCTAAAATAAAGTACTTTAAAATATAATTTTACAAAAAACTATATATGACGTTTTTTGTGGTCCTCAAGGTACTTAATTACAATGAATTTTAAATCCCACAAATATTAATTTGACAATTTAATTGACGAACTCAAAAATTGTTATTTAATTAAATAAACTGCAACGGATCGTTGCTAAACTTTATCCAAATTCATTTGAAATATTAATATGTTTATTCCTTTATTATTAATCAGATATCACTTGCTATTTGCAGTTCATGTTAACCATGCGCAAATCCAGGTGAGCATGGGGGCGACCGCCCCCCCCCCAAAGCATTGGAGATCAACAATTTTTATATGTTTATTTAATCTTTTTTTGTTATATAACATTAGATTTTAAAATTGAAGAAAATAAAGTTCTATGTGGGGGGGGGGCGCTGCCCCCCCCCCCCGCTTGGACAATTCGACTGCGACACACTTCCGAGATCAAAAGTAGATCTTATATACCGGCGACCGCCCCCCCCCCCCCCCCCCCCAAATCAGAGGTCTGGATCCGCGCCTGATGTTGACTTTATTTCAAAAATAATGATCGATTCTCATTTAACAGTCGAGGAATAACCATTCTACATTCGATTTTTGACGTTTCGGTTTTTATTGGTAGCCATTGGTGAAGACATGGAGGAATCGACTTAAAATCAAAAATACCAATCGATTCTTATCTAATACTTGAGGAATAACAATTCTACATTAGATTTTTGACCCTTCGATTATTATTGGTAACCATTGCTGAAGACATGTAGGGATCGACTTAAAATCAAAATACCAATCGATTCTTATCTAATACTAGAGGAATAACCTTATTGGATTCCATTTTTGATGTTTTGACTATTAATGGCAAGCTCTACTGAAAACGTGGAAAAATCGACTTAAAATCAATAAGACTAAATTCTTTTATGATAAACAACTCAAGCTTGAGAATAAGAGAATTTTTTATAAATAGAGATTTTTAATACATTTTAAATATTTGTTTCATCTTATTTGTTATGAGTGTATATTGCAGTTAAATAGAATCACAAATTATGTCTATTAAGACTTTATAATAAAACAATTATATTTATTCTCTGTTACTAATAAAACATCAATAAAGCAGCCACGTGGGGCTCCAGGGGCGAAGCCCCGTGGTTGAGAAAAAGGCCCGCCGAAGGGCCTTGAAGCTAGTGCCAAATAAGAATAAGAAACGTATTTTATAAAATCTTCTCAATTTTTTTTATTTATTTTCTGTAACAAACCAAATTTTATCATTGGTTTCAAATTTACCATTTGTTTTCAATTTGTAGAAAAATTATTATACAGGGTGGGGCATAAAGACCTACCACATTTTGAAAAGATAAAAAAAAAAAAATGAAAAAAATAACTAATGAAAAACTGATTATATTTTTGAAAAGAACAAAATAATTTTTTTTTTAAATATATTTTAAAAAATATATCAGACAAAAAAAGGGGATGTTGTCAAAAATGAAAATTCTAGCCCTTTCGAACAAAGTCAAACAAATTTTATAAACATATTCTATGGTTCCCTAAAAGGCTAGAAAATCAAAAACTAATTACCCTAAATGGTGGGGAGAGGGGAAAGTCAAAAATGAAAATTCCCTTTCGACCAAACTATGTATACAAAATTTGGTTGAGTTTGGTCCAAAGGGTTATAATTTTCATCTTTGGGCCCTCTCTCCCTTTTTTTTGTCTGATTTAATTTTTAAAACACATTTAAAAGAAAATTTATTTTATATGTTCTTTTAAAAAATTTATTTAGTTTTTTTCTACTTAAATTTTGCATTTTTGATACCTCTTCAAAATGTGGTAGATGTTTATGGCCCACCCTGTACTATATTAATTAGTCTGATTACCCCCTTCAAGTAGCAATTTTACACATATGGGGTTAATTACTCCCAGGTTAGGAACCACTGAATCAAATAATAAAAAATATACAATAAATAAATAAAAATGCGTTTTTGAAATGAGTATGTTTAATGTATGTAAAACAATCAAAAAATAATACATTGCATTTTATTTTTAATATTAAAATTAAAAAAAAGATGCCTTGAAAACAATGATTTAAATGTGTCAAGGAGTTTCTTAAATAAAATCAAAAGTTTACATATAGGATACAATAATATACAAGAATATAGTATCAGACATAGTTATGGATTATTTCCATTAAATTATGTTATAAAGAAATCTATACATTAAAAATAATAATAATAATAAGAATTCTACTATATGTAAATACAAAATTAAAACCAATATTTGACTTTATAACAATCTAGGAGAATTAAAAATTTGCCTTTTATTTAAAATATAATGAATCCTAAACTTGAAACTTAAACTCTATTTCAAATGAGAGAATTCTTTATTTAATATTCCTCATTTGAATAATGTATTAAAATTTAATTCCAATATAGAGGAGAAGAGGAAAGTAAAAATAAGTTTTATTCCTAAATATGTCAACTGAAGGTTATAAAAGATTTTATTTATTATAATTTCGATTATTTGCTCATAAGAATTCAAGATTTACGTTATTTCCTCATTGATCATATCATCAGAACTTGGCCAAATTAATATGGGACCACCCATAAGGTACCCTCTTTTCAAAAAAAAAAAACGAATTATTAAAATCGGTTCATAAACAAAGAAGTTATGCCTGAACAAACATATCAAAATACGTCCAATACGAATGAAAAAAAAACGGGACCAATCGGAAGCTAGACTGAACCCAATGCAAAAAAAATAATTAAAATCGGTTCACAATTGGTCGAGTATTGAGGTAACATAGACAAAAAAAAATCAGTCGAATAGAGAACATCTTCTTTTTTGAAGTCGGTTAAAAATTGGGCGTTATGCCAAATAAGAATAAGAAACGTATTTTATAAAATCTTCTCAATTTTTTTTATTTATTTTCTGTAACAAACCAAATTTTATCATTGGTTTCAAATTTACCATTTGTTTTCAATTTGTAGAAAAATTATTATACAGGGTGGGGCATAAAGACCTACCACATTTTGAAAAGATAAAAAAAAAAAAATGAAAAAAATAACTAATGAAAAACTGAATATATTTTTGAAAAGGACAAAATAATTTTTTTTTTTAAATATATTTTAAAAAATATATCAGACAAAAAAAGGGGATAGGTGTCAAAAATGAAAATTCTAGCCCTTTCGAACAAACTCAAACAAATTTTGTAAACATATTCTGTGGACCCCTAAAAGGCTAGAAAATCAAAAACTAATTACCCTAAATGGTGGGGAGAGGGGAAAGTCAAAAATGAAAATTCCTTTCGACCAAACTATGTATACAAAATTTGGTTGAGTTTGGTCGAAAGGGTTATAATTTTCATCTTTGGGCCCTCTCCCCCTTTTTTTGTCTGATTTAATTTTTAAAACACATTTAAAAGAAAATTTATTTTATATGTTCTTTTCAAAAATATATTTAGTTTTTTTCTAGTTAATTTTTTCATTTTTGATATCTCTTCAAAATGTGCTAGATGTTTATGGCCCACCCTGTACTATATTAATTAGTCTGATTACCTCCTTCAAGTAGCAATTTTACACATATGGGGTTAATTACTCCCAGGTTAAGAACCACTGAATTAAATTATAAAAAATATACAATAAATAAATAAAAATGCGTTTTTGAAATGAGTATGTTTAATGTATGTAAAACAATCAAAAAATAATACATTGCATTTTATTTTTAATATTAAAATTAAAAAAAAGATGCCTTGAAAACAATGATTTAAATGTGTCAAGGAGTTTCTTAAATAAAATCAAAAGTTTACATATAGGATACAATAATATACAAGAATATAGTATCAGACATAGTTATGGATTATTTCCATTAAATTATGTTAGAAAGAAATCTATACATTAAAAAAAATAATAATAATAATCAGAAATCTACTATATGAAAAAAAAATTAGGAGAATTAAAAATTTGCCTTTTATTTAAAATATAATGAATCCTAAACTAGAAACTTAACCTCTATTTCAAATTAGTGAATTCTTTATTTAATATTTCTCATTTGAATAATGTATTAAAAGTTAATTCCAATATAGAGGAGAAGAGGAAAGTAAAAATAATTTTTATTCCTAAATATGTCAGTAAATGCACATTCAAATTAGACTTTTTTGTGTTAACCTCTTCGGGCACTGACCACAACCAAAAAGCTTCTCGCCAGTGTGTGCCCGTAATTGAACTACCAATTCAGATTTTCGGGTAAATCTCTTTGTGCATCGTACACAACAAAATGGTTTATCCTGTGTGTGTCCGTAAATGAATTACAAAAGAATTCTTTTGTTTAAACCTCTTTGGGCAGTGTGCACAAGCAAAAGGCTTCTCTCCTGTGTGTGTCCTTAAATGGATTGCCAATACAGACTTTTTGGTAAATCTTTTTGGGCAGTCTGCACAAGCAAAAGGCTTCTCGCCTGTGTGTGTCCGTAAATGAATAGCCAAAGAATTATTTTCTGTATACCTCTTTGGGCACTGTGCACAAGCAAAAGGCTTGTCGCCTGTGTGTGTCCTTAAATGTACAGCTAAATTAGACTTTTGTGTAAATCTCTTTGTGCAGTGCGCACAAGCAAAAGGCTTCTCGCCTGTGTGTGTCCGTAAATGGATTGCCAATACAGACTTTTTGGTAAATCTCTTTGGGCAGTGCGCACAAGCAAAAGGCTTCTCTCCTGTATGCGTCCTTAAATGTAGAACTAAATCAGACTTTTGAGTAAATCTCTTTGGGCAGTGCGCACAAGCAAAAGGCTTCTCGCCTGTGTGTGTCCGTAAATGGAGAGCCAAATCAGACTTTTGAGTAAATCTCTTTGGGCAGTGCGCACAAGCAAAAGGCTTCTCTCCTGTATGCGTCCTTAAATGTAGAACTAAATGAGACTTTTGAGTAAATCTCTTTGGGCAGTCTGCACAAGCAAAGGCTCCTCCCCTGTGTGTGTCCGTAAATGGACAGCCAAACCAGACTTTTGAGTAAATCTCTTTGGGCAGTGCGCACAAGCAAAAGGCTTCTCGCCTGTGTGTGTCCGTAAATGGAGAGCCAAATCAGACTTTTTAGTAAATCTCTTTGGGCAGTGCGCACAAGCAAAAGGCTTCTCTCCTGTATGCGTCCTTAAATGTAGAACTAAATGAGACTTTTGAGTAAATCTCTTTGGGCAGTCTGCACAAGCAAAAGGCTCCTCCCCTGTGTGTGTCCGTAAATGGACAGCCAAACCAGACTTTTGAGTAAATCTCTTTGGGCAGTGCGCACAAGCAAAAGGCTTCTCTCCTGTATGCGTCATTAAATGTAGAACTAAATGAGACTTTTGACTAAATCTCTTTGGACAGTCTGCACAACCAAAAGGCTTCTCGCCTGTGTGTGTCCTTAAATGGATTGCCAAATCAGACTTTTGAGTAAATCTCTTTGGGCAGTGTGCACAACTGAAGGGCTTCTTGCTTATATGGCTCCGTAAATGCGACATTAGTGTAAACATCGTCAGGCAACGTGCACAAATTAGTCACTTTTTCTCTGTATATGTGTCCGTGAACGTAGATTCAAACTACTTATTTATGAAAACTTCTGAGATCAACGTCCACAACTGAAAAATGCCTTTTCGCCTTTACGTTTTCTCAAATTCTTTATTTTTCTTATTGAATGTCCTTAGACATTAAAGATATTGATAAAGTCGCGCTTATAAATCATAAATAGAGTTTTTTCCTAACGATTTCTGAACAGAATTCTCCTTTAAATAAATTTTAATTTATGTTGTCCACTTGAATATGTAATAATTTTTCTTTTTTATGAATTTTATTTTCCAAATATACACTGGTCACTTTGGAATGTTTCTACCATTTGATGACGTGCAACGGAAATACCTGAAAAAAATAAATAAAAAAATAAAATAATAAATAAAAATACAATTTTTTACATTAAATGGACCTCGTTGAATATCATTCAACTTAATTATCAAATAATAATGATCTTATATTTAATTATTAAATAAATAATTTAATAATAATTAATAATTTAATACACAAAGAGAAACAAAGAGATTGTCCTCTGCTTGATGCAAATAAACATATACACATATATATCAAGATGATATATCTGTATATATATTATTTATTTGTTTGAGACTATAGTTTCGAAGACTTGGTCTTCATCATCAGTCTTTCTTCAATTATAAATGTTTTTCATGGAGTCAATATCATATGGATATTGAAAACTTGGTGTTCTTTCGTCACTGCTGGAGGGCTAGGAACTAACATAGACACTCTCTCCGGGCTCACACTCAAATATAACCATATGTTTCCCTTTCTCCTTTCTCCTTAGAAAGGAGGAATTTTTTCCTTTTATCTTTTGTTAGCAAACATCTTAAGTAGATTACTATTGGATAATTCAATTTGATTGTTTAAACAGAGTTCTGAATTTCTATTGAATGACTTCAAAATTTCTAAAGATTCGATTGCGCTAATCAATTTTGGGTTCCTTTCTCCTTTTATTAATCTAATACCTTCTGGGAAGGAGTGATTGTTTGAATTTAAATGTTCTGCAAAAGAATTTTCGTACTTTTTATTTTTATAATCTCTTATGTGTTCAAACACCTTTGAAATTTATAGAAAACCCACAGCTACTGACATTGTAATACATAAAAATTCTTGAAGACCAATGTCACATAAACACGCAGCCTTCCATTCAATGATACATAGACTAATAAATATACCTTTATCAGAAAAAGCATATTCACAGGAATTAGAGACAATTAAAGAAATCGCGGTAAATAATGGGTACGAAGCAAGCCTTATAGACCAAATGTTAAATAAAAAAATAGAAAAATTAACCCTGGAATCAGTATATTCACAAAAGAATGAAAAAGAAAAAGAAAATCCTAGAATAGTTCTTCCATATTATGGACAAATTTCGGAAAAATTAAAACAAAAAATGAAAAAATTAGGGTTCAAAACAGTATTCGAAACTCCAATTACTCTAGGAAAAGATTTAGGTTCAAATAACAAAGACAAATTACCAAATATAGAAAAAGAAGGGGTTTATAGTTTGAAATGCAAAGATTGCGAAGCAATATATGTGGGAAAGACCGAGAGAAATCTGAAAATTCGACTAAATGAACACATAAGAGATTATAAAAATAAAAAGTACGAAAATTCTTTTGCAGAACATTTAAATTCAAACAATCACTCCTTCCCAGAAGGTATTAGATTAATAAAAGGAGAAAAGAACCCAAAATTAATTAGCGCAATCGAATCTTTAGAAATTTTGAAATCATTCAATAGAAATTCAAAACTCTGTTTAAACAATCAAATTGAATTATCCAATAGTAATCTACTTAAGATGTTTGCTAACAAAAGATAAAAGGAAAAAAATTCCTCCTTTCTAAGGAGAAAGGAGAAAGGGAAACATATGGTTATATTTGAGTGTGAGCCCGGAGAGAGTGTCTTTGTTAGTTCCTAGCTTTCCAGTGACGAAGGAACACCAAGTTTTCAATATCCATATGATATTGACTCCATGAAAAACATTTATAATTGAAGAAAGACTGATGATGAAGACCAAGTCTTCGAAACTATAGTCTCAAACAAATAAATAATATATATACAGATATATCATCTTGATATATATGTGTATATGTTTATTTGCATCAAGCAGAGGACAATCTCTTTGTTTCTCTTTGTGAATCAACAACTCTGCTACTCTCGGCAAAACAAAAACTTTTCAGTTAAATAATTTAATAATTTTGGGACACTGTTCTGATACATTCCAGAGTGTATTAGTGTTTCTTCCGTAGTCTTTACATTTTCTGTTTTTGTGGTTTTTTGTTTTGTTTTTAAACAGATTTAAAACACGATAAAATGAAGCTTGTGAGGGTGTATTCCTTTCAGAAAAACGCTCTACATCCATTTCAATGACAGCTCCATAACAATTCTTCCACCTTCACCGCATAAATTAAGACCATTTCAATTCTGCCTTCAACAAAAAATATTCCATTTTTCTTATAGTAATATAATATAACTATCTACTGGATTGTCACGAAAAATAAACTTTTTTAAACTAAAGAATTTTAAATAGTTCTATAAAATAGAAATTAATCTCTTACATCTGTGTATAATGAAGTTTTAATATCATTATAAACACTTATTTTAATTGTTGTGACATTTCGATTTAATAAATATTTATTTAATAATTAATTATTTAATCATTATTATTTGATAATTGAATAATTGTTAAAAATAATTATTAGGATTTTCTTTTTGAGATCTAATTGATTTAATATTTTTTTATTTGATATATAAAAAAATAGTTCCTATAAAAGTTTTTCAGTTTTCATTGTAGATTCAGAATATGTACAGAAACATAAGGGTTTCTATTTAAAAAAACAGAACTTCACCTTGAAATACCCTTGAAAGCTTGTTCTTGGTCGACAAACAATAGCATTGTTTTGTTTCCCCCTTATAAATTTTTATTTAAAACTTTTTTCATATAATACTCTGTGTTTGAGTAATAAGACTGTCTCAAGATAAAAAAAACTCACCCGGTATGTATTAGTAAAACCCGTTGTCATTTTTGACCTTCCGCCTCATTTTGGGTGTATATTTTCAAAAAAATTTTAAACGAAAATGTCTACAACTTTGCTTCTAATCAAATGTAATTCATGACATTTTAGTTAAAAACATTTTAAAAATAAACACCAAAAATGAGGCGGTGGGTCAAAAATGAAGATTCTAGACCTTTGTACCAAACTCAACCAACATCAGTAAACTCTAGTTGCCACAAAGCTATTCAGTGAAACTTATTTTAACTAGTAAGAACCGGTTCTTATTGAAAACCGGGTTTTACTGCAACATATGTGGGATATACCTACATTTATTTTCTTTTTACGTATAGCTCGAAACTAAAACATATTTTTTGCCAAAAATGCTAAATTTTGCCCTTTCCTAGACATAATCGAATTTTCGACTTACGCGAAAAACTTCGGAACCAATTAATTGCGTAATTAGAGAACTTCCTGTAATTGTGATATTAAATATTTATACCTTATTAAAAATATAAAATATAATAGAACTTGATATAAAATTTATATTCTGAATAATAAAATAGTGTATATTAACCTCTATCGATTGGATTTTCCACTTTTAGACTTTTTATGATATTATTTTGAGAATAAGAAAATCCCATGAAGAAATTGAATTTCGGAAATTTCCAATTTATATTTTTTAAGAATGTACGAAAATATTTTCAATTTTTGATTTAGAATAAAATAAAATTTAATAATATAAGTAAACCTTTCAATCAGCTGTTGTAATTATAGTAATTCATTTGTAATAAATAAATAGTTTTAATTTACGACCGACAGGTGTCACTTACCTCTAATCAATTAATTCCAATTAAAATTGTCTACATTTTTCAAAAAATTTAAAAACCAAATTTTAAAAATTTCTTTTTGAATTATCGAAATGTTATTCATTTTTTTAAATACTTTTCATGACATGTTTTATAAAGATTTGAGACCAGGGCTGTAGCTGGAAGGGAGCATTCAAAATTGGACACCGGATTTTATAGGGGGGGGGGTAGGGAGAAATAAGCATACGTATATATCTATTATCTCTTTAACTTTCAAAGTAATCTGAAACTAAAATTTATATAAAAATAAACTTTATTCATTTAATAGATACTAAATTGTATATTATTATTATTATTATTAGTTTAATCTTAATCTATTAAACGAGCAATTCTTGTATATATATAGTATATACTATCTTCCCACCGAGCGATGCTCGGTAACTCTTTGCTTCAGGTTAAAACCTATATACATTATATATATATAGTACCCGCCCCCTGGACCCCCCTACACATACACCCCGCACCCCCTGTTCCCACCCCACATTTTATGAACTTTATTTTGATTTGGGAGGTTATTTACGAAAAGTTGATAGTTTTTGAGTTATATGCAAAAAACCGCCAAAAAATTGAAATGTTCTCCTTTTTTTTGCATTTTCCTCTTTATTTTTTTGCACATGACCCTTAAACTGAAAAATGGGGGATTTTTGATTTTGTGATCTAAAACAAAAAAGGCTTCGTTTTGACCCCAAAATGGGGCTTGAGGGGGGTGGGTGATTAACTTCTAAACTATTAACTCCACGGCAAATTTTCTAATCAGTCAAGTTTCAGAGGATGTGATTTCTGACAATTTTTGTTTATTGAAATTTTCCCAAAAACCACCCAAAAAAAAGGTTGGGGGGGGGGGGGATCAAAAAATTAATTTTCTTGCCCTTGGAACAAACTAACTCAAATTTTGTATAGATAATCTGTGGGCCTGTAGGGAGGTAGAAATGATAAACTGGGTGCGGGGTGGAATGGGGTGGGAGGGTCCAGGGGGCGTAGTTGTTTTTGTCGAAAACACTTTATTGCGGAAAAGTTGTCTATTTTGATAACAAGAAAAACGGCAAATAAAAAATAATTAAAATCGGTTAATATCTTCCGCTCGCGCATCCAACTTTAAACTTATGAAAAATTTCAAAAATCACGATATTTTATTAGATAAAATTTTTAAAATAAACACACTATTTTTTTTTATTTTTTTTTCAGCTGTAATCCGACATCCGCATTTAATCCTCTTTGTTTATTTTCAAAGTAAATTTTTTTCGATATTGGGGGGGGGGGGGGGTATTTTCAGTAATTATTTTATTTGATTAAATTAACAAATAAAATAATAATAATTTAAAAATAAAATAAATTCCACTAAAAGGTATAAAATAATTATCTTATTTAGTTACATCTAAACGAAGAAATATTAATATGAAATTACTTTTTGAAGTCGGTACTAAACAAACTACCCCTATAAGCGACCGTACCCGCCTAACGTACTAAGTAAGATCCGTCGAGTGCAATTCATATAATATATATGTTTGGCACCGACTTCAAAAAAATTTCATGTTGGTATTTCGTCGTTTATTTGTGACTAAATAAGATAATAATTATTTTATACTTTTCGTGCATTTTATTTTATTTTTAAGTTAATATTATTTATTCTATTTGTTGCATTTAATTTTTTTGAAGACGGTTTTATTTTTTTATTAAAATTATTTTTATTTTTCTCTTTTTAGTGATGTTATTAATAGTGACTTAAGATAAAACCTTGCAAGCATCTTTAAAGAGAAAGTGTCGGGGGAATGAATCAGAAAATGATAATAAAATTCAATTCATAAATATATAATTTCTCTCGAAACGTTTGCGGGTTTTAACTGAATGTTTTAAGACTTTTTTATAAAAGATTTTATTTATTATAATTTCGATTATTTGCTCATAAGAATTCAAGATTTACGTTATTTCCTCATTGATCATATCATCAGAACTTGGCCAAATTAATATGGGACCACCCATAAGGTACCCTCTTTAAAAAAAAAACGAATTATTAAAATCGGTTCATAAACAAAGAAGTTATGCCTGAACAAACATATCAAAATACGTCCAATACGAATGAAAAAAAAACGGGACCAATCGGAAGCTAGACTGAACCCAATGCAAAAAAATAATTAAAATCGGTTCACAATTGGTCGAGTATTGAGGTAACATAGACAAAAAAAATCAGTCGAATAGAGAACATCTTCTTTTTTTGAAGTCGGTTAAAAATTGGGCGTTATGCCAAATAAGAATAAGAAGCGTATTTTATAAAATCTTCTCAATTTTTTTTATTTATTTTCTGTAACAAACCAAATTTTATCATTGGTTTCAAATTTACCATTTGTTTTCAATTTGTAGAAAAATTATTATACAGGGTGGGGCATAAAGACCTACCACATTTCGAAAAGATGAAAAAAAAAAAATGAAAAAAATAACTAATGAAAAACTGATTATATTTTTGAAAAGAACAAAATAATTTTTTTTTTTTTAAATATATTTTAAAAATTATATCAGACAAAACAAGGGGATACGGTCTAAAATGAAAATTCTAGCCCTTTCGAACAAAGTCAAACAAATTTTATAAACATATTCTATGGTTCCCTAAAAGGCTAGAAAATCAAAAACTAATTACCCTAAATGGTGGGGAGAGGGAAAGTCAAAAATGAAAATTCCCTTTCGACCAAACTATGTATACAAAATTTGGTTGAGTTTGGTCCAAAGGGTTATAATTTTAATCTTTCGGCCCTCTCTCCCTTTTTTTGTCTGATTTAATTTTTAAAACACATTTAAAAGAAAATTTATTTTATATGTTCTTTTCAAAAATTTATTTAGTTTTTTTCTACTTAAATTTTGCATTTTTGATACCTCTTCAAAATGTGCTAGATGTTTATGGCCCACCCTGTACTATATTAATTAGTCTGATTACCCCCTTCAAGTAGCAATTTTACACATATGGGGTTAATTACTAGAGGTTAGGAACCACTGAATTAATATTAAAATATACAATAAATAAATAAAAATGCGTTTTTGAAATGAGTATGATTAATGTATGTAAAACAATCAAAAAATAATACATTGCATTTTATTTTTAATATTAAAATTAAAAAAAAGATGCCTTGAAAACAATGATTTAAATGTGTCAAGGAGTTTCTTAAATAAAATCAAAAGTTTACATATAGGATACAATAATATACAGGAATATAGTATCAGACATAGTTATGGATTATTTCCATTAAATTATGTTATAAAAGAAATCTATACATTAAAAAAAATAATAATAATAATCAGAAATCTACTATATGAAAAAAAAATTAGGAGAATTAAAAATTTGCCTTTTATTTAAAATATAATGAATCCTAAACTAGAAACTTAACCTCTATTTCAAATTACTGAATTCATTATTTAATATTTCTCATTTGAATAATGTATTAAAAGTTAATTCCAATATAGAGGAGAAGAGGAAAGTAAAAATAAGTTTAATTCCTAAATGTGTCAGTAAATGCAGTCAGATTGGACTTATTTGTGTTAACCTCTTCGGGCACTGACCACAACCAAAAAGCTGCTCGCCAGTGTTTGTTCGTAAATGGACTGCCAATTCATTCTCTCGTGTATGCGTCCTTAAATGTTTAGCTAAATGAGACTTTTGGGTAAATCTCTTTGGGCAGTGTGCACAAGCAAAAGGCTTCTCTCCTGTGTGTGTTCGTAAATGAAGAGTCAAAGAATACTTTTTGCTAAATCTCTTTGGGCAGTCTGCACAAGCAAAAGGCTTCTCGCCTGTGTGTGTCCTTAAATGGATTGCCAGATCAGACTTTTGGCTAGATCTCTTTGGGCAGTGTGCACAAGCAAAAGGCTTCTCTCCTGTGTGTGTTCGTAAATGAAGAGTCAAAGAATACTTTTTGCTAAATCTCTTTGGGCAGTCTGCACAAGCAAAAGGCTTCTCGCCTGTGTGTGTCCTTAAATGGATTGCCAGATCAGACTTTTGGCTAGATCTCTTTGGGCAGTGCGCACAAGCGAAAGGCTTCTCGCCAGTGTGTGCCCGCAAATGAATAGCCAAACTATTCTTTTTTGTAAACCACTTTGGGCACTGTGCACAAGAAAAAGGCCTCTCGCCTGTGTGTATCCGTAAATGGAGAGTCAAATCAGACTTTTGAGTAAATCTCTTTGGGCAGTGCGCACAAGCAAAAGGCTTCTCTCCTGTATGCGTCCTTAAATGTAGAACTAAATGAGACTTTTGAGTAAATCTCTTTGGGCAGTCTGCACAAGCAAAAGGCTCCTCCCCTGTGTGTGTCCATAAATGGACAGCCAAACCAGACTTTTGAGTAAATCTCTTTGGGCAGTGCGCACAAGCAAAAGGCTTCTCTCCTGTATGCGTCCTTAAATGTAGAACTAAATGAGACTTTTGAGTAAATCTCTTTGGGCAGTCTGCACAAGCAAAAGGCTCCTCCCCTGTGTGTGTCCGTAAATGGACAGCCAAACCAGACTTTTGAGTAAATCTCTTTGGGCAGTCTGCACAAGCAAAGGCTTCTCGCCTGTGTGTGTCCGTAAATGGAGAGCCAAATCAGACTTTTGAGTAAATCTCTTTGGGCAGTGCGCACAAGCAAAGGCTTCTCTCCTGTATGCGTCCTTAAATGTAGAACTAAATGAGACTTTTGACTAAATCTCTTTGGACAGTCTGCACAACCAAAAGGCTTCTCGCCTGTGTGTGTCCGTAAATGGAGAGCCAAATCAGACTTTTGAGTAAATCTCTTTGGGCAGTGCGCACAAGCAAAAGGCTTCTCTCCTGTATGCGTCCTTAAATGTAGAACTAAATGAGACTTTTGACTAAATCTCTTTGGACAGTCTGCACAACCAAAAGGCTTCTCGCCTGTGTGTGTCCTTAAATGGATTGCCAGATCAGACTTTTGGCTAGATCTCTTTGGGCAGTGCGCACAAGCGAAAGGCTTCTCGCCAGTGTGTGCCCGCAAATGAATAGCCAAACTATTCTTTTTTGTAAACCACTTTGGGCACTGTGCACAAGAAAAAGGCCTCTCGCCTGTGTGTATCCGTAAATGGAGAGTCAAATCAGACTTTTGAGTAAATCTCTTTGGGCAGTGCGCACAAGCAAAGGCTTCTCTCCTGTATGCGTCCTTAAATGTAGAACTAAATGAGACTTTTGAGTAAATCTCTTTGGGCAGTCTGCACAAGCAAAAGGCTCCTCCCCTGTGTGTGTCCATAAATGGACAGCCAAACCAGACTTTTGAGTAAATCTCTTTGGGCAGTGCGCACAAGCAAAAGGCTTCTCTCCTGTATGCGTCCTTAAATGTAGAACTAAATGAGACTTTTGAGTAAATCTCTTTGGGCAGTCTGCACAAGCAAAGGCTCCTCCCCTGTGTGTGTCCGTAAATGGACAGCCAAACCAGACTTTTGAGTAAATCTCTTTGGGCAGTCTGCACAAGCAAAAGGCTTCTCGCCTGTGTGTGTCCGTAAATGGAGAGCCAAATCAGACTTTTGAGTAAATCTCTTTGGGCAGTGCGCACAAGCAAAAGGCTTCTCTCCTGTATGCGTCCTTAAATGTAGAACTAAATGAGACTTTTGACTAAATCTCTTTGGACAGTCTGCACAACCAAAAGGCTTCTCGCCTGTGTGTGTCCGTAAATGGAGAGCCAAATCAGACTTTTGAGTAAATCTCTTTGGGCAGTGCGCACAAGCAAAAGGCTTCTCTCCTGTATGCGTCCTTAAATGTAGAACTAAATGAGACTTTTGACTAAATCTCTTTGGACAGTCTGCACAACCAAAAGGCTTCTCGCCTGTGTGTGTCCTTAAATGGATTGCCAAACCAGACTTTTGAGTAAATCTCTTTGGGCAGTGTGAACAACTGAAGGGCTTCTTGCTTATATGGCTCCGTAAATGCGACATTAGTGTAAACATCGTCAGGCAACGTGCACAAATTAGTGACTTTTTCTCTGTATATGTGTCCATGAACGTAGAGTCAAACTACTTATTTATGAAAACTTCTGAGAGCAACGTCCACAACTTAAAAATGCCTTTTCGCCTTTACGTTTTCTCAAATTTTTTATTTTTCTTATTGAATGTCCTTAGACATTAAAGATATTGATAAAGTCGCGCTTATGAATCATAAATAGAGTTTTTTTCCTAACGATTTCTGAACAAAATTCTCCTTTAAATAAATTTTGATTTATTTTGTCCACTTGAATATGTAATAATTTTTCTTTTTTATGAATTTTATTTTCCAAACATACACTGGTCACTTTGGAATGTTTCTACCATTTGATGACGTGCAACGGAAATACCTGAAAAAAATAAATAAAAAAATAAAATAATAAATAAAAATACAATTTTTTACATTAAATGGACCTCGCTTTTTAGACTTCCAAATATTTAAACAAAATAAATTTTTTTCTTCAATTCATTCTCAAATTAAAATAAGTTTACAGTCAGTCCTCCCTCGACTTGTGGGTCAGGTATATAAGGCTTTCGTAATGTGGTGGTCTGGTAACTCAGTTATGTGCAATAAATAATATTTTCTTGAGTGTATATACCGGGTGAGTTTTTTTATCTTGAGACAGTCTTATAACTTAGAAACAGTGAATTATATGAAAAAACGTTTCAAATAAAAGTTTATTTATATCAAGAGGGAAACTAAACTTTGCTCTTTTTTGTCGACCTGGAACAGACTTTCACGGGTATTCAAGGTCAAACCTATATGTTTCTGAATTTACAAGGAAAAGTGAATATCTTTCATTAGAACTATTTTTTTACAACATCAAATAAACAAAATACATGAATCAATATCTCAAAAAATATTTCTTAATAATTTTTAAATATCATTCAACTTAATTATCAAATAATAATGATCTAATATTTAATTATTAAATAAATAATTTAATAATAATTAATAATTTAATAATTTTGGGACACTGATCTGACACTTTCCAGAGTGTATTACTGTATCATCATCGCAAATCTTCTGGATTAATTCCAGTTCCAATTTCGTTATTTTGACCTTTTAAGTTTCTTCCGTAGTCTTTACATTTCCTGTTTTTTTTAGTTTTGTTTTTAACAGATTTACAACACGATAATATGAAGCTTGTGAGGGTGTATTCATATCAGAAAAACGCTCGACATCCATTTCAATGGCAGCCCCATAACAATTCTTCCACATTCACCGCATAAATTAAGATCATTTCAATTCTGTCTTCAACAAAAAATATTCCATTTTTCTTATAGTAATATAATATAACTATCTACTGGATTGTCACGAGAAATAAACTTTTTTAAACTAAAGAATTTTAAATAGTTCTATAAAATAGAAATTAATCTCTTACATCTGTGTATAATGAAGTTTTAATATCATTATAAACACTTATTTTAATTGTTGTGACATTTCGATTTAATAAATATTTATTTAATAATTAATTATTGAAATATTATTATTTGATAATTGAGTTGAATAATTGTTAAAAATAATTATTAGGATTTTCTTTTTGAGATCTAATTGATTTAATATTTTTTATTTGATATATAAAAAAATAGTTCCTATAAAAGTTTTTCACTTTTCATTGTAGATTCAGAATATGTACAGAAACATAAGGGTTTCTATTTAAAAAAACAGAACTTCACCTTGAAATACCCTTGAAAGCTTGTTCTTGGTCGACAAACAATAGCATTGTTTAGTTTCCCCCTTATAAATTTTTATTTAAAACTTTTTTCATATAATACTCTGTGTTTGAGTAATAAGACTGTCTCAGGATAAAAAAAACTAACCCGGTATATATTAGTAAAAACCCGTTATCATTTTTGACCTTCCGACTCATTTTGGGTGTTTATTTTCAAAATTTTTTTAAACGAAAATGTCTACAACTTTGCTTCTAATCAAATGTAATTCATGACATTTTAGTTAAAAACATTTTAAAAATAAACACCCAAAATGTGGCGGTGGGTCAAAAATGAAGATTCTAGACCTTTGGACCAAACTCAACCAACATCAGTAAACTCTAGTTGCCACAAGGCTATTCAGTGAAACTTATTTTAACTAGTAAGAACCGGTTCTTATTGAAAACCGGGTTTTACTGCAACATATGTGGGATATACCTACATTTATTTTCTTTTTACGTATAGCTCGAAACTAAAACATATTTTTTGCCAAAAATGCTAAATTTTGCCCTTTCCTAGACATAATCGAATTTTCGACTTACGCGAAAAACTTCGGAACCAATTAATTGCGTAATTAGAGAACTTACTGTAATTGTGATATTAAATATTTATACCTTATTAAAAATATAAAATATAATAGAACTTGATATAAAATTTATATTGTGAATAATAAAATAGTGTATATTAACCTCTATCGATTGGATTTTCCACTTTTAGACTTTTTATGATATTATTTTGAGAATAAGAAAATCTCATTAAGAAATTGAATTTCGGAAATTTCCAATTTATATTTTTTAAGAATGTACGAAAATATTTTCAATTTTTGATTTAGAATAAAATAAAATTTAATAATATAAGTAAACCTTTCAATCAGCTGTTGTAATTATAGTAATTCATTTGTAATAAATAAATAGTTTTAATTTACAACCGGCAGGTGTCACTTACCTCTAATCAATTAATTCCAATTAAAATTGTGAATATTTTTCAAAAAATTTAAAAACCAAATTTTAAAAATTTCTTTTTGAATTATCGAAATGTTATTCATTTTTTTAAATACTTTTCATGACATGTTTTATAAAGATTTGAGACCAGGGCTGTAGCTGGAAGGGAGCATTCAAAATTGGACACCGGATTTTATAGGGGGGGGGGTAGGGAGAAATAAGCATACGTATATATCTATTATCTCTTTAACTTTCAAAGTAATCTGAAACTAAAATTTATATAAAATAAACTTTATTCATTTAATAGATACTAAATTGTATATTATTATTATTATTATTAGTTTAATCTTAATCTATTAAACGAGCAATTCTTGTATATATATAGTATATACTATCTTCCCACCGAGCGATGCTCGGTAACTCTTTGCTTCAGGTTAAAACCTATATACATTATATATATAGTACCCGCCCCCTGGACCCCCCTACACATACACCCCGCACACCTGTTCCCACCCCACATTTTATGAACTTTATTTTGATTTGGGAGGTTATTTACGAAAAGTTGATAGTTTTTGAATTATATGCAAAAAACCGTCAAAAAATTGAAATGTTCTCCTTTTTTTTTGCATTTTCTTCTTTATTTTTTTTCATTTGACCCCTAAACTGAAAAATGGGGGATTTTTGATTTTGTGATCTAAAAAAAAAAGGCTTCGTTTTGACCCCAAATTGGGTCTTGAGGGTGGTGGGTGTGATAAATCCTAAACTATTAACTCCACGGCAAATTTTCTAATCAGTCAAGTTTCAGAGGATGTGATTTCTGACAATTTTTAGTTATTGAAATTTTCCCAAAAACACCAACAAAAAAGGTGGGGGGGTGGGGGGGGATCAAAAAATTAATTTTCTTGCCCTTGGAACAAACTCACTCAAATTTTGTATAGATAATCTGTGGGCCTCTAGGGAGGTAGAAATGATAAACTGGGTGCGGGGTGGAATGGCGTGTGAGGGTCCAGGGGGCGTAGTTGTTTTTTTCGAAAACACTTTAGTGCGGAAAAGTTGTCTATTTTGATAACAAGAAAAACGGCAAAAAAAAAATAATTAAAATCGGTTAATATCTTCCGCTCCCGCATCCAACTTTAAGCTTATGAAAAATTTCAAAATTTTTTGTAATTTTGTTTTTATTAGTTAAAATTTTTAAAATAAACACACTAGTTTTTATTTTTTTTAGTTGTAATCCGACATCACGGCGGGCGTATTTTGAGTAATTATTTTATTTAATTAAATTAACAAATAAAATAATTATAACTCAAAAATAAAATAAAATCCACGAAAGGATATAAAATAATTATTATCTTATTTAGTTCCAACTAAACGACGAAATATTAACATGAAATTAATTTTTGAAGTCGGTGCCAAACAAATTACACCTATAAGCGATCGTAGCTGCCAAACATACTAAGTAAGATCCGTCGAGTGCAATTCATAAAATCTATACGTTTGGCACCGACTTCAAAAAATGATTTCATGTTAATATTTCGTCGTTTAGTTGTAACTAAATAGGATAATAATTATTTTATACCTTTTAGTGCATTTTATTTTATTTTTAAGTTATTATTATTTTATTTGTTGCATTTAATTTTTTTGAAGTCGGTTAAAAATTGGGCGTTATGTCAAATAAGAAAAAGAAACGTATTTTATAAAATCTTCTCAATTTTTTTTATTTATTTTCTGTAACAAACCAAATTTTATCATTGGTTTCAAATTTACCATTTGTTTTCAATTCGTAGAAAAATTATTATACAGGGTGGGGCATAAAGACCTACCACATTTTGAAAAGATAAAAAAAAAAAAAAAAATGAAAAAAATAACTAATGAAAAACTGAATATATTTTTGAAAAGGACAAAATAATTTTTTTTTTAAATATATTTTAAAAAATGTATCAGACAAGAAAAGGGGATAGGGTCTAAAATGAAAATTCTAGCCCTTTCGAACAAACTCAAACAAATTTTGTAAACATATTCTGTGGACCCCTAAAAGGCTAGAAATGCAAAAACTAATTACCCTAAATGGTGGGAGAGTCAAAAATGAAAATTCCCTTTCGACCAAACTATGTATACAAAATTTGGTTGAGTTTGGTCGAAAGGGCTATAATTTTCATCTTTGGGCCCTCTCCCCTTTTTTTTGTCTGATTTAATTTTTAAAACACATTTAAAAGAAAATTTATTTTATATGTTCTTTTCAAAAATATATTTAGTTTTTTTCTAGTTAATTTTTTCATTTTTGATATCTCTTCAAAATGTGCTAGATGTTTATGGCCCACCCTGTACTATATTAATTAGTCTGATTACCTCCTTCAAGTAGCAATTTTACACATATGGGGTTAATTACTCCCAGGTTAAGAACAACTGAATTAAATTATAAAAAATATACAATAAATAAATAAAAATGCGTTTTTGAAATGAGTATGTTTAATGTATGTAAAACAATCAAAAAATAATACATTGCATTTTATTTTTAATATTAAAATTAAAAAAAAGATGCCTTGAAAACAATGATTTAAATGTGTCAAGGAGTTTCTTAAATAAAATCAAAAGTTTACATATAGGATACAATAATATACAGGAATATAGTATCAGACATAGTTATGGATTATTTCCATTAAATTATGTTAGAAAGAAATCTATACATTAAAAAAAATAATAATAATAATCAGAAATCTACTATATGAAAAAAAAATTAGGAGAATTAAAAATTTGCCTTTTATTTAAAATATAATGAATCCTAAACTAGAAACTTAACCTCTATTTCAAATTACTGAATTCATTATTTAATATTTCTGATTTGAATAATGTATTAAAAGTTAATTCCTATATAGAGGAGAAGAGGAAAGTAAAAATAATTTTTATTCCTAAATATGTCAGTAAATGCACATTCAAATTAGACTTTTTTGTGTTAACCTCTTCGGGCACTGACCACAACCAAAAAGCTTCTCGCCAGTGTGTGCCCGTAATTGAACTACCAATTCAGATTTTCGGGTAAATCTCTTTGTGCATCGTACACAACAAAATGGTTTATCCTGTGTGTGTCCGTAAATGAATTACAAAGAATTCTTTTGTTTAAACCTCTTTGGGCAGTGTGCACAAGCAAAAGGCTTCTCTCCTGTGTGTGTCCTTAAATAGATTGCCAATACAGACTTTTTGGTAAATCTTTTTGGGCAGTCTGCACAAGCAAAAGGCTTCTCGCCTGTGTGTGTCCGTAAATGAATAGCCAAAGAATTCTTTTCTGTATACCTCTTTGGGCACTGTGCACAAGCAAACGGCTTGTCGCCTGTGTGTGTCCTTAAATGTACAGCTAAATTAGACTTTTGTGTAAATCTCTTTGTGCAGTGCGCACAAGCAAAAGGCTTCTCGCCTGTGTGTGTCCGTAAATGGATTGCCAATACAGACTTTTTGGTAAATCTCTTTGGGCAGTGCGCACAAGCAAAAGGCTTCTCTCCTGTATGCGTCCTTAAATGTAGAACTAAATCATACTTTTGAGTAAATCTCTTTGGGCAGTGCGCACAAGCAAAAGGCTTCTCTCCTGTATGCGTCTTTAAATGTAGAACTAAATGAGACTTTTGAGTAAATCTCTTTGGGCAGTGCGCACAAGCAAAAGGCTTCTCGCCTGTGTGTGTCCGTAAATGGATTGCCAATACAGACTTTTTGGTAAATCTCTTTGGGCAGTGCGCACAAGCAAAAGGCTTCTCTCCTGTATGCGTCCTTAAATGTAGAACTAAATCAGACCTTTGAGTAAATCTCTTTGGGCAGTGCGCACAAGGAAAAGGCTTCTCTCCTGTATGCGTCCTTAAATGTAGAACTAAATGAGACTTTTGAGTAAATCTCTTTGGGCAGTGCGCACAAGCAAAAGGCTTCTCTCCTGTATGCGTCCTTAAATGTAGAACTAAATGAGACTTTTGTGTAAATCTCTTTGTGCAGTGCGCACAAGCAAAAGGCTTCTCGCCTGTGTGTGTCCGTAAATGGATTGCCAATACAGACTTTTTGGTAAATCTCTTTGGGCAGTGCGCACAAGCAAAAGGCTTCTCTCCTGTATGCGTCCTTAAATGTAGAACTAAATCAGACTTTTGAGTAAATCTCTTTGGGCAGTGCGCACAAGCAAAAGGCTTCTCGCCTGTGTGTGTCCGTAAATGGAGAGCCAAATCAGACTTTTGAGTAAATCTCTTTGGGCAGTGCGCACAAGCAAAAGGCTTCTCTCCTGTATGCGTCCTTAAATGTAGAACTAAATGAGACTTTTGAGTAAATCTCTTTGGGCAGTCTGCACAAGCAAAAGGCTCCTCCCCTGTGTGTGTCCGTAAATGGACAGCCAAACCAGACTTTTGAGTAAATCTCTTTGGGCAGTGCGCACAAGCAAAAGGCTTCTCGCCTGTGTGTGTCCGTAAATGGAGAGCCAAATCAGACTTTTTAGTAAATCTCTTTGGGCAGTGCGCACAAGCAAAAGGCTTCTCTCCTGTATGCGTCCTTAAATGTAGAACTAAATGAGACTTTTGAGTAAATCTCTTTGGGCAGTCTGCACAAGCAAAAGGCTCCTCCCCTGTGTGTGTCCTTAAATGGACAGCCAAACCAGACTTTTGAGTAAATCTCTTTGGGCAGTGCGCACAAGCAAAAGGCTTCTCTCCTGTATGCGTCATTAAATGTAGAACTAAATGAGACTTTTGACTAAATCTCTTTGCACAGTCTGCACAACCAAAAGGCTTCTCGCCTGTGTGTGTCCTTAAATGGATTGCCAAATCAGACTTTTGGCTACATCTCTTTGGGCAGTGTGCACAACTGAAGGGCTTCTTGCTTATATGGCTCCGTAAATGCGACATTAGTGTAAACATCGTCAGGCAACGTGCACAAATTAGTCACTTTTTCTCTGTATATGTGTCCGTGAACGTAGATTCAAACTACTTATTTATGAAAACTTCTGAGATCAACGTCCACAACTGAAAAATGCCTTTTCGCCTTTACGTTTTCTCAAATTCTTTATTTTTCTTATTGAATGTCCTTAGACATTAAAGATATTGATAAAGTCGCGCTTATAAATCATAAATAGAGTTTTTTTCCTAACGATTTCTGAACAAAATTCTCCTTTAAATAAATTTTAATTTATGTTGTCCACTTGAATATGTAATAATTTTTCATTTTTATGAATTTTATTTTCCAAATATACACTGGTCACTTTGGAATGTTTCTACCATTTGATGACGTGCAACGGAAATACCTGAAAAAAATAAATAAAAAATAAAATAATAAATAAAAATACAATTTTTTACATTAAATGGACCTCGTTGAATATCATTCAACTTAATTATCAAATAATAATGATCTTATATTTAATTATTAAATAAATAATTTAATAATAATTAATAATTTAATACACAAAGATAAACAAAGAGATTGTCCTCTGCTTGATGTAAATAAACATATACACATATATATCAAGATGATATATCTGTATATATATTATTTATTTGTTTGAGACTATAGTTTCGAAGACTTGGTCTTCATCATCAGTCTTTCTTCAATTATAAATGTTTTTCATGGAGTCAATATCATATGGATATTGAAAACTTGGTGTTCCTTCGTCACTGCTGGAAGGCTAGGAACTAACAAAGACACTCTCTCCGGGCTCACACTCAAATATAACCATATGTTTCCCTTTCTCCTTTCTCCTTAGAAAGGAGGAATTTTTTTCCTTTTATCTTTTGTTAGCAAACATCTTAAGTAGATTACTATTGGATAATTCAATTTGATTGTTTAAACAGAGTTCTGAATTTCTATTGAATGACTTCAAAATTTCTAAAGATTCGATTGCGCTAATCAATTTTGGGTTCCTTTCTCCTTTTATTAATCTAATACCTTCTGGGAAGGAGTGATTGTTTGAATTTAAATGTTCTGCAAAAGAATTTTCGTACTTTTTATTTTTATAATCTCTTATGTGTTCAAACACCTTTGAAATTTATAGAAAACCCACAGCTACTGACATTGTAATACATAAAAATTCTTGAAGACCAATGTCACATAAACACGCAGCCTTCCATTCAATGATACATAGACTAATAAATATACCTTTATCAGAAAAACCATATTCACAGGAATTAGAGACAATTAAAGAAATCGCGGTAAATAATGGGTACGAAGCAAGCCTTATAGACCAAATGTTAAATAAAAAAATAGAAAAATTAACCCTGGAATCAGTATATTCACAAAAGAATGAAAAAAGAAAAAGAAAATCCTAGAATAGTTCTTCCATATTATGGACAAATTTCGGAAAAATTAAAACAAAAAATGAAAAAATTAGGGTTCAAAACAGTATTCGAAACTCCAATTACTCTAGGAAAAGATTTAGGTTCAAATAACAAAGACAAATTACCAAATATAGAAAAAGAAGGGGTTTATAGTTTGAAATGCAAGGATTGCGAAGCAATATATGTGGGAAAGACCGAGAGAAATCTGAAAATTCGACTAAATGAACACATAAGAGATTATAAAAATAAAAAGTACGAAGATTCTTTTGCAGAACATTTAAATTCAAACAATCACTCCTTCCCAGAAGGTATTAGATTGATAAAAGGAGAAAGGAACCCAAAATTAATTAGCGCAATCGAATCTTTAGAAATTTTGAAGTCATTCAATAGAAATTCAGAACTCTGTTTGAACAATCAAATTGAATTATCCAATGGTAATCTACTTGGGATGTTTGCTAACAAAAGATAAAAGGAAAAAAATTCCTCCTTTCTAAGGAGAAAGGAGAAAGGGAAACATATGGTTATATTTGAGTGTGAGCCCGGAGAGAGTGTCTTTGTTAGTTCCTAGCTTTCCAGTGACGAAGGAACACCAAGTTTTCAATATCCATATGATATTGACTCCATGAAAAACATTTATAATTGAAGAAAGACTGATGATGAAGACCAAGTCTTCGAAACTATAGTCTCAAACAAATAAATAATATATATACAGATATATCATCTTGATATATATGTGTATATGTTTATTTGCATCAAGCAGAGGACAATCTCTTTGTTTCTCTTTGTGAATCAACAACTCTGCTACTCTCGGCAAAACAAAAACTTTTCAGTTAAATAATTTAATAATTTTGGGACACTGTTCTGATACATTCCAGAGTGTATTAGTGTTTCTTCCGTAGTCTTTACATTTTCTGTTTTTGTGGTTTTTTGTTTTGTTTTTAAACAGATTTAAAACACGATAAAATGAAGCTTGTGAGGGTGTATTCTTTTCAGAAAAACGCTCTACATCCATTTCAATGACAGCTCCATAACAATTCTTCCACCTTCACCGCATAAATTAAGACCATTTCAATTCTGCCTTCAACAAAAAATATTCCATTTTTCTTATAGTAATATAATATAACTATCTACTGGATTGTCACGAAAAATAAACTTTTTTAAACTAAAGAATTTTAAATAGTTCTATAAAATAGAAATTAATCTCTTACATCTGTGTATAATGAAGTTTTAATATCATTATAAACACTTATTTTAATTGTTGTGACATTTCGATTTAATAAATATTTATTTAATAATTAATTATTTAATCATTATTATTTGATAATTGAATAATTGTTAAAAATAATTATTAGGATTTTCTTTTTGAGATCTAATTGATTTAATATTTTTTTTATTTGATATATAAAAAAATAGTTCCTATAAAAGTTTTTTCAGTTTTCATTGTAGATTCAGAATATGTACAGAAACATAAGGGTTTCTATTTAAAAAAACAGAACTTCACCTTGAAATGCCCTTGAAGGCTTGTTCTTGGTCGACAAACAATAGCATTGTTTTGTTTCCCCCTTATAAATTTTTATTTAAAACTTTTTTTCATATAATACTCTGTGTTTGAGTAATAAGACTGTCTCAAGATAAAAAAAAACTCACCCGGTATGTATTAGTAAAACCCGTTGTCATTTTTGACCTTCCGCCTCATTTTGGGTGTATATTTTCAAAAAATTTTTAAACGAAAATGTCTACAACTTTGCTTCTAATCAAATGTAATTCATGACATTTTAGTTAAAAACATTTTAAAAATAAACACCAAAAATGAGGCGGTGGGTCAAAAATGAAGATTCTAGACCTTTGTACCAAACTCAACCAACATCAGTAAACTCTAGTTGCCACAAAGCTATTCAGTGAAACTTATTTTAACTAGTAAGAACCGGTTCTTATTGAAAACCGGGTTTTACTGCAACATATGTGGGATATACCTACATTTATTTTCTTTTTACGTATAGCTCGAAACTAAAACATATTTTTTGCCAAAAATGCTAAATTTTGCCCTTTCCTAGACATAATCGAATTTTCGACTTACGCGAAAAACTTCGGAACCAATTAATTGCGTAATTAGAGAACTTCCTGTAATTGTGATATTAAATATTTATACCTTATTAAAAATATAAAATATAATAGAACTTGATATAAAATTTATATTCTGAATAATAAAATAGTGTATATTAACCTCTATCGATTGGATTTTCCACTTTTAGACTTTTTATGATATTATTTTGAGAATAAGAAAATCCCATGAAGAAATTGAATTTCGGAAATTTCCAATTTATATTTTTTAAGAATGTACGAAAATATTTTCAATTTTTGATTTAGAATAAAATAAAATTTAATAATATAAGTAAACCTTTCAATCAGCTGTTGTAATTATAGTAATTCATTTGTAATAAATAAATAGTTTTAATTTACAACCGACAGGTGTCACTTACCTCTAATCAATTAATTCCAATTAAAATTGTCTACATTTTTCAAAAAATTTAAAAACCAAATTTTAAAAATTTCTTTTTGAATTATCGAAATGTTACTCATTTTTTAAATACTTTTCATGACATGTTTTATAAAGATTTGGGACCAGGGCTGTAGCTGGAAGGGAGCATTCAAAATTGGACACCGGATTTTATAGGGGGGGGGGGTAGGGAGAAATAAGCATACGTATATATCTATTATCTCTTTAACTTTCAAAGTAATCTGAAACTAAAATTTATATAAAATAAACTTTATTCATTTAATAGATACTAAATTGTATATTATTATTATTATTATTAGTTTAATCTTAATCTATTAAACGAGCAATTCTTGTATATATATAGTATATACCATCTTCCCACCGAGCGATGCTCGGTAACTCTTTGCTTCAGGTTAAAACCTATATACATTATATATATATAGTACCCGCCCCCTGACCCCCCTACACGCACACCTGTTCCCACCCCACATTTTATGAACTTTATTTTGATTTGGGAGGTTATTTACGAAAAGCTGATAGTTTTTGTGTTATATGCAAAAAACCGCCAAAAAATGGAAATGTTCTCCTTTTTTTTGCATTTTCTTCTTTATTTTTTTTCATTTGACCCCTAAACTGAAAAATGGGGGATTTTTGATTTTGTGATCTAAAAAAAAAAGGCTTCGTTTTGACCCCAAATTGGGTCTTGAGGGTGGTGGGTGTGATAAATCCTAAACTATTAACTCCACGGCAAATTTTCTAATCAGTCAAGTTTCAGAGGATGTGATTTCTGACAATTTTTGGTTATTGAAATTTTCCCAAAAACACCAAAAAAAAGGTGGGGGGGGGGGGGGATCAAAAAATTAATTTTCTTGCCCTTGGAACAAACTCACTCAAATTTTGTATAGATAATCTGTGGGCCTCTAGGGAGGTAGAAATGATAAACTGGGTGCGGGGTGGAATGGGGTCTGAGGGTCCAGTTGTTTTTTTCGAAAACACTTTAGTGCGGAAAAGTTGTCTATTTTGATAACAAGAAAAACGGCAAAAAAAAAATAATTAAAATCGGTTAATATCTTCCGCTCCCGCATCCAACTTTAAGCTTATGAAAAATTTCAAAATTTTTTGTAATTTTGTTTTTATTAGTTAAAATTTTTAAAATAAACACACTAGTTTTTATTTTTTTAGTTGTAATCCGACATCACGGCGGGCGTATTTTGAGTAATTATTTTATTTAATTAAATTAACAAATAAAATAATTATAACTCAAAAATAAAATAAAATCCACGAAAGGATATAAAATAATTATTATCTTATTTAGTTCCAACTAAACGACGAAATATTAACATGAAATTAATTTTTGAAGTCGGTGCCAAACAAATTACACCTATAAGCGATCGTAGCTGCCAAACATACTAAGTAAGATCCGTCGAGTGCAATTCATAAAATCTATACGTTTGGCACCGACTTCAAAAAATGATTTCATGTTAATATTTCGTCGTTTAGTTGTAACTAAATAGGATAATAATTATTTTATACCTTTTAGTGCATTTTATTTTATTTTTAAGTTATTATTATTTTATTTGTTGCATTTAATTTTTTTGAAGTCGGTTAAAAATTGGGCGTTATGCCAAATAAGAATAAGAAACGTATTTTATAAAATCTTCTCAATTTTTTTTATTTATTTTCTGTAACAAACCAAATTTTATCATTGGTTTCAAATTTACCATTTGTTTTCAATTTGTAGAAAAATTATTATACAGGGTGGGGCATAAAGACCTACCACATTTTGAAAAGATGAAAAAAAAAAAAATGAAAAAAATAACTAATGAAAAGCTGAATATATTTTTGAAAAGGACAAAATAATTTTTTTTTTTAAATATATTTTAAAAAGTGTATCAGACAGAAAAAGGGGATAGGGTCTAAAATGAAAATTCTAGCCCTTTCGAACAAACTCAAACAAATTTTGTAAACATATTCTGTGGACCCCTAAAAGGCTAGAATTGCAAAAACTAATTACCCTAAATGGTGGGAGAGTCAAAAATGAAAATTCCCTTTCGACCAAACTATGTATACAAAATTTGGTTGAGTTTGGTCGAAAGGGCTATAATTTTCATCTTTGGGCCCTCTCCCCTTTTTTTTGTCTGATTTAATTTTTAAAACACATTTAAAAGAAAATTTATTTTATATGTTCTTTTCAAAAATATATTTAGTTTTTTCTAGTTAATTTTTTCATTTTTGATATCTCTTCAAAGTGTGCTAGATGTTTATGGCCCACCCTGTACTATATTAATTAGTCTGATTACCTCCTTCAAGTAGCAATTTTACACATATGGGGTTAATTACTCCCAGGTTAGGAACCACTGAATTAAATTATAAAAAATATACAATAAATAAATAAAAATGCGTTTTTGAAATGAGTATGTTTAATGTATGTAAAACAATCAAAAAATAATACATTGCATTTTATTTTTAATATTAAAATTAAAAAAAAGATGCCTTGAAAACAATGATTTAAATGTGTCAAGGAGTTTCTTAAATAAAATCAAAAGTTTACATATAGGATACAATAATATACAGGAATATAGTATCAGACATAGTTATGGATTATTTCCATTAAATTATGTTAGAAAGAAATCTATACATTAAAAAAAATAATAATAATAATCAGAAATCTACTATATGAAAAAAAAAATTAGGAGAATTAAAAATTTGCCTTTTATTTAAAATAAAATGAATCCTAAACTAGAAACTTAACCTTTATTTCAAATTACTGAATTCATTATTTAATATTTCTGATTTGAATAATGTATTAAAAGTTAATTCCTATATAGAGGAGAAGAGGAAAGTAAAAATAATTTTTATTCCTAAATATGTCAGTAAATGCACATTCAAATTAGACTTTTTTGTGTTTACCTCTTCGGGCACTGACCACAACCAAAAAGCTTCTCGCCAGTGTGTGCCCGTAATTGAACTACCAATTCAGATTTTCGGGTAAATCTCTTTGTGCATCGTACACAACAAAATGGTTTATCCTGTGTGTGTCCGTAAATGAATTACAAAAGAATTCTTTTCTGTATACCTCTTTGGGCACTGTGCACAAGCAAAAGGCTTGTCGCCTGTGTGTGTCCTTAAATGTACAGCTAAATTACACTTTTGTGTAAATCTCTTTGTGCAGTGCGCACAAGCAAAAGGCTTCTCGCCTGTGTGTGTCCTTAAATGGATTGCCAATACAGACTTTTTGGTAAATCTCTTTGGGCAGTGCGCACAAGCAAAAGGCTTCTCTCCTGTATGCGTCCTTAAATGTAGAACTAAATCAGACTTTTGAGTAAATCTCTTTGGGCAGTGCGCACAAGCAAAAGGCTTCTCGCCTGTGTGTGTCCGTAAATGAATAGCCAAAGTATTCTTTTCTGTATACCTCTTTGGGCACTGTGCACAAGCAAAAGGCTTGTCGCCTGTGTGTCCCCTTAAATGTACAGCTAAATGAGACTTTTGTGTAAATCTCTTTGTGCAGTGCGCACAAGCAAAAGGCTTCTCGCCTGTGTGTGTCCTTAAATGTACAGCTAAATGAGACTTTTGTGTAAATCTCTTTGGGCAGTGCGCACAAGCAAAAGGCTTCTCGCCTGTGTGTGTCCGTAAATGAATAGCCAAAGTATTCTTTTCTGTATACCTCTTTGGGCACTGTGCACAAGCAAAAGGCTTGTCGCCTGTGTGTGTCCTTAAATGTACAGCTAAATTAGACTTTTGTGTAAATCTCTTTGTGCAGTGCGCACAAGCAAAAGGCTTCTCGCCTGTGTGTGTCCGTAAATGGATTGCCAATACAGACTTTTTGGTAAATCTCTTTGGGCAGTGCGCACAAGCAAAAGGCTTCTCTCCTGTATGCGTCCTTAAATGTAGAACTAAATCAGACTTTTGAGTAAATCTCTTTGGGCAGTGCGCACAAGCAAAAGGCTTCTCGCCTGTGTGTGTCCGTAAATGAATAGCCAAAGTATTCTTTTCTGTATACCTCTTTGGGCACTGTGCACAAGCAAAAGGCTTGTCGCCTGTGTGTGTCCTTAAATGTACAGCTAAATGAGACTTTTGTGTAAATCTCTTTGTGCAGTGCGCACAAGCAAAAGGCTTCTCGCCTGTGTGTGTCCTTAAATGAATTGCCAAATCAGACTTTTGGCAACATCTCTTTGGGCAGTGCTGCACAAGCAAAAGGCTTCTCGCCTGTGTGTGTCCGTAAATGAATAGCCAAAGTATTCTTTTCTGTATACCTCTTTGGGCACTGTGCACAAGCAAAAGGCTTGTCGCCTGTGTGTGTCCTTAAATGTACAGCTAAATGAGACTTTTGTGTAAATCTCTTTGTGCAGTGCGCACAAGCAAAAGGCTTCTCGCCTGTGTGTGTCCTTAAATGAATTGCCAAATCAGACTTTTGGCAACATCTCTTTGGGCAGTGTGCACAAGCAAAAGGCTTCTCGCCTGTGTGTGTCCGTAAATGAATAGCCAAAGTATTCTTTTCTGTATACCTCTTTGGGCACTGTGCACAAGCAAAAGGCTTCTCGCCTGTGTGTGTCCGTAAATGAATAGCCAAAGTATTTTTTTCTGTATACCTCTTTGGGCACTGTGCACAAGCAAAAGGCTTGTCGCCTGTGTGTGTCCTTAAATGTAGAGCTAAATGAGACTTTTGAGTAAATCTCTTTGGGCAGTGCGCACAAGCAAAAGGCTTCTCTCCTGTATGCGTCCTTAAATGTAGAACTAAATGAGACTTTCGAGTAAATCTTTTTGGGCAGTCTGCACAAGCAAAAGGCTTCTCGCCTGTGTGCGTCCTTAGATGTTTAGCTAAATTAGACTTTTGGGTAAATCTCTTTGAGCAATCTGCACAAGCAAAAGGCTTCTCTCCTGTATGTGACCGTAAATGAAGAGTCAAGGAATACTTTTTGCTAAATCTCTTTGGGCAGTGCGCACAAGCAAAAAGCTTCTCTCCTGTATGCGTCCTTAAATGTAGAGCTAAATGAGACTTTTGAGTAAATCTCTTTGGGCAGTTTATACAACTGAAGGGCTTCTTGCTTATATGGCTCCGTAAATGGGACTTTAGTGTAAACATGGTCAGGCAACGTGCACAAATTAGTGACTTTTTCTCTGTATATGTGTCCGTGAACGTAGAGTCAAACTACTTATTTATGAAAACTTCTGAGAGCAACGTCCACAACTTAAAAATGCCTTTTCGCCTTTACGTTTTTTCAAATTTTTTATTTTTCTTATTGAATGTCCTTAGACATTAAAGATATTGATAAAGTCGCGCTTATGAATCATAAATAGAGTTTTTTCCTAACGATTTCTGAACAAAATTCTCCTTTAAATAAATTTTGATTTATTTTGTCCACTTGAATATGTAATAATTTTTCTTTTTTATGAATTTTATTTTCCAAACATACACTGGTCACTTTGGAATGTTTCTACCATTTGATGACGTGCAACGGAAATACCTGAAAAAAATAAATAAAAAAATAAAATAATAAATAAAAATACAATTTTTTACATTAAATGGACCTCGCTTTTTAGACTTCCAAATATTTAAACAAAATAAATTTTTTTCTTCAATTCATTCTCAAATTAAAAATAAGTTTACAGTCAGTCCTCCCTCGACTTGTGGGTCAGGTATATAAGGCTTTCGTAATGTGGTGGTCTGGTAACTCAGTTATGTGCAATAAATAATATTTTCTTGAGTGTATATATCGGGTGAGTTTTTTATCTTGAGACAGTCTTATAACTTAAAAACAGTGAATTATATGAAAAAACGTTTCAAATAAAAGTTTATTTATATCAAGAGGGAAACTAAACTTTGCTCTTTTTTGTCGACCTAGAACAAACTTTCACGGGTATTCAAGGTCAAACCTATATGTTTCTGAATTTACAAAAAAAGTGAATATCTTTCATTAGAACTATTTTTTTTACAACATTAAATAAACAAAATACATGAATCAATATCTCAAAAAATATTTCTTAATAATTTTTAAATATCATTCAACTTAATTATCAAATAATAATGATCTAATATTTAATTATTAAATAAATAATTTAATAATAATTAATAATTTAATAATTTTGGGACACTGATCTGACACTTTCCAGAGTGTATTACTGTATCATCATCGCAAATCTTCTGGATTAATTCCAGTTCCAATTTCGTTATTTTGACCTTTTAAGTTTCTTCCGTAGTCTTTACATTTCCTGTTTTTTTTAGTTTTGTTTTTAACAGATTTACAACACGATAATATGAAGCTTGTGAGGGTGTATTCATATCAGAAAAACGCTCGACATCCATTTCAATGGCAGCCCCATAACAATTCTTCCACATTCACCGCATAAATTAAGATCATTTCAATTCTGTCTTCAACAAAAAATATTCCATTTTTCTTATAGTAATATAATATAACTATCTACTGGATTGTCACGAGAAATAAACTTTTTTAAACTAAAGAATTTTAAATAGTTCTATAAAATAGAAATTAATCTCTTACATCTGTGTATAATGAAGTTTTAATATCATTATAAACACTTATTTTAATTGTTGTGACATTTCGATTTAATAAATATTTATTTAATAATTAATTATTTAATCATTATTATTTGATAATTGAGTTGAATAATTGTTAAAAATAATTATTAGGATTTTCTTTTTGAGATCTAATTGATTTAATATTTTTTTATTTGATATATAAAAAAATAGTTCCTATAAAAGTTTTTCACTTTTCATTGTAGATTCAGAATATGTACAGAAACATAAGGGTTTCTATTTAAAAAAACAGAACTTCACCTTGAAATACCCTTGAAAGCTTGTTCTTGGTCGACAAACAATAGCATTGTTTAGTTTCCCCCTTATAAATTTTTATTTGAAACTTTTTTTCATATAATACTCTGTGTTTGAGTAATAAGACTGTCTCAGGATAAAAAAAACTAACCCGGTATATATTAGTAAAAACCCGTTATCATTTTTGACCTTCCGACTCATTTTGGGTGTTTATTTTCAAAATTTTTTTAAACGAAAATGTCTACAACTTTGCTTCTAATCAAATGTAATTCATGACATTTTAGTTAAAAACATTTTAAAAATAAACACCCAAAATGTGGCGGAAGGTCAAAAATGAAGATTCTAGACCTTTGGACCAAACTCAACCAACATCAGTAAACTCTAGTTGCCACAAGGCTATTCAGTGAAACTTATTTTAACTAGTAAGAACCGGTTCTTATTGAAAACCGGGTTTTACTGCAACATATGTGGGATATACCTACATTTATTTTCTTTTTACGTATAGCTCGAAACTAAAACATATTTTTTGCCAAAAATGCTAAATTTTGCCCTTTCCTAGACATAATCGAATTTTCGACTTACGCGAAAAACTTCGGAACCAATTAATTGCGTAATTAGAGAACTTCCTGTAATTGTGATATTAAATATTTATACCTTATTAAAAATATAAAATATAATAGAACTTGATATAAAATTTATATTGTGAATAATAAAATAGTGTATATTAACCTCTATCGATTGGATTTTCCACTTTTAGACTTTTTATGATATTATTTTGAGAATAAGAAAATCCCATGAAGAAATTGAATTTCGGAAATTTCCAATTTATATTTTTTAAGAATGTACGAAAATATTTTCAATTTTTGATTTAGAATAAAATAAAATTTAATAATATAAGTAAACCTTTCAATCAGCTGTTGTAATTATAGTAATTCATTTGTAATAAATAAATAGTTTTAATTTACGACCGACAGGTGTCACTTACCTCTAATCAATTAATTCCAATTAAAATTGTCTACATTTTTCAAAAAATTTAAAAACCAAATTTTAAAAATTTCTTTTTGAATTATCGAAATGTTACTCATTTTTTAAATACTTTTCATGACATGTTTTATAAAGATTTGGGACCAGGGCTGTAGCTGGAAGGGAGCATTCAAAATTGGACACCGGATTTTATAGGGGGGGGGGGGGTAGGGAGAAATAAGCATACGTATATATCTATTATCTCTTTAACTTTCAAAGTAATCTGAAACTAAAATTTATATAAAATAAACTTTATTCATTTAATAGATACTAAATTGTATATTATTATTATTATTATTAGTTTAATCTTAATCTATTAAACGAGCAATTCTTGTATATATATAGTATATACTATCTTCCCACCGAGCGATGCTCGGTAACTCTTTGCTTCAGGTTAAAACCTATATACATTATATATATATATATATATAGTACCCGCCCCCTGGACCCCCCTACACATACACCCCGCACACCTGTTCCCACCCCACATTTTATGAACTTTATTTTGATTTGGGAGGTTATTTACGAAAAGCTGATAGTTTTTTGTGTTATATGCAAAAAACCGCCAAAAAATTGAAATGTTCTCCTTTTTTTTGCATTTTCTTCTTTATTTTTTTTCATTTGACCCCTAAACTGAAAAATGGGTGATTTTTGATTTTGTGATCTAAAAAAAAAGGCTTCGTTTTGACCCCAAATTGGGTCTTGAGGGTGGTGGGTGTGATAAATCCTAAACTATTAACTCCACGGCAAATTTTCTAATCAGTCAAGTTTCAGAGGATGTGATTTCTGACAATTTTTGGTTATTGAAATTTTCCCAAAAACACCCAAAAAAAAGGTGGGGGGGATCAAAAAATTAATTTTCTTGCCCTTGGAACAAACTCACTCAAATTTTGTATAGATAATCTGTGGGCCTCTAGGGAGGTAGAAATGATAAACTGGGTGCGGGGTGGAATGGGGTGTGAGGGTCCAGTTGTTTTTTTCGAAAACACTTTAGTGCGGAAAAGTTGTCTATTTTGATAACAAGAAAAACGGCAAAAAAAAAATAATTAAAATCGGTTAATATCTTCCGCTCCCGCATCCAACTTTAAGCTTATGAAAAATTTCAAAATTTTTTGTAATTTTGTTTTTATTAGTTAAAATTTTTAAAATAAACACACTAGTTTTTATTTTTTTTAGTTGTAATCCGACATCACGGCGGGCGGATTTTGAGTAATTATTTTATTTAATTAAATTAACAAATAAAATAATAATAACTCAAAAATAAAATAAAATCCACGAAAGGATATAAAATAATTATTATCTTATTTAGTTCCAACTAAACGACGAAATATTAACATGAAATTAATTTTTGAAGTCGGTGCCAAACAAATTACACCTATAAGCGATCGTAGCTGCCAAACATACTAAGTAAGATCCGTCGAGTGCAATTAATAAAATCTATACGTTTGGCACCGACTTCAAAAAGTGATTTCATGTTGATATTTCGTCGTTTAGTTGTAACTAAATAGGATAATAATTATTTTATACCTTTTAGTGCATTTTATTTTATTTTTGAGTTATTATTATTTTATTTGTTGCATTTAATTTTTTTGAAGTCGGTTAAAAATTGGGCGTTATGCCAAATAAGAATAAGAAACGTATTTTATAAAATCTTCTCAATTTTTTTTATTTATTTTTTGTAACAAACCAAATTTTATCATTGGTTTCAAATTTACCATTTGTTTTCAATTTGTAGAAAAATTATTATACAGGGTGGGGCATAAAGACCTACCACATTTTGAAAAGATAAAAAAAAAAAAAAAATGAAAAAAATAACTAATGAAGGACTGAATATATTTTTGAAAAGGACAAAATAATTTTTTTTTTTAAATATATTTTAAAAAATATATCAGACAAAAAAAGGGATAGGGTCTAAAATGAAAATTCTAGCCCTTTCGAACAAACTCAAACAAATTTTGTAAACATATTCTGTGGACCCCTAAAAGGCTAGAAAATGCAAAAACTAATTACCCTAAATGGTGGGTAGTCAAAAATGAAAATTCCCTTTCGACCAAACTATGTATACAAAATTTGGTTGAGTTTGGTCGAAAGGGCTATAATTTTCATCTTTGGGCCCTCTCCCCCTTTTTTTTGTCTGATTTAATTTTTAAAACACATTTAAAAGAAAATTTATTTTATATGTTCTTTTCAAAAATATATTTAGTTTTTTTCTAGTTAATTTTTTCATTTTTGATATCTCTTCAAAATGTGCTAGATGTTTATGGCCCACCCTGTACTATATTAATTAGTCTGATTACCTCCTTCAAGTAGCAATTTTACACATATGGGGTTAATTACTCCCAGGTTAAGAACCACTGAATTAAATTATAAAAAATATACAATAAATAAATAAAAATGCGTTTTTGAAATGAGTATGTTTAATGTATGTAAAACAATCAAAAAATAATACATTGCATTTTATTTTTAATATTAAAATTAAAAAAAAGATGCCTTGAAAACAATGATTTAAATGTGTCAAGGAGTTTCTTAAATAAAATCAAAAGTTTACATATAGGATACAATAATATACAGGAATATAGTATCAGACATAGCTATGGATTATTTCCATTAAATTATGTTAGAAAAGAAATCTATACATTAAAAAAAAAATAATAATAATCAGAAATCTACTATATGAAAAAAAAATTAGGAGAATTAAAAATTTGCCTTTTATTTAAAATATAATGAATCCTAAACTAGAAACTTAACCTCTATTTCAAATTAGTGAATTCTTTATTTAATATTTCTCATTTGAATAATGTATTAAAAGTTAATTCCAATATAGAGGAGAAGAGGAAAGTAAAAATAATTTTTATTCCTAAATATGTCAGTAAATGCACATTCAAATTAGACTTTTTTGTGTTAACCTCTTCGGGCACTGACCACAACCAAAAAGCTTCTCGCCAGTGTGTGCCCGTAATTGAACTACCAATTCAGATTTTCGGGTAAATCTCTTTGTGCATCGTACACAACAAAATGGTTTATCCTGTGTGTGTCCGTAAATGAATTACCAAAGAATTCTTTTGTTTAAACCTCTTTGGGCAGTGTGCACAAGCAAAAGGCTTCTCTCCTGTGTGTGTCCTTAAATGGATTGCCAATACAGACTTTTTGGTAAATCTTTTTGGGCAGTCTGCACAAGCAAAAGGCTTCTCGCCTGTGTGTGTCCGTAAATGAATAGCCAAAGAATTCTTTTCTGTATACCTCTTTGGGCACTGTGCACAAGCAAAAGGCTTGTCGCCTGTGTGTGTCCTTAAATGTACAGCTAAATGAGACTTTTGTGTAAATCTCTTTGTGCAGTGCGCACAAGCAAAAGGCTTCTCGCCTGTGTGTGTCCTCAAATGAATTGCCAAATCAGACTTTTGGCAACATCTCTTTGGGCAGTACGCACAAGCAAAGGCTTCTCGCCTGTGTGTGTCCGTAAATGAATAGCCAAAGTATTCTTTTCTGTATACCTCTTTGGGCACTGTGCACAAGCAAAAGGCTTGTCGCCTGTGTGTGTCCTTAAATGTACAGCTAAATGAGACTTTTGTGTAAATCTCTTTGTGCAGTGCGCACAAGCAAAAGGCTTCTCGCCTGTGTGTGTCCGTAAATGAATTGCCAAATCAGACTTTTGGCAACATCTCTTTGGGCAGTGCGCACAAGCAAAAGGCTTCTCGCCTGTGTGTGTCCTTAAATGAATTGCCAAATCAGACTTTTGGCAACATCTCTTTGGGCAGTGCGCACAAGCAAAAGGCTTCTCGCCTGTGTGTGTCCGTAAATGAATAGCCAAAGTATTCTTTTCTGTATACCTCTTTGGGCACTGTGCACAAGCAAAAGGCTTGTCGCCTGTGTGTGTCCTTAAATGTACAGCTAAATGAGACTTTTGTGTAAATCTCTTTGTGCAGTGCGCACAAGCAAAAGGCTTCTCGCCTGTGTGTGTCCTTAAATGGATTGCCAATACAGACTTTTTGGTAAATCTCTTTGGGCAGTCTGCACAAGCAAAGGCTTCTCGCCTGTGTGTGTCCGTAAATGAATAGCCAAAGAATTCTTTTCTGTATACCTCTTTGGGCACTGTGCACAAGCAAAAGGCTTGTCGCCTGTGTGTGTCCTTAAATGTACAGCTAAATGAGACTTTTGTGTAAATCTCTTTGTGCAGTGCGCACAAGCAAAAGACTTCTCTCCTGTGTGTGTCCTTAAATGGATTGCCAATACAGACTTTTTGGTAAATCTTTTTGGGCAGTCTGCACAAGCAAAAGGCTTCTCGCCTGTGTGTGTCCGTAAATGGAGAGCCAAATCAGACTTTTGAGTAAATCTCTTTGGGCAGTGCGCACAAGCAAAAGGCTTCTCTCCTGTATGCGTCCTTAAATGTAGAACTAAATGAGACTTTTGAGTAAATCTCTTTGGGCAGTCTGCACAAGCAAAAGGCTCCTCCCCTGTGTGTGTCCGTAAATGGACAGCCAAACCAGACTTTTGAGTAAATCTCTTTGGGCAGTGCGCACAAGCAAAAGGCTTCTCTCCTGTATGCGTCCTTAAATGTAGAACTAAATGAGACTTTTGAGTAAATCTCTTTGGGCAGTCTGCACAAGCAAAAGGCTCCTCCCCTGTGTGTGTCCGTAAATGGACAGCCAAACCAGACTTTTGACTAAATCTCTTTGGACAGTCTGCACAACCAAAAGGCTTCTCGCCTGTGTGTGTCCTTAAATGGATTGCCAAATCAGACTTTTGGCTACATCTCTTTGCGCAGTGTGCACAACTGAAGGGCTTCTTGCTTATATGGCTCTGCAAATGCCCAGACAAATTTGATTTTAGTGTAAACATTGTCTTTGTAGCGTGCACAAATTAGTGACCTTTCCTCTGTAAATGTGTCCCTGAATGTAGAGTCAAACTACTTTTTATGAAAACTTCTGAGAGCAAGCAACGTTCACAACTGAAAAATGCCTTTTCGCCTTTATTTTCTTTCAAAAATTTCCGAACAGAATTCTCCTTTAAATAAATTTTGAGTTATTTTGTCCACTTGAATATGTAATAATTTTTTATTTTTTATGAATTTTATTTTCCAAACATACACTGGTCACTTTGGAATGTTTATACCATTAGATGACCTAAAAAAAAAAAAAATAAATAAAATAATAAATAACAATACAATTTTTTACATTAAATGGTCCTGGATTTTTAAAAATCCTTCGCAACCAATTATTTTCGTATTTCGAGAACTTACTGTAATTCTGATTTTAAATATTTATTTAATTAGCGTCAAGACTTAATCATCTTTATGAGTCACTTTTTTTAATATAAATATATAATTATAATTTATTCTTTTACTTTTTAGTCTTAATTATTTTTATATTGAAAATTTTACGGAATTTAACAGATTGAAATGTTTTTATTTTTATATAATTTCATTAAAACAATTATTTTACATTAATGTATACATTGTATTTGAGCTTCGACTCCGGAGATTACTTCTCCACCATCGACTGTCCTTGATCATCTTTTTAGTCCTTGTTTTCAATAAGAGGAAAAAACTAATTAAATAAAAAAAAACCTTTTTTTTCGATAATTATTCAATTCCATATTTAGTCCCTCAATCTCGTCTATATAATTTCATTTAAATTGAGTAATTAAACAATTATTTTTATAGAGAACTGTTTGTGGAATTTAACAAAAGTCACATTGATCGATAAATACATTACAGGTGAAACTAATATAAAGCTTGTAAAAAGATGGAATTTTTTCAAAAATCAACCCAACTTAGCTACATAATAGTCCAGAGAAATTACGATTTTCACAGGAAATTTTATTGCTATATATACCTTTATTGTTACTCAAATATTACTACACTAAGTTTCCTCCCAAATCTATGTTGTGGAAATTTTTCTACGCGCCTCAAAATGAGAAAATTTCGGAGTTTTTTTCAGTTTTTCTTGAATAACTAGAATCGGTACTAGTACCTGTCAAAATGCAGCGACCGGGATCACTTTTGAATATCCCTAAACTCGAACATTTTTCGAATTTTTCCCATTTTGACCATGAAGGAGCACGTTTTCGACAAAGACATATCTATACATTTTTAAACTATATTAAATTGGCTACAATTTATACAAAGTTTCATCTTAATTGTATAATGGTAACCCACAATGCCGCAATGAGATTTAATTTTGCAGTTTTTTGCAAAAATCTCTATTTTTCCATCATAAAGTGAAATTCACTCATCCTATAAACTTGATTTTTGTCTCATTCTCTAATAAATTTTTAGCGATTTTTTTCAAAAAAACTTCAAATTTCAATCTCATGTCCGCATTTAGGAACGAATCTAAGATTTTAGTAGAAATATTTTTACATATCAGAGGGCTTCCTTCCCTCAGAAATCGAACCCAAGTGCCAACTAGCTTTCCGGGCCGTTAGCCAAACCCTTAAGACAAATCTCTCTCCGACATGCAACATATAAATCTTAGATTCGTTCCTAAATAAAAAAAATTCATTTCTTAATAAAATATATGTACAGGTGGTCCGATGCCTGTACAGCATTCCCATTTCCAGTGCCTCATCCTTACGTTTCATAAATTACAAAAAAAATATTTATACCTTATTAAAAATATAAAATATAATAGAACTTGATATAAAATTTATATTGTGAATAATAAAATAGTGTATATTAACCTCTATCGATTGGATTTTCCACTTTTAGACTTTTTATGCTATTATTTTGAGAATAAGAAAATCCCATGAAGAAATTGAATTTCGGAAATTTCCAATTTATATTTTTTAAGAATGTACGAAAATATTTTCAATTTTTGATTTAGAATAAAATAAAATTTAATAATATAAGTAAACCTTTCAATCAGCTGTTGTAATTATAGTAATTCATTTGTAATAAATAAATAGTTTTAATTTACGACCGACAGGTGTCACTTACCTCTAATCAATTAATTCCAATTAAAATTGTCAACATTTTTCAAAAAATGTAAAAACCAAATTTTAAAAATTTCTATTTGATTTATCGAAATGTTATTCATTTTTTTAAATACTTTTTATGACATGTTTTATAAATATTTGGGACCAGGGCTGTAGCTGGAAGGGAACATTCCAAATTGGACACCGGATTTTATAGGGGGTAGGGAGAAATAATCATACGTATATATCTATTATCTCTTTAACTTTCAATGTAATCTGAAACTAAAATTTATATAAAAATAAATACATTATGATTTTACAGTTTATTCATTTAATAGATACTAAATTGTATATATAAGCTATTAAAATAAAATGACCTTATATTAATATTGCTATAATAATATTATTCGTTTAATATCAGAGCTGGTCAAGTTAATTCGAAAGTTACCTTCGTTAATCGTTAATCCGCTACTCAAAAATGTAACTTCGATAATTGTTAAATCGTTGACTTGTCACAAATTTAACGCAATTTATGGTTATCCGTTAAAAGTTAACCACCTAAGTTGTACTTATGTTTAAGCATTACCTATATGTATACTATAGTACATACAATCGTAAATAAAACAAATAATTTAAGTAAATTAAGTATTTAATGCTTTTATGAAGGAAACACAGAAACAAGATTATTAAGGGTGGAAACGTCTGCCTTGGTTGTAAAACTTTAGGAAGACACAGTTTGCATTTATAGATCAACTTTTCTTCAAACTTGATTTAAATACAACACAATCGTTTAAATGTGGCCAAGGATTTTGAATCAAACCAAAACAAAACCAAAAAGTGCATCCCCTAAAGGCTTGTATGGGATGGCCCCTGGCCCCTCCATCGTGAAAAGAACAGAGTAGAAGGAAAGAAGCCGGGATCACAAGGCAAATCTCAGAAAGTTAGATACAATCCAATTTACCAAGTTTTTTTAGGCCTTCGAGCAGTGGTAAATTCTCCGTGTGATAAATTAGGTTAAATTTATCTCCCACTTAATTTTTTTTCCCTTCCGAAAAGAACAGAGTAGAATGAAAGAAGTCGGGATCACAAGGTCAAATCTCAGAAAGTTAGATACAATCCAATTTACTAAGTTTTTTTAAGGGCTTCGAACAGTGGTAAATTCTCTGTGCGATAAATTAGGTTAAATTTATCTCCCACTTAATTTTTTTCCAGACAGAAAAGAACAGAGTAGAAGGAAAGAAACCGGGATCACAAGGCCAAATCTCAGAAAGTTAGATACAATCCAATTTACTAAGTTTTTTTTAAGGGCTTCGAACAGTGGTAAATTCTCTGTGCGATAAATTAGGTTAAATTTATCTCCCACTTAATTTTTTTCCAGACAGAAAAGAACAGAGTAGAAGGAAAGAAACCGGGATCACAAGGCCAAATCTCAGAAAGTTAGATACAATCCAATTTACTAAGTTTTTTTTTAAGGGCTTCGAGCAGTGGTAAATTCTCCGTGCGATAAATTAGGTTAAATTTATCTCCCACTTAATTTTTTTTCCATACCGAAAAGAACAGAGTAGAAGGAAAGAAGCCGGGATCACAAGGCCAAATCTCAGAAAGTTAGATACAATCCAATTTACTAAGTTTTTTTAAGGGCTTCGAGCAGTGGTAAATTCTCCGTGCGATAAATTAGGTTAAATTTATCTCCCACTTAATTTTTTTTCCATACCGAAAAGAACAGAGTAGAATGAAAGAAGCCGGGATCACAAGGCCAAATCTCAGAAAGTTAGATACAATCCAATTTACTAAGTTTTTTTAAGGGCTTCGAGCAGTGGTAAATTCTCCGTGCGATAAATTAGGTTAAATTTATCTCCCACTTAATTTTTTTTTCTAGACCCTATATTTACAGAAAAAAATGTCTGGGTATACCCGGGAATCGAACCAGTGATCTCCAGGTTGTCAGCCAGACATGCTGAGTTTAGTTTTAAGAGGATGTTTTATTAGCCAGAAAAAAATATATATACAATTTATTACAAAGTTATTTCTAACAATCCAAAAGAAGTATAGTATCTTAAATTTAATATAATGAAAAAAGAAAAGGGCCATTTTAAATTGATCCCTGTAGATTTTTTTTTACATAATATAGTTTTTTTCATTTTAATTTTACAATAAGTTTTTTTTTGTAATTTTTATTTACATTTGTATAATTAAATTTTTGCACGGGAAAAGGCTTTGAGAAAAAACCCGGCTATACAGTTTATTGTTGTTCCAAAGAGGTTAATATATAGTATTATTTATTACAATTTTTATTTAATTTATAATTTACAATTTAGTTAAAATAATTTATCAAGTTATTCAAGTATAAGCAGAAGAAATTTAACGTTATAAAAAGATATAATTATTATTGATAATTTTCAATCCACCAATATTTTTTTTATTTTTCCTTTCACTCTGGCTCTATTAAATCTATATATTCTATACGTGTCCAATCCATCTAGGTGGGCGTCGTATTCTATACTTTTATTGTTTTTTCTTCTAAACACATGATAGATGATGGGAATCCCGTTTTCATCTTGTATATAGCCTTTATTATCGAAAAATAAAAAAGCTTCGGGTGGAATAAATCCGGTCGATTTTGTTATTTCAAAATATTGATCGTTCGGGTAGAGTGATCCGAATATTAGACTGTTTTCGAAAACATTTGCAACTTGGCAGTAGTGGTTTCTTATTAATTTTAGCATAAAACAGTCTATTCTTATTAATTTTGGCTAAGTTATAAATTTTTTCATTACTGATGTAATATTGGAATTTCGAATGTGTAGATTTATATTTGCCTAAGCATGATCTTAGGCATTTTCTTTCTAAGACTCGGATTTGTTCCATGCCCGATGCACTTTGATTGAACCAAATATTGCAGCCATAAGTTATTATTGGTCTGACCAATAGTTTGTAGCATTGCAGTTTTATTTCTGGATCCAGATGCTTGCAGAAGAACAATTTTTTTGACTCATAAATACAGCCCTGGCTTTTTGCAATTGAATATTTCTATTGAATCACTGTTGCGCCCAGGAGGTTTAACCCTCCGGTGCGACCAAATTATGTCGCGACCTGTGGTTTTGGCTGCAAACAAAATTAATTATTTATTTATAGTGGGCCGTATCATAGTCCCGAAGAATTATGAATGCCTACTAAGGGTAACGTGAACCTCGTAGATCGTGAGTTCTTTGTCTCGCACGGCCGTTGCTGGTGGTTGTGTGTCCTGTTGATGAAAAAAGGTTCGCTATCTCTTAGGCAAGGATTGAATTAGAATGCATTTTTATTTTACATAGTTTTTATTTTGGTCAAAGGGGGTTGTACATCTTTTCCCTTCACTCACTGACCATTCTCACTGTCTCCTTGCTAACTGCTCTCCAAAAACTGACTGACTCTCTCATCTCTGAACTCTACTCTCTGACTGTTCTACTAACTGACTGGCTCTACTCTTTCATCTCTGGGAATTTTTAAAAAGACCTCTGGATTGGCTAATACACTAATGAGAAGGAGTATCTCCAAATCATAGAGCCCTCCCATTTCCTGAAGGGCGTGACTTCGAAAAATCACGTGACTTTCTGGAAAATTCCGTTAAAAGCCCTTTTTTTTGAAAGATGATTTTTTCACTGTCAACTCAGATATTTATGACTTATTTCCTATCACCATATAATTTTGACGAAGGCCCGACCGACGGCGAAAAGGGTGGAAGGGGGATATAGGGGGAGGAGGGTGCTAAAAGCAATTGGAGTCCGGATGGAGAGGATCTCAATCGCCCTTCGTACATCTGGCAGTGACCGTAATTAAAAAAAAAGAAATCCTTTAAAATTTCAAACAAAATTTACAACAACATTCCCGGTCCGCAACACCACAGTCGCCTCACTAAAAGATTAAAACGTGTAAAATAAAAAAAACAAAAAAAATAGATGTGTGGCACTCGGGGACTGCCGCGGTAAAGCTATTGCATGGCATTTTTTATCAACTTATGCAATTATAATATTTATGCAATATTTTTTCGCAAACAGCTGCTTACGTATTCGTCCGATTTCGGAACAGCTCGTCTCGATCCGTGCGAGCTTCGTACAGTCTACACGCATACGTCTAGTCACACGCACACAAACACCGTGTCGAAGTCTGCCGAACTGAAACGACGTTAGACGATGCTTTCAACGCCGCACCGCTGTGCCGGTCGGAGTGGGGGGTGTTAGGTTTATTTTCGTTACGGAATTTCTTGATTCGGTCCCCGCGCTCAAAGGGCGTGATAAAAGCTATGCAATAGCTTAATAATTATTTTTGTTTAATCCTATTTATTTGAATAGCATATTGCATGGGAAATACAAATAATAATAATAATCCCACGGTGTTGTCTCATGTCTGTCTGAAAAAAATGTAAAATAAATGTTAATAAAAAAATATTCTATATTCCACGTTTTTTACTTTAAAATGCAATTCAAAACATATTTTTTTCTTTTAAAGATGTACCGGATGTCCACTGTTCGTCTCCAGAAAATTATTTATTATTCATTTATATTATTTACTATTATAGTTTAATTGTATTTTATAATTTAAATGTATTGTAAAAAAATAAGATAATTAATAAATTATAATTTTGTAAAAGAAACCCCCCCTTTAATTTCAAAATCCCTCCATAATGAGATTCTTTGAAAGCCCCTCCTCACCTCTTAAATCGCCGGTCGGCTGTCAGTCGAGACGCTCGAGTCTCGTGTAGGAGTGGCGGGCGGCGGCGGGGAGGGACATCTCCCCCGCTCGATCCGCCTCTCCGCCAAGAGTCGGGCGACTCCGCTGGCTTTCGGCTGGCCGCTTGGAGGGGATTGTTAGGTTATTTTCGTTACGGAATTTCTCGATTAGGTTGCCTCGCTCAAAGCCCTCGATAAAAGCTATGCAATAGCTTAACAAACAAAAAAAAAACTTTTATTTTAAAACGCACATTAAAAAGTATAAAATACAATTTTCTTTAATATTCACCCCCCCCCCAAAAAAAAAATTAAAGTTTTAATCTATATGACATTAATAAAATGCTAATATTCTACTTGTTAATAAATTACGTCAGTCCCCGTGCTCATTGCTCCTAATACGCGATATCTAATTTATTTATCAATTCCCTCCAGACACTAGTCGTTCTCTCTCTGTTTTGTATTTTTCGTGAAATGTCAGTGAAATTGGATTAATTAGAAGTAAATTCAAAGCCAAAGGTTAATGAATGTATAATTGTTAATAATTAAGAAAAAATTAACTACCTACGTATAATAAGAGAAAATGTCATTAAAATGTGAATTTCTATACATTTAGTATTAAGTCCAGGCAATTTAATGAAAAAATGGCTTATATAGGAATTATCTCCCGGGAAAGATTTTATTGCTGGAATACCTATATTGGTGCCCCAATATTACTACCCTAAGCCCCCCCCCCCAAATCTGAATTGTGGAATTTTTCTCCGCGCCTCAAAATGAGAAAATTTCTGAATTTTATCAGTTTTTATTAAATAACTCTAAAACGACTTGCAATGGTCTTCAGGCCTTCGCTTGCAATACAGATATCATAGCTGGATACCAATACCAGAGTTCATTGTACAGTCACTGAATAAAACGTATCTCATTGTCTCTCGTAACCGCTGGTCTCATATCATTATTTATAGTATTAGTACCAGGAAGCCCATTTCCCTACATCCTTCACTCATCACCTAAATTTCATTCTCCATTTTAGGACGCGCCACTGGATCAGACACTGAGGATACACTCACCCCATCAACAAAAAATAGCGAAGCAGATTAAATTAAAATTAACGTAATAAAATAAAGCCCAATTTCCCTAGTACATGAGTTACATTGCCCCCCCCCCCCCTTGCCCCTTGATAACCCCCCACCCCTCGTGGGCTTATCAAATCAAAAGGATATCTATCAGATAAATTAAAGCTCTTTAAATTCCGCGTAAAATGATAACAATTTCTTATTAGTTGAGCATAGAAGATTTCACTGTCGATGGTAACAGAATTGTTTTTATAATTTAGGTTAAAAATAAATAACTAAACATGATTGAGAGTCAATTCTGATTTTTAAATAAAATAATTATTTAATTATTTTTTAGAGAAACTATTTAGTTTCGAAGGCATTGCCTTCATCATCAGTCTATCACAAATATTTCAAATTAGTTACAAATTAAGATTTCATCACATAGAAAATTTTGAGGAATATATAATGTCTTTTTTTTTTTGTTTATTAATTATTTTTGTTTAAATTTTTTTACACGTCGGCCAAATCGACAGGGAATTTATAACAATTTTTTTATTTTAATGAACTTAAAATATGAGATATGAAATTTGTAAAAAAAAAAACATTTATTCTTTTTAAATTTTAAATAAAGTTCTATGTGTGTGAGTGTGTGTGTGGGGGCGGCGACCCCCCCGCCCCGCTTGGACAATTCGATCGCGACACACTTTCGAGATAAAAAGTAGATCTTACATACATCGGGCACCTTATATACATTCTCCCCCCCCCCCCATAAAAATTCCTGGATCCCCTTGCAAACGGTAGATGGTAAATGGAGCCACTGGGATGGCCAATTAGATGCCAGGCACTGAAAGTTCAATAGCGTCATCCGCAGTAGTCTCGCGATAAATATCTTTTTCAAATAAGCGCGGTCAAAATAATTCTCGTCGATATATTAATTATTCTTTGATATATTAATGAGAAAAATTATAAATTTATTTAACATATTCAATAAATATTGTTGATAATTTTTGAATTTTATTAAAAAAAAATAGTTAAAATTAAATTAAAAGATACAATTACAAATTATCATACTTTCTCAATATCACTTTACAATAAATAAAATTTTAATAAAAGATCAAATTCAATTTAACATATCAATAAAATGAATAATTTTGAATTAAGCATCATTGATAGAAAGATAAAATATACAAAATGGATATTTCTGAAGTTCAAGCAGTTCAAATTGTGTGCCTAAATAATCAAGGGCTAAGTCAACAACAAGTGGCAAGTACACTTGCAATAAACAATAATTTCAATAATATATGGAAACTTGTAAAAAAAAATTAAAAATGATTTACTATTTAATAAAGTTTTTGCACTTCAATGTACTTCGGGGGAGCCGGGTTGGCTCAGTTGGCTAACGCACTGGCCTCGTTTCGACATCGATCGATTATGACGATGTTGGAATGGGAGGCCGGGGCTAGATCCTGGCTGACGAATAAAAATTTCTACCGGCTGAAAACTCGTCTCCCCCACTAACCCTACTAACACTTTACTTATGTGCTGTCTAAATGGGCTTTGTTCCCGGTGACATTAAATAAATAAAAAAAAAAATGTACTTCGGTTTTTGAAAAAATTGGAAAAAGTGGTATTTTTGACAGGCGCTAGCACCGGTTCCACTCTGCCGAAATGGATGCAATTGTTATCCTTTTAGGCGAAATTTAAAGAGCTTTAATTTATTTAATAGATATCTTTTTGATTTGAAAACCCGTTTTAGAGTTGTTCATGAAAAACTGAAAAAACCCCTGAAATTTGCTAATTTTATGGCGCGCATTATTAACACTTAATCTAATCATACAAAAATATTTGGGGGTTCCATAGAGAATAAGAAAGTTGATAGCGGTTGTGGCAAAGCAGAGGGTATCCAAAAGTTGTTAATAATCTACTCTTATTAAAAAAAGCAAAAATTGTATATATATTTGTTTGTATATTTGTATCTTAGTTCTATTTTGAAAACGGCTCTAGCGATTTTGATGAAACCAACTCTATTAACAAGTTTTGAGGATGAGAAAACTATCTGGCTAGGTCTGACCTCGACAAATTTCATCTTAATTGATCTTTTTCTTAATTAAAGTAATTATTTATAGATGAAAATCTCAATAAAAAAGTTTGTTTACATTTTTTCAATTATCTTTTATTTATTAATTGGTTTTTTAATTTTAAAACCCACTAATAGATTATAACAAATATTATTATATTATATTAAAATTAGAATTTTTTTTGTTTTTAATTAACAGGTGTCTAAATCATAACATTACAGGTGGATTCATACAAAACAAGTGTGTTTACAAATAAAGTGGTTGAAGTGGCTTTTTATATAACTTGGAAACAAATCTTATTTAATTTTATGTTTTTATTTCAGATCCTTTACGATTATTTTTTTTATTATTATTTTCCATCAAAATGAACGAATGTGGGCAAATTTTCAGTTAATTAGTTTGGATTGTTTTTGAGATATTTCAATAAATAAATTATTTCCTACACAATTACAAAACTTTCTCAGATATTACGTTTAAGAAGTGAGTTATCTGAACCCAGGTTCTTGTTGCATTCATTCTTAAGTAAATTTAAATTTTACTGCAAAAGTTTTTTTTTTACTTCTCTAAATATATTATGAAGGTTTATTAAAATGTTCAATTACATTCATTTATGTTTTAAGTAGAACGCGGATAAATAATATTTTCTAGTTAATTCAGTTGAAACTAATTTAAGTTTTAAATTACTTATGGATAGATTTACCACACACTATATATATATATATATATAAAATTGTGTCTGTCAAAAGGGTTGAAGGGTTTGCGAAAAGCTCACTAAGATGAAAACAACTGTCAGGAAAACTGACATTCATTTGGAAGGTGTCTGGCCCTTGGCCCTTCCAGCCCCTAGGGGAAGCCCTCACATCACCCACTATCAAATTCACACACACCTAATCCAACCAAACAACATTAAAAGATTTTTTTATTATTATTATGCCCCCCTCCTTCTCTTTAATAGGACTGGAAAATTAATAAATTAGTACCTAGAACACCGAGGGTTGCTCCGTAATTTTTTGATTTTGTTTAAAGTGATATATTAATACGATCTTTTCGTGCGTGCATTCGGCACGCCCTCGAAGCTCGGCCCTCCGGGCTGGTGCTCTGGCGGGCAGCGTCTCGGTCCAAAAATTGTATTCCTCTTAAAAACCACACTCCAAATGTATACCTTTAAACTCCCGAAAATACATAGTCCCTTAAAAGTTTCGCCTCATTTTCGTCCTGACACAGCTACAGAAATGAGGCTCTAGATATGAATCTGGAAGTATTTTTTTTTCTATAATCTACAGCATTGTGATATTTTTTGTTTGGAAATATGTAGATTTATTTAAATAAGTGGGATCGTGTCAGGAGGAGTATTATATTATATCATTTTTTTTTTAAATTTGGGATCGATAATCGATATAAGGCTCCAAATATTTAAAAGAGATCAGGTGTTGTTTGCATGACAGGCTTCTACCTCCAGTATTGCCATGAGAAACTCATATCGGCATGCGTGTCTTAAGTCGTTCAATTTTGTAAAAATCAAAAAATAAGAATAACAAAATTTAGATTTTTAAAAAATTATAAAAAAGTGGCAAATTATTAAAAAATAAACAAATAATATATAAAATATAAATCAAATAAGATGTGATTAATTTCTTCTTCTGTGCGCAAAGAAAAGCGAATTGAATATTTAATTTTTGAGTGTTGAGGGGGTGGGGAGGAGGAATAATTATCAATATATTTAATGTTTCTTAATTTGAAATCAATTGAAGTCTTTCATTTTAAAATTCGACTCCAAATTACAATTATATTTCAAATTTGCCGCAAATATACCGACGGCATCAGCGCTCTCTGTCGGCAGCATTACGTCAGCGTTGCTGCAAATTAATCTGGCTTATTATATATATAATTATTTTTAATAATTTAATATTCAATAAAAAAATAGCTCCAATTAATTAAAATTGGCAAATTCATTATTTATATAATAATATTTGTAATGAATAATTAGTGGGATATAAAATTAAAAAAAAACAAATAATTATTAAAAAGAAATTGAATAAAAATGTAATTATACATTTTTATCGAGACAACCACCTATGAATAATTATTGCAATTAACAAAAAACCCATCAAAAACAACTTAGCCGATGATGAGACCGTGACAGATCGAAATGTCAACCCAAAAACCCCCTAACCCGAGAATTTCATCCAAATCGTTTTCGAGAACCCAATTGGATATATATATATATATACAAGAATTATTAGTTTAATATAAAAAGATAAGATAATAAATACTCAGCGGAACCAAAAGGCCATCAATGCACAATTCAAATAATTCAACAATATATATTTGAAATAATAAATAACAAACGTAAATAAAAAAAATGTAAAAATTTAATCACTGTTTTAATTTACAATTTGTTTATGCTAATTGTTAATTAAATAGATCGATTAACATTGTATTTACGATTACTAGGCATACTTGATTAATTGAGTAGGTACTAAATAAAACAATAATAAAAAGCTGACGTGTTCTGATGTGGCCATCCACTTGACTTTACCATACAACCTGGACCCTCACTTATATTTAATAAAATTATTTATTATCATGTATGGGAGGGGGGTTAGTTTTTCCATTTTTAGACTTCTGTAGTCCCACTGATTATTTATACAAAATTTGGACTGAGTTTGGTAAATGGCCAAGGTTTTCATTTTTTGGCCCCCCCCCCTCCCGTTTTTGGGTTGACAATTCGATCTGTCACAGTCTCATCTTCGACAAAATTTGATGGGTTTTTTCATAATCAAATTAATTACCTATTCTCAGGTAGAAAAATGGCAATCTTATGCTTTTTAAAAAAAAAGGTTTCCCTTTACTTTTGTACCCAGGCAGACAATGGGTTGGCTTAATTAAATGTTCTCAAAGGCCTTGAAGAACTATTGTGATTGTAGTTTTTAACATATTTTCGTTTTACCTAAACGTTAGAATGATTAACAAACGTTTTATAATTGTTTTTATAAAGAACCTTATTTATTTAATAGAATAAAAAAATAATCAAGAATTTATTTAAAAATATCTTTTTCATAAGCAGGTCTCAATTATCTGAAAAAATAACACATTTTGATAGGTTTTATTCATTAACAATTGGATGAATAAATAAAAATGAATCATGTGATTGAATCAAAACAGGTGCATGAGGTGGGGTGCAGTGATGGGGGATCCGAGGGTGGGATCGAGCTGGGTTGGAGGGTGGGGGGGTACAGTGGGCGAATACTATATATATATATATTTAATAATTTATTCACTGTGAAACTACACACTTACCTTATTAATTTATATCACGTTTCACCTTAAAACCTACACCACTTTCTTAACTAAAAATATATATAGGTATTTATATTTTTTTTAATTTGAAACGGACTCTCAAATAAAAATCGACCTTTTTATCAGAATTTTAAATTAAAATTATCAGTATGTACAAAAAGAACAAACGAGACAGGAATGCATCAAAATTAGCCAAGAAAAACTTAGAAGGAGTTAAGGAATTCCGCTACCTAGGAAGTAAAATAACATGGGATGGGAGGAGCGAAAACGAAATTAAATCAAGAATTGCCCAAGCAAAAATGGGGTTTAATTCAAAACAAAAACTACTATGCTCCTCCTCAATCAGTTTCAGCAAACAGGAAGTTGCTATTGAAGACATATGTATGGAGCATAGCCATGTACGGGTGTGAAACCTGGACAATTAGAAAAGCGGAGAGAAAGAGATTAGAGGGTTTCGACATGTGGTGCTACAGAAGAATGATGAATATCAAATGGATGGATAAAATTACAAATGAAGAAGTTCTTGGATGAATCGGAGAAAGAAGAACCTTGTGGAAGAGTCTGAAGAAGAGAAGAGGTCAGATGATGGGGCACACACTGAGACATGGGGGATTGCTTAGGGGATGATATCTTGGAGTGGGAGGTGGGAAAGAAAAGGGGAAGGGGAAGGCCCAGATCAGAATATTTCAACCAAATAATTGGGGATATGGGATGCCAGACATTTAGAGAGGTCAAACAGCTGGCGGGGGACAGAGTCGAGAGGAGACGGATTGTTGCCTCAAACCAGTTCTTACGACTGTTTAACTCAATGATGATAATGATTAAATTAAAAATAATATTAAATAAAGCTTTTAACTGAAGAAAAAAGTTGCAGAGCATCGCTCGGTACCTCCAGTTACTAATTTTATTATACGCGAAGGAGAGGCCGGAATATGGTAAGACGGTTTATTTTAATAGTAGCAAACTCCATTATTTACCTACCTCTCATTTATAGGAGTAGACGACGCGACGTCTCAAGCCTGAGAATTGGCTTCCGGTTATTGTATCTACCTATTATATTATGTATAATATAATAATTTAAAAAAACAAAAATCTCGTTAATAATTCTTCTGTCTGAGAAATTTATAGCATCGAATTGTTCTTTATTATTTATTTTTTATTTTTGAAATTTGATCTACTCAGATCCTCTTTTATATCATTATTATATTTATATTTATGAAATTAAAAAAAAAAAAATGGATAATTGAACGATTGCATCATTTTAATGACCAGATTTCATGATATGTGTTTCATTATCTAATATCCGATAGGTTATTAAATAAATAAATAAATAAATAAATTTATTTATGAGGTATATAAGAATTTACTAATATTCAAAATCTAGTTCTTCGTTTTTTCGAAATATCTCAAAAACGGCTGAAACTATTTTGATTAAAAAAAATTGAGCAAAACCATAGCGTTTCGGTCTATAAAAAAACACTAATAAGTGAACATCGAAAAAATTATATTTTTCAAGTTATTAATTGTTTTGTCAAAATTTCTGTTATAGTACGTTACCAAATTTCGTTTGCGCTCTAGCTCAAAAAATAGTGTGAATATTAAAACGAAATTTGACAGGTAGTTTTGGGGCATTGAGATTAAAAGCTGATTAGATTTTGGTTGAAATCGAACCCAAAATTAAGGAGGGGGGGGGGGGTTAAATAAATATAAGTTCTAAACCCTTTAATCGATTTGTACAGAAATTTCTTGAACGTTAAGCATTGGACCACTTTTTTGATAAAACTCTTAGATTTATAGATATCCAGCATTTTCCATGACGCATGAGGATTCGGATCATATCTTTTCCGGAAAATGTAGGATATCTATAAATCAAAAGAGTTTTAAAAAAACAGTGGTCCAAGTAATCATTCAAGTCAACAACATTTTCTAAAGAATTCTAGGATGAGTGCTTTTCATTTTATGAAGGAAAAACTCAGAATTTTTGCAAAATTTATTTCAAAATTTCAATCTCATTGCGACACGGGTTACAATTATCCAATTAATATGAAACTTTGTTTAAATTGTAGCAAATTTAATCTAGTTTTAAAATATATAGAGCAGAGGTGGTCACAACGTGGCTCGCGTGCCGCATGCGGCTCTTCAGTCAATCTCGTGCGGCTCTTGAACCCTCTTGAATAATACTGATTTTAAAAAGTACAGGGTGGGGCATAAAGATCTACCACATTTTGAAGAGGTATAAAAAAAAAAATACGAAAATATTTAACTAGAAAAAAAAAGAATTTTTTTTAATGTATTTTAAACCTTATCAGACAAAAAAAAAGGGGGGGGGGGGGTAAAAATAAAAATTCTAACCCTTTCGAACAAACTCAACCAAATTTTGTACAAATTATGTGGGCCCCAAAAAGGCTAGAAATGCAAAAACTAACCACCCAAAATGGGGCGAGGGTCATAGATTCTAGCCCTTTCGACCAAAACCAACCAAATTTTGTATACATATTCTGTGGACCCACAGAGGGCTAGAAATACAAAAACTAACCACCCAAAATGGGGGGGGGTCAAAAATAAAATTCTAACCCTTTCGACCAAACTAAGTATACAAAATTTGGTTAGTTTTTCTAATCTTCTGTGGATACAGAATATGTATACAAAATTTGGTTGAGTTTGGTCAAAAGTGCTAGAATTTTTTGACTCCCCCCCTTTTTTGTCTGATAATGTTTAAAATACATTACTTTAAAATACAAATACTTCTTTCAAAAATATATTTAGTTTTTTTCTAGTTAAATTTTTTCATTTTTTATATCTCTTCATAATGTGGTAGATCCTTATGCCCCACCCTCTGTATAATAATTAAATTAAAAAAATAATAATACAAAAATTAAATTAATTTGTAATTTGTAATGTTATAAATAAGTAGAGCAAAAAATATGTTATTACATTTATATTTTATAAAATAAAAAAAATGTGTCTTTTTTTAATAAAACATTAATTTATCTCCAAACAATGTGTACTCGCTTTGAAACAGTTTTATAAATTTGCGGCTCCCACAGTTAAGGTTAGTGGCCACCCCTGGTATAGAGGCTTCCTTGTTGAAAACGTCCTCCTTCATGGTCAAAATGGGAAAAAAATCGAAATAAGTGCAAGTTTTAGGGATAGTATTCAAAAGTGATCCTGGGAGCTGTTTTTGGATCCCCATTTAAGGTGAACTACTAGACCAATTTTGCATTTCATTTTTTTAATCGACGCAAAAATTTGTCCTCTTTAATTTACTATAGAACGGTTATTTATAAAATATGAACTGTTTTTGAGTTATAAGCGAAAAACTCGGAAAAAGTCCGAAAATTTCGAGGTTTTTCGGCCGCCAAAAGTTGTCCCCAGACTTTCGAGGTCGCAAGCTTTAATTTGGCATAACCAACACCATACCAAACGACCCTAAAAAAAATCTTAATATAAGCTGAAACCCTCCTATTTACTGGGCTATATGGGAAGATAATTTTTTTTCAGATCTGTATTGATTTTTACTTTACCATACATATTGGTCAAGTATTGTAATCGTGAATGAAATAGGTGGTTTTTCCTTCTTTTTTCAAAATATCTAAAAAACGGCTGAAACTATTTCGATTAAAAAAATTGAGCGAAACCATGGCATTTCGCTCTACAAAAAAGCTCTAATAAGTGAACATCGAAAAAATTATATTTTTCGAGATAATAATTGTTTTGTCAAAATGTCTGTTAGTTAGTTAGTTAGTTAGTCTGTGCGTTACAAAATTTGTGTACTGCCCGAAATGGAGGGGGGGGGCGGTCAAAAATGAAAATCTTTGCCATTTACCAAACTCAACCAAATTTTGTATACATAATCAGTGGGCCCCAGGAGTCTAAAAATGCAAAAACTAACCGCCCGAAATGGGGGGGGGGGGTCAAAAATGAAAATCTTTGCCATTTACCAAACTCAACCAAATTTTGTATACATAATCAGTGGGTCCCAGGAGTCTAAAAATGCAAAAACTAACCGCCCTGAAATGGGGGGGGTGGGTCAAAAAATGAAAAATCTTCACCATTTACCAAACTCAACCAAATTTTGTATACATAATCAGTGGGTCCCAGGAGTCTAAAAATGCAAAAAACTACTATTTTGTATAATAATTATTAAATATTAAATATAAGTGAGGGGCCAGGTTGTATGGTAAAGTCAAAGTGGATGGCCACATCAGAACCGTCAACCATTTAAGAATCAAATTAATCTCATAGCATAAATAATTATTAAGATATTGACTTGATTTTTCTAAGGGGCAATGTCCCCTGCCCCCCCCCCTTAGCTACGCGCATGATAACCACCAAAGCTTCAATCGAAATCTATATTCTTTCATAGATTACATTTTTCTTCCCCTGTTACCTACAAGCGCCTCTAATTTTAGCTATTAAATTCTATGATTTTCTATCAATGGCAAAGGGCAACGTTAAAGTAAGTATTTAATTTCATCATTTAAATATTTTAAACACCTATGAATAAATTATATCAACCTATGTTCTTACTTTTTTATATAATATTTTTAATTTTTGTCTAACCTATATAATTTTATTTGAATTTGAATTTAATTTGAATAATCCGCGTAAGTGGCGCTGAAGTCGAAATATTTTCCCTCTTTGACAGCCATTACATAATACATCAATGTCAATTATTTTATTATTTTTATAAATATTATATTTTATATTACATCTACTTTTAGACGAGAAATAAAATTAATATTCTGTTTAGAAAATTTACTAAAAATATTTTAAATAATAAATCTCGGTGTGTCATTAGTGAAATGTGAAAAATAAATGTTTTTTCCTGAATGATATTTCGTTCGAAGGAAAATTTTCTATTAAATTGTAAGTTCTTTCTGTTTCATATAAATTATTCGCATTCTTAATTTTAATAAATGATATTTTAATTTATTTGAAATGTTTAATATTGTCATTCATTAATGCTCATAATATGCACTGGTTTTGTTTATTTTGTTCCATTGTCATACATTTATTTTTTTATTTATTTATATAATAATTCTTATTTATTTTTCTATTATATATACTCATTAAGTAATATTGCCAGCTGAATTGATAGTCTGGACTGCTCTTGTCCTGCTCAAAACGTGTATAAATTTTAAAACTAATTTTCCAAAATCTTATTCACTCTCTCCCCCCTTAAAATTCCACTCTTTTAAATCAAGTAAATCTCTGCAATTTTTTATCTTTTTATTATAAGTTATCCCCTTCCCCAATATTTGATTTTGTAACTCGGTGTGTCGATTAATAAATTGAATTGAGAAAACTATGTATTCAGGCACCAAGATTCAAAATGTTGTTTATTGTTGTTCGATTGTTGCACATTTTTTTAACTTGTTTTTTGTTTGTTTACATGTATTATTGCCAGGTGAATAGGGGTCGGTCTGTTTTTATCTTATTCAAATGAAATCTAACATTCACATTTTATACATTCTCTCTATAATTTATTTTTCAAAATGTTAAGTTTAATTTGAAAGTTTATAATAGGAAAATAAGGACAAGTTTTTATGTAGACTTTTTTATTTATCAGCCAACGTTTCGTCGACTTTGCCGACTTCATCAGGGCCCCCTTTAGTATTTTTTTATAAAAATATTTTTTTTTTGTATTATATGTATTAAGTATTATTGCCAGCTGAATTGATAGTCTGGACTCCTCTTGTTCTGCTCAAAAAGTGTATAAATTTTAAAACTAATTTTCAAAATGTTATTCTCCCCTCCCCTCAAAAATTCACTCTTAAATCAAGTACGTCTCTGCAATTTTTTTACTTTATCCAATGCAAAGCATGGGTAAAGTATTGTAATCGCTCTCGGGGCAAGCAAGTGGCTTCAAAGGGTCCTCAGGTAAAGACTACGGAACCCATGGATTCAATTAAAGTCACAAATTGTAGTATTCAATTAGGTTGAATTTTAGCACGTGACGGTTTTGCCAAAATTACATGGGGTCTCGTCGAGAGGCCAAAAAGTGCGATTTTTTCATTTAGTGCGTGCGGATGGATGGATGTATGTATTAGTTATCGTTTTTTTGGCCCACGATTTTTCCACACCGTTGCAACCGATTGAAATGAAGTTGAAAACCTAGCATTCTTTTAACAAAATGAAGCGCTGATTAGTTTTTGGTACATATCGGCCCACAAACATTAGTACTTTATTTCAGGTACTTTTTAGTTTTTTCTAAATATCTTGAAAATGACTTAACCAATTTTGATGAAATTTAATATCCTAATTAAGTACCTTGTGGACCACAAAAAAGGTTAAATAAAGTTTTTGAGTAAAATTATATTTTAAAGTACTTTACTCGAGAACATATTAATATTTCAAATGAATTTGGATAAAGTTTAGCAACGATCCGTTGCAGTTTATTCTTTTTATTATCTTCCCCAAGATTTGAATTAATAAAAGTACGTATTTAGACACCAAGATCATGGTGTTCTTTATTGTTCGATTGTTACTCATTTTTTGATCTTTCTTTGTCTATTCTATGGCAGGTGACATACGGGTCGGTCTGTTTTTTATCTTATTCATCTGAAATCTAACATTCAAATTTTAAACATTCTCTCTAAAATTTAAATTAAGTTTAATTTTCTGCTCCATTCATTTCGAAATGTCGTAGAATATCCATTGTTATACATTTATATTTCTATTTAATATAACTATCGGCTCATTTCTTTAAGTCAGGTACAACTGCGCCCATTTCGGGCCGTGATCAAATATTAAGATATTTTGAACAAGTGCCGAATTATTTGATACATTTCAGCTTTCTAGATTTCCTAGTAGATTTGAAAATTTAATAATTTTTATTTTTTAGAAAGACAATATATTGAATTTTTTTGGTCAAAAATCACATCTTGATCATATCAATGAAAGACCAACAGTTCCAACTTATCATAATTTAAAAAAATGTTTCACTATATAATAACAAAGCGGTTTGCTCTACAGCATGCGCCGTTTTCCGCATCCAACACGCGAATTCTTCTATCCAGAATGTCTTGCTCTTGAAGTTGCCTAGCTGGTCATTGCCTCATCTACTCCCTTCTTCCACGTTCGTCTCGGTCTTCTCCTCTTCTCCTCCGTCTTTCCGTGGGCATCCAGGTCCATATGCTATGAGGCCACCTATCTTCCGGCATTCTTTTGAGGTGTCCATGCCATATTGATCTCTTCCTTTCTATTCAGTATATAATTTTCCATTAAATTGTAGGTTTATTACCTATATTCTTTCTGTTACATATAAATTGTTTGCATTCTTAATTTTAATACTTAAATCATATTTCTAACTTTATTTTATATGTTTAATATTTTCATTCATTAAGGCTCATATATGCGCTGGTTTAGTTTATTTTGTTCCATTGTTATGCATTTTATTTTTTTATTTATAAAAACTATTATTTATTTTTCTTTATTATATGCATTAAGCAAGTATTATTGCCAGCTGAATTGAATACTCCGGACTGCTCTTGTCCTGCTTAAAAAGTGTATAAATTTTAAAACTAATTTTCCAAAATGTTATCTCTCATGTTTTGACCCCCCCCCCCGCAGCTAGACAGCTAGTATTAAATATAAGAGAGGAGGGTCAGGTGTATGGTAAATTCAGTGAATGGCCACATCAGCTTATGCTAGCGATGCTCGGTAACTTTTTGCTTCAGTTAAAAACTATATAATAATATAATTTTTAATTTAACCCCCACCACCTTGCACCCCACCTCCTACGCCCCACATCTAGCCACCCCACCCCGCACCCGAAACCCCATACCTTGTCCCACCCCCACCATGCACGCCACCTCCACCAACACCCCCACGTCTACCCCCACCCCACACCCAATTTTTGCATTTCTAGCCTTCTAGTGGCCCACAGATCATGTGAATATAATTATATAAATAAATTCCGCATAATTTTTTTTAATTAAATAACAATTTATCAAGTTTTTTCAATAAATTAAATTTACAAATTCTAATATATAATAATATTTGTCATATAGTATTAGAGGGTTTTAATATTAAAAAACCAATTAACAATAAAGGTAATTGAAAAAAATCTAAACAAACTTTTTTATTAACATTTTCATCTGTCAATAATTACTTTAATTAAGAAAAAGTCAATCAAGATAAATTTTAATGAGGTCCAGACATAGCCAGCTCGTTTTCTCATCCTCAAAGCTTGTTAATAGAGTTGATTTCATCAAAATTGTAGAGCCGTTTTCAAAATACAAAAAAATATATAAATATACAATTTTTGCTCGTTTAATAAGAGTAGATAGATAGATAGATATGTATTTATATGTTTATTTGCATCAAAGTGGAGGACAACCTCATATTTTTCTCTTTAAGAATTAATATACGTATTTTACTCTTACTTAAGTTTCAGACTTACTCTCTTCCTGCCTGGTAATTTCCTATTTATTTTATGAAAAATCAGATTAATTGTACAGACGCATTATGTGAATGAGTGCCAAGTTCTGTTTTTGTGGAACGAAACTGCACAACAAAAATAAAATTGAATTTCGGCAATTTGCATAGTTTTTGGTCCATTGAATTAGAGCTGATTAGATTTTGGTGTATATCGACCCAAAATTTAGGGGGGGTTAAAATTAAAAATCAAGCCATTTGAGCAAACTCAAACAAATTTTGTATAGGTACATAATCAGTGGACCCCCAGAAGTATAAAAATGCAAAAACTAACCCCCCCCCCCCTTACATGATTATAAATAATTTTAGTGGGCAGGTTGTATGGTAAAGTCAAGTGGATGGCCACATCAGAACACGTCAGCTTATTTATAATTAAGAAGGTTTCGATGTGCATTTTGATCTAAAATATCATATAAAATGTTTGTTTGTATATCTTATTAGAATTCGAATTGGGATTTGGCTAATCCTGTGTACGGCCCCCTTCCTCAACTTGTCTCGATTGACTGGCAAGTGTGACGCAATGGTTTGCTGTTTGCTTGGCTTCCTCTTTCTCCATCGGAGGCTGCGTCCTTGAGCCTTGAACGGGAACGACCGACCCATGTTCCAGTGTTCTTGTGCCCCGGTTCCACCCAAACGACCCACGAACAACATCTTCCTTCCGACTCCTATTGCTAATTTCCTTAAGCAAAAACATCTCTCTCTCTCTTGAAAACTATAAATATCGTCTTAAAAATTATATTTATACATTTTAAATGAGGATTTTAAATTATGCGTACACCCGATCCGAAATAGATATATTGGCATGGAAATTCCAGTCTCTTGATGTCATATCAAGTTTTTATTTATGTATTTTTTTTAAGAGGCCGCACTCTTTTAGGCAGTCTGTAATTTCGCACATAGATCCTACACCTTTAAATGTGCCAAGCCTGTTGACAGTCAACTATAAAAGCCAGCCGTGTTTAAGGTAGTTGTTTCACCATATGGGGTTTCTTAGGATTTTTTTGAAATTTAGACAGATTATTATTTAAATACTTCTGCATCAATTGGTGGTAGAAACGAAATTTATGAACAATATAGATCCGGAGATATTAAATTCAAAGATAGAGTTTTTCAGACACTTATACATTGCACTATTCGGGATATCCGAAAGTTTGCATACATATTTAATTATAATTAAGAACTCTTCTTACCATTGTTATAAAAAACTAAACCAACATTAAACGATAACTAATACATTTTTTAAGAAAATTTTGATTCATAATTACAACTCAGTTTCTGAGATAATCTATATATATATATAATTCTTTGCCCGATACACTCCCTCATTCACTCATCATCGAAACAGCCAGAACCACTGGACATAGAAACATGAAATTTGGAGAAGATATTGCATCTATGACATGGGACTCACTAAGAAAGGATTTTTCGAAATTCGACCCCTAAGGGGGTCAAAGGGGCAAATTGTGTTTTCACTGATTATGCGATATCTCTTAAGGACGATAAAATGTCTACTTGCTTTTTACTTATAAAAATACTAAATTAAAATATCTAAAAAGTAATTTCAGGATTTTTTGAAATTCGACCCCTAAAGAGGTAAAAAGGGGCAAAATATCTTTGCAATGTGTTTACACTAATTATGCATTTTTGAATTAAGAACTATAAGATATTTACTTGATTTTTACTTAATAAAATTCTAAATACAAATAT